>RHPI01003389.1:918412-1020863 GCA_009103225.1 Chlorokybus atmophyticus
CTCCTTGACCTCCCAGCCCTTGCAAGCAATTGCCAAGTGTGTATAACGTGAAAGCTTGCCGCATGCTTCCACATGCATAGGATACTCGAAGTGTTCTATGCATGTTGTTATGCAAACAGCAGGACCCTACATTGGCGTAGGGCTAGCACAATTGCAATGTATAAACTGTATTATGCGTGTATTATACATATGTGTATACACGCGGGCCGTAACCGTTTATATATCTTGTGATGGTCGGGGCAAGCATGGTCATTATAGTATGGACATTATAGTATGTCACAACTGCCATGGCTGTTGAAATGCGCTGCAGCACGAGACGATGTAAGACTCAACCGCACGGCAATAATACACAGAAAAATTGGGCGAGTGGGGCGGCGGATGGGGCCAAGCAGCTGTCGTCAGCGTCAACAAGTCGTCGTTGTGCATGCTGCCGCCTCCTCTACCCTAGCCTAACCTTTCCCTTTGCCTGCCTTCTCCTCCTCTTGCGCTTTGCAGGTGGTTCCTACGCTTGTTATCTCCATGCCCCTGCACCCGCACACACCGTGTGTTGGGCCTGTTGCTGCTTGAGGGTCGCTAGGTCCTAAGTTGTAGTCCTATTATTAAACTCTGTCTTGGCCCCCACTCAAATCGCTTGCTTGTTGTGTGCTGATTGCTATTTTATTGCTATGGTTGCATATGCATTTTAACCACTCTTAGAATTTGCTTTACTGCAACTCTTGTGTGTTATGTGTATACAGTAAAACCTTGATAAGTGCATGTCACTTAAGACAGGCGTATGTATGCACTTGTTGCATTTACACAGAGTCGGTGAGTACATTAGATGTGCACTTACCAAGAGTATGCACTTATGCATGGCTTAAATGCATATACTATGCACTTACCAAGTTCACCTAGCGTCAAGTTACATAGTCATAATTGTAACAATATTTAAAATACGCTTGTAATTGATGCGTAATTTACCCGAAAAAGTGCATTTACATATTCAAAGTTATGCGGTTAATAAAATGCACTTGTTAACAGTTGTATACACTTTCATAGGAATAACACATGTGCTTCAATATTGAATATGTTGATTGTGCATGCGACATGCACTTATCAAGGTTGGATTGTACTAGTAGGCAATGAGTAGTATATATGCGTGCAATCATGTTTTATGGGTACAAATCTCATAATCACATCATGTTGTTGAAAGACGACGACCATCCACCTTTCTTCGCAAAGAGCGCTCCACCGCAATTGTATCTCCTCCTTCCCCTCAACACCATACAAAAAACATGGGTTAGGTAGTATTTGATTGGTGGAGCACTCCACGATAGTTGTTTGCAAGCTCGCATGCCAGCTGTTGTAACACATATGGATGGGGCATATATGAAACGTGTGGCTCCCCATATGGCAGCGACTTCAACTTGCTGCTATGGCTTAATGGTTGAGGCGCCCTTGTTATGATGGTGGACAAGAATGTCTGCAACCTCCACCCTTAACCTGCCCATTTGCAATGCAATCGACATTACAATATACATAAAATAAAGTGTGTGTGTGTGTGTGTACGGGGTGCTAGACTATATGTGTTCGTGTGTGTGTGTGTGTACACACACACACACACACACACACACACACACAATTGCTATAAACTTTTACTAATGTCACGTCTCGTGCTGATTGCTATAGTAACAAGCTGTATTGCCTGCGGATTTGTTTGCGTGATATGCTTCTAGTTGTTGCATGCAAGGGGCGCATGTGTCGTATTCCACGCGCCCCATCGAAAAATTGATGTGCGCCACGTCTGTCACATATATGGGTATAAGACGTACATGAGGCATGTAACTCCACTCATTGATGCAACTCGTGCTTTTATGGCTACATTATATATCATTTGCAAATTTCGCTATTCACGATGGTAGCCATTGATGCAAGTGACACAACGTATGCTTATATTCGATGGCTTTATAAGTCTCAGTTTTGATTTATAAAGCACATTAATATGTGCAACTGGTGTACATAATGCTTTGTCCTATGCTTGATTGCAGATGTATGTAATGTGTAATTGATTACATTGCACACATCGCATACGTATGCATGCCTACATATCATCGTTATGTGTGTATAAAATTAATGTACATTGCATGTGCAAAATGTAAAGTGACTTTAAGCGACACAACATCAGCAATTGCTTTTCAAAACAGGAGCAAGCTGCATATTTACACACAATTGATCTATAAGTAAGCAGGGGCATGCACAAGCTACATGAGTGCAATTATCATATACGCATATCATAATGGAAATACGTGGGTATTGATCGAGCTAACAGCACGAGGATTAAATTATAGTTCACATTGAGTATGCATATTATGCAACTTGCATCTTATACATATGCATGAGTCATGTACAATGTTGGCAATGGCCTTCAAAAGCAGCTTTGATGGCACATTGAGGTTGGTGCGCAGTTTGAAGAAATCTGCAGGCCCTCAGCACAGTTCACAGTACCGCCAAGAGCTACTACGTCAGCAACAAGCTGAAAATAGAAATATGATGTGACTTACAGCACGCGCCCATCAAACGGCATTACCTCCGTTGGTTCGGCGCGTGCCATTCTTTCAAGGCGCCGCATTTTACTATGAGCACAAATCTCTCGATCTCGATGAACTTGCTGTCATTCATGCAAACGAGCAGCTGGCCACTGCAAGTGAGAGTTGGCAGACGACATTGGCCCTAAAGCCCGGCGACGATTTGAAAGACTTTTGAGGCAAGTCGTGCGAACTGCAGGGCTGCAATCCAGGATTGCCAATCCTGTACTTGAGTCATGAGCCGATTCTGTCCAGTGCCCACAGGCAAACTTTTAGTTGTGTTTGCCGCCGGCAAGTTGCAATTGCCGCATGCATTTCAGAAAACATGCATGTCAAATTCGTTGCGTATTCCGTTAGCAAGCCCGTCAATCAAACACAGGTGCCGCGGATGCGAAGTGGAATGTAGCATTGTCATTGATGTTGCGGATGTGGCCGTTTACAGGCATTTGAGCTTTGCGGGGCCAAACCAAAACAGAGCGCAAAGCGGCATTTGTCAAAACAGATTTGAAGCTGCAGCCAGCTGTGCCCCTTCATTGCGGCGGCGGGGTAGTTGTGGTCGTTGGTGGCGGCTTGGCTGCTAGTGTTGGCGTTGGTGTTTTCGCCAGTGAAGTGCTTGCTTGTCTCTCAAGTAGACTGATATTGTTTTGAGTGTCTCTGATCTCGCTTGAAAAGGTATATTGGTGCTGCTGATTGCTTGGGCCTGACCTGGCCTGGCCTGCATTTGGTGAGGGGTAATCTAGCCTGATCCGGCCTGGCTAGCGTAGCCCCGATAGACCCCACGACACACCACCATCAAGCTTGTCCTGGTCCAGCATCTGGGCTGCTGAGCTTCTGGAAAGCGGATGCTTAGGCCTGTTCGCGGGCGGCGTTGTAGTGGTGGTTGTACTTGTCATCGCCATTGTCGTTGATGGCGCCCTTGGCCGGAGGGCTGCAGGCGCCCCCGGCTTACTTCAGAGCCAGCGCAGACGTCCTCTCTGTGATGCCTGAGCTGGGAGGCGGCGGCGGCAAGGCCCAGTACGTGCAGCTGGTCGGCGGCGGGGGTGGGGCGGCGGCGGATGAGGCGGGCTCAGGTTCGGCGGCGGGAGGAGGGTTGTCACCAGGTTCAGAGACGACGTTGGGGGCAGGGGCGGGGTCAGGGTTGGTTGCTCAGAAGGAGGCCCATCAGCAGCAGCAGCAGCTGCACTGGCCAGGAGGTGCCACCAGGCTGACTGGCAAGCAGAAGGGAGGCAATGGTGAGACTGGAGCAGCTAGCAGGAAGTTGCGCAACGAAGATGGCGGTGTGGGTGGCTTGCGTGGCGTCGACAGCGACTCCGCCCTTGAACGCATGGAGGCAGGAGGCCAGGCCGGCCCAGCACCCGCCAGGTGCGCCAACCATTGCCCACCCGCATTGTTGTCTTTTGATTTCTTTTGTTAACGTATACACTGCCAAAGGCAACGTTTGTAAATACTGATTGCCACTAACCAAGACATTTGCATGCTGTTTACTCGGTACTAGTCACTGCACCCTGTTGTACTCTGCACCCTTTAGCGTGCAGAGTACAATAGTGCATTGGTTCTTTTGTTGCTGGAGTTGTTAGCGTGATTACCGCTGTTACAGTTGTCAGCAAGGCGATAGTGGTGAAAATGTTGACAGTATGGGAGAGCCCAAGTGCAATCAGCTGCTTTGTGGTGCTGTTTCCACAACAACTAGCTTGGAATTCGCTGGATGATGGCGTTGACATCATCATTCAGCTGCATTTTCACAAAGAAGCCCCGGAGTTGTAGGTACATCGGATTCATTCATGGGTCTTGTCGTAACTGCGCTGATAATGACTGATTATCTGACAGCAGTTGAATCGTTTTACCTCGTTTCTGCAAACAAAACAACTTTGTAACTATGCGCGTTGTGCATTGGTGCATACAAGAATCCCCTGTTCGCTTTCGCGCCAGCAGCACATCAGCGCAGTAACAGCATGTTTTTATCCATTGATAAAGTGTTTATTTTCGTTCTCGCCTGTGAATTCTGTCGCCCGTTGTTGTCACCTTTTGTCAGTACATGCTTTCAATAGTCATATTGCAAGCATTCTGAGTTTGCTCACGTGAATTGCATTATCCCTTATGCCAGGAGTGTGCGCTTGCCACCCATTGGGAAATGGGCGCCAGCGGTGAGCAGTCTGGCGTACTGCGTGGCGTCAGTGGTGATGATCCTGACAAACAAGCGCCTGCTCACGCGCTTCACGTTCAGCGCTCCCACCGTGCTGTTGCTCGCGCAGAACCTCATGTGCGTGTTCGCCGCCACAGGCGTGCGCATTATGCAGGTAAGGGGGACAACAATAACAACAACAATTGTCATCAGCGTAGGTGATTGTGCTATACCTGCTTATATACTTGCTTTTGTCTCATTGGTGATGTCGTGTGTGCAAGGTGTCTCGTGCATGTGCATGTGTAACTGTTTGTGCACGCATGTGTCTGCGCGTGCATGCATTTGGGGTGTGATGTCCACATGTCGTTGAGATGCATGCATTTCATCAGTCACCCAGCACCATCGTGTGGGCTGTTACCTTGGGTGTGCAAGTAGTGGCTGCCAGTACTGAGACGGTCTATGCGTGGTGATTGTTGCATGTGTTACCAACATGCCGGTCCTGTTCAGGGTCGGGGGCAAGGCCAGAATCGTGCGCCGCTGTTCTCTCCTACGATCGCGCAGCTGTGGTTTCCTGTGAACCTGATTTTTGTGGGAATGCTTTGGAGCGGCTTCCTAAGCCTGAAGTTTCTCTCGGTGGCGATGGTGACGGTGCTGAAGAACACGACCAACATCCTCGTTGTGGCGGGAGATCGCTTCTGGTTCGGGAAGCGGCATCCGCCAGGCGTGTGGTGGAGCGTCGCCCTGATTATATTGTCAGCATTTGCTGGCGGGTTCACAGATCTCAACTTCAGCGCTGTGGGATACATCTGGCAGGCCGCCAATTGCGTGCTCACGGCAGCCTATTCACTGCGCTTGCGCTGGGTCATGGCAGGTACGCACTTACATGTTGTTGTACCCACGTTGTGCGCACATATGCTGCAGTGTGCGAATGCATCAGATATGTGAGAGCATACACTGTAAGTGCACATATGCATGTGCAAGCACATGCAGGATACATGTGCACAAGAACCACACTGACACGCATGCATGCACGAGTGCACCCACATGTACACACCCACATGCGCACGTACATGCATGTATCGGCGCACGGGTTGCATGTGGTGGTGGTAGCATTGTTGACATGTTTGTTGTTGCGCGTGCAGAGGTGGAAGAGAAGGCTGGGGGCAGGTTGGACGAAGTGGCTATGATGTTTTACAACAACCTGCTCTCTGTGCCGCTTCTGCTCGTGCTGGCGCTGTGGCAGGGCGAGCTCCCAGGCGTGTTGTATATTGACGAGTTTTGGACGGCAAAGTTTGCGAGCGCGGTGGTGTTGTCTGGCTGTGCCGGCATTGCCATCTCATTCTGCTCACTCTGGTGCCTCCGCCTAACCTCACCCACAACCTACTCGCTCGTCGGCTCCTTCAACAAGCTACCCACGGCACTCCTCGGCATACTCTTCTTCCAGTCCAATATATCCGCAACCAACCTGCTCTCCATCATGTTTGGACTCGCCGCGGGCGTACTCTTTACACTCACGAAGCTGCACGCATCCTCCAAACCTTCCGCCTAGGGTGAGTTGCACGTCTCTACAAGCACACAAACGATGCGTGGACTCAGCGGAGCAGACAATGAGGTGTCCATTTTGAAAGGCGCGATGTTGTCTATGTGTTAACGTGTACGGACAGAGAGGGTAGGGAAAGGAGTTGGGAGAGGGTGCAGGAAGTTTTGGTATTGGTGTTGACTCGTCCTTCTTGCTAGGCGTGTAAATCCAAGTGCAAAGGGCTGGCTGGGCCGGTGCTTGGGCTCTAGTGGCTAGATGGTGGTTGCTGTGGACATATATACAGCATGTTGCAGTGCCAGTGCTGTGTTTTGCATGTTTGTGTTTGGTACTTTCATATTGAAACTTGCCATGCCGTGAACAGTTGTGAGTAGCAGCAGTTTTTGCGTGTTGTAACAGTTAGTAGGCTGCTACCGAAATGCTGTCGTTACATATGCATTGCTCAAGTGCATTTTAGTGGCAATGGAAAACATATGGCATGCAGTACGTGTGTGATGCATGTATTGCATACATTTGATGAAGTGTCAGTGTGACACTCAGCACATGACATACGCACTTGTGTGCGAGTGGCATTAGTGTGTAGGTAAACTGATTATGTTGCCGTCTGAACGGCTCGTTGCTACTGATGAGACATACTGCTGCCACTGCTTTGCGCATGCATGGGCAAGACTAATTGCAACCTCTTAAGTTAAGCAAAGTGAGTGTGTAGAACAAGTGATCAGCAAACTTCGTTTCATACTAATCCTGGTCGATTTGCCCGCAACAATGAACAGCACATTACACCTCATTTGCATTCACCGTACACAGACTACCCCCCAGATCCAATGAGTACAACCTCAATAACAACAACTAGGAGCCCCACCCCACCACTTCATGCCAATGTGGAGCCAGCCATCCATCTCCAATGTTGGTTTGTTGTACAACACACTTATGGTGCCACCCATCCACTTCAGCCGATGACAAGTGTGGTCTTGCCTCCAATAGGCTGGCGGCCAGTAGGTTGATTAGCAAAGCGTGGGCTCGAGGCGGTTGCGCGCTCGCACTCGGCCGCAGTTGTGCCTTTGACACGTCGCCCGCTCGCGGGTCTGTTGTTGATGTTGGAGTTGTTGTCGTTGTTGTTGTTGTCGCTGCCGAAGATGGAGCCGTGGCCGCTCAGGTCGCGAACCTTCTGCGGCGAGATGGGCTTGTTGTGGCTGTTGTTGTTGGCGGTCGCGGCGTCCTGAGGATACGTGCTGGAGAAGGGAGAGTGGCCGGCAACCTCCTTCATCTTAGCCGCAGACACCCTGTTGACCAACACACTATTACTCACATGTACACACGCACCGACACCGACACTTAGACGGATAGCTACACATCCACCCATGAGCATGCGTGCACACACGCGCAAACGCACCCGATAACACAAACCCACACCTCTATGTAGACACGCACACAACAGTACCTGACTCTCGCTGCCTCTATTACCAACTCATCACTCCTTATTCATGTGCACACAGTCCCCAGGCACCAAGTCCCCAAATACTCATCACAGGTGAGCATTCGACCAAGTAACATTCATTCCATCCACTTACGGTCTGTGGGCGTTGTTCTTCGCCTCCTCCTGTCCGTTACTCCCCGCCAGCAGGAGTGATCGTCTCTCTTTGGGCGAGAGTGGGGCGGCTTCGGGCGTGTTCACAACAGGGTTGGGTGACGACCGCCGCGCTGACATCACGCGGGCGCGGGGACTGAAGTCGTCCGCGGCGTTGTAGGAACCCAGGGAGACGGTGGAGGTGCCGCCGGGAGCTTGGCGGACGCGAGGGGAAGACTGTGGGTATGTGGGAGTGAGGGGGTGTGTTGCAAGAGAGTTTCTGTGTGAGTGTGAGTGTGTGTGCAAGTGTGGGTTGACTGCTACTACTGATTCTAGTAGACTGTGGAGATCTAGCGAGGTGTGTTGTCGGGATGCAGCTGTTACCTCATTCTGGGAGTTGCGGGGGCTGTTGCTGCTGGTGTTGCTGTTGTCCCACCGCAGAGCGTCCTGCATCTTGAAGATCGAAGTTGTTTGCCCGGTAGCTGTTGTTGTGTTGCTTAGAACAAGCAGAGGTCAACACTATTGCAACCCAAACAGCTCACGCCTCCCTCTTTGCTCGAGTCTCACAACCCCTTGAAGCCAGCAGCAAACACTGGCGCTTTACACTCTGAACTCTGCTGCACTCACACACTGGCTGGCTCTCACTGTCCCCCCTCCCCCCCTTATACACTTTGACATCACATAGGTTCAGGAAATCCTAATCAGATATCCATCATGCCCTGCATGCGTCCCATTGTCCGGTGGTAATGGGCTCTAAAGCCTTACTGTCTGGCGGTGGTCGGCTAGATTGAAGCCAATTTGCGACCGCCTGCGGTCGCATTCGGTATGGAGTCCGGTGGACTGACCGGGGCCGTGTGCCTCACGTGACCTGGTGGCGCGCGCTGCGGAGACGGGGCAGTCGCCGCGCGAGGGCATCGCGGGCATCGCCCCTCTCTCAGGTGTCGTGTATGGTCAGGAAAACCGCCACGGGCAAAACTGTATATGTACGGGCTGGACCGTATCATGAGACTACAGCGACTAGAGTCCTGACTAGGGTTAGGACTACTACTCTCCCTCGACAGGATTGGGTGGGATCAGGATTATGGGGCACTGCTTGTGCATGTTGAGCACAAAGCCTTGTGCCTGATTAGGGTTTTGCGGCGGCGACGTGGATGCCGGCGTGGCTGTTGTCGTTGTCGTCGTCGTCATGGCGGCCGCCGCAGCTGCCTGCGTTGCGGCGTCGTCGCCGGTGACGGCCGCGTTGGTGAAGCCGGCTGCAGCGCGGCCGCAGCCGCGGTCGTCATCGTCGACAAGGCGGCAGGCGTTAAGGGCGGCTAGGGTGACGCCGGCCAGGGCGGAGGCCTCCAGGGGGACATCCGCCGGCGCTGTGCAGCAAGTTTGGGATGCCGCCTCTATTTCAGCAGTCATGGCGCCGCAGCGAGGGCAGGACACTTCCGACCCCATGGCGCTCCTCCTCAGCCAGCGCATTGTTTTCCTTGGAGGCCAGGTCCGTGCTAACCGCACAATATTCACCGCTTACGTAGAACTTGCCAGGTGGTGCGTGTAGGCGTGTTTGACATTCGGCTAGTTATTTTAGTCGTTGTGAATTTGCATGGCGTGTATGTATGCAAGTTGCATGTCATTTGCTGCGTGACGCAGCGCACACGCAAATCACCGTATGCATGCATGCCTGTCATCATTGATTGGGTACAAATCTAGCAGCGGCTGACGGGATGAAAACTTATCAACCGCAAGCGTCAAACATTTCGGTGTTACATAGTTGATGGATTCCCCTGATTGACGCTCAGGCTGCACAACTTTGGCAGCAGGCCAGTTTTGCGTTGCAGTCACTTGAGCGTAATGTGTGTGTTTGCCTTCATCACAATTCTTAGCCAAACAGCATATACATGCACATGGCAGTTGGGGGTACCAAAGTGGCTACTGGCTAGCGGCCGTTACAGCAATTGAAAATCCTTTTATGTGTCAGGTTGACGACTTCAGTGCGGATGCAGTTGTGAGCCAGATGCTGCTGCTAGATGCGCAAGATCCCACCAAGGACATCAGGTTATTCATCAATTCCCCCGGAGGATCGGTCACAGCCGGTATGTGCACAGTACTTGGTTGTTGGGCTTTTGTTGGCTACAGTGTACACGTGTTCACTGTCGGTAATGTTGCAGTGTACATTTGTACAGTGTGTTCACTGTACATATGCTTTGCTGCAACTTATGCATACAGTAAAACGCATGCGTGTCCACTGTACGTTTGTCGTTCAGCTTGTCTACATAACTTCTTCACTGACGGCGGTGTTTGATTGCAGGTATGGGCATCTATGATGCTATGCAGGTATGATTGGGAGAGGCAGTCGACACGTTATCAATGGAAATGCGCAAAGTGGTCATTTCTGATTCATTCGTTGTGTGCCATTTCAGCTTTGCCAGGCGGATGTTTCCACCGTGTGTTTCGGGCTCGCTGCTTCTATGGGTGCGTTCCTTTTGTGCGCCGGCGCTAAGGGGAAGCGCTACGCCATGCCCAATGCTCGCATCATGATCCATCAGCCCCTTGGTGGCATCTCTGGACAGGTGCGGGTGGCATCGCGTTGTTTTGCTTGCTGTTGGCTTGATGACACGCACATGCGCATGCATGGACACACGCACCTGCATGCTCGTGCTGTGTGCATGTGTGTGTGCTTGCGTGGTTGCAAGTCTCATGATGCTTGCGCATGCACTATCATTTTGTGTGCATGTATGTGGGCGTAAGCATCTGCACTCTCATGATCCTCAAGTTGTGGTTGGAAATTGAATGCACATGCATCTACGTCAGGCCGACGACATGGAGATCCAGGCTAAGGAGATCCTTTTCCACAAAGAGAACCTGCAGCAGATTATGGCCTACCACAGTGGCCAGCCCGTTGAGCGGGTACGCAACAGAGCTTCTGTGTTATTTTATGAGTTGAATCGTGACCTCCTCCTGCTTGTTGTGTGCACTTGCATTTCGCCCAGTTGAGACATTAATGTTTGTTTGTGCGTGCAGATTGCTAAGGACACGGATCGCGATTTCTACATGAACCCAAAGGAGTGCATCAAGTATGGCATGATCGACCACATCATCGGTAATGACAGCAAGGGTGTTGTCGCCCCTGATGGCACCACACAGAATGTCAAGTTTGATCCCTTTGAGCCCGAACCCACTGAGTACATGAAGAAGCGCATGGCTCGTTGGCCCTTTGAGATGCCAGACGATCTGGACATGACAAAGCCTGCCTCATAGACACTCTTATTCGCACTCGCTCGCTTACGCTCTCTTCATGAAGTGTCCACTCTCTCTCCACGCACACGCACACACTGCTTGGACGATGCGCTGACTCCCGCGGTGTGTGCTGTGTAGGCACGGCGGGAACAGAGTGATGACAATGGTTACGCCCACTCACTCTCTCTGAGGTGGAGTTTCATCATGTATCAAGTTACAATTATCCGCTGCTGCTTCTAGCTATTGACATGAGTTGACTTTGGAAAGGAGATTAAGACCTTGCTATGGAAACTTGTGTCAGCCACCATAGCTCTCTGGCAAGTACAGACAGCAAAATCACGCCACTGCTAGTATTGTGTCTTTGTGCAAAGGGTGGTGTGGTGAGGTGGCTGCATGCTTGGATGAGCGCTTTTACTGCTTCCTCACGGTTGACACATCGCATCACCACTACCAGCAGGGTACTTTCACTTCATACTTACTGCACACCATGCCACAGCTTGTTCCCCCGGGAACCAGTTGCTTGAGCTGTGGGACAGACATTGCAGGCCCGCTGAAGTCGAGCATTGGATATGAGCCGATAAGTACCATGGACCTTGTAATTGGCAACATGCAACTCTGTGTTACGTGTACAATATTAGTCCAGATGTAAAATTTGTTTTGTGAACGAAAACAGGTGTTGCAACTGACAATACTGCTGGGATTGTACAATGTATTCAAGCAACTCGCTGGGCGTCATGACCAAATCCATTCACGTATATATACAATCCTGGAACATAGACGGCTAATCCAACTTTCAAAGGAGTATCACAACTGACAGTATGTCGCCCCATAAAATTGGCAACTGGTATGCACAACAACACACTACCAAGTTTAATTACGAAGGAACAAGGCTAGGATCGGAGGGTGCATTTACCATTTGCCAACCGTCCACACTCTAACACATCATATCTTTGACATGTCACGCCCGAAGAAAAACGTCTTAAACCAATCCAGCGGCACCTGCACGACATCACCATGTTAGCCACACATGCGCGCGCGCACGCACACGCACTTGCACACAGTGTACCTGTATCCAGAGTCTCATTGACCCTTGCTTGGACCAGTACGCGCTTCTCCACAGCACCCACGAGCCGAACCCCGACAGCTTTGCATCATCCCTGTGGTGTGGGGTCAAAATTACAATCACCACCACCATCATCAAGATCAACAACAACAGCAGCAGCAACAACAGCAACAACAACAACAGTAATACTCACTTCAACTCGGCGAGGGCGGCGTACTCCCCAATGTACGCCATCATGCCTCGGTGCACGTAAACAAAAGCAGGGGGCTTTGTTTGTTTCTCATTCACTGCATCATCACTCATGGCTTCCAACTCTGGCAGGTGCTTCGCTAAGTAGCTCGCCTGCGCCTCTGCCACCTGAAGGATGCGTTATTGTGATGGACTTGTGTGTGCTTGTGTCATGTGGATGTGTGTGTAGTGCAGTCCCATGTCCTTGCCTGTGCGGTGGCAGGCATGGACGTCCCGTCGATATCGGCGCAGTCCCCGAGGGCGTATACGTGGTCTTGTCCCACCGCGCGCAAGTACTCGTCCACCTAGATGTATCATAACATGCAACGTGTGAACACATCTACAAGCACACGCACACGCACACACACATACACGCACATGCACACGCACGTGCACTGTCACCTTGATCCTGCCGCCTTTTGTCTTTTCCCACTGTAGGCTCTTGATAAGTGGCACAGGCGTGACGCCAGCCGTCCACACTGTGTGTATGTCAGTCCATGTTGAAATTGTGGTACAGCTATAACATGCAAACACCATTTGTACAAATGCGCATCATCTCTCACCGCATAACCCGCACGGCACCTCGCTCCCGTCACTCAGCACCACAGCGTGCTTCCTAACCTATGTGGGTATACATAAAACGATTGAGTAAGTAAGCCTTGTGTGCGTGTGGGTGGGTGTGCGCGCGCATGTGTGCAATTGAGTGGGTGACAGGGTGGGTGGATGAGATATACACACCTCTATGACGGAAAGCTGTTTGATGTCCATGTAGGGCCGGTCCGCTAACTTGCGCAGAGCAAATTGCCTCAGCGACACGTCAAATGCACCTGCCAACAACCCAACAAGGTGCATGAGAGACACATGCACAAAGTTACGCACACACGCACAAGCACACACGCACACACACACACGCCCGCGCGCGCGCGCGCAGGCATGCATACTCACTCACCGAGCACTTCCCTCGCTTCAACAAGCGTCACGCGCACATGCTTCGACAACGACGGGAAGTACCTCACCGCATCCTGACGAGTAACACTGAGTCAGTCAATGAACAAGCCACAGCGAGCGGGTTTGGGTGAAACCAACACCCAACATGAGAATGTGTGCACCTGTCGGAGGAAGTCGTGAAGCTCCCCACAGAACTCCACGCCTGTGGGACCACCGCCAACCACGACAAAATGCCTGCCATTTGCGGGCACGTGCGTGTGGGTGAGTGCGCACGCACGCACGCCCATGCATTTGCGTGTGTGTATATGAGAATGCGTGCTTATGTATGCGTGTCTGCATGCGTGCGTGTGCATGTATGTGCATACGCATGCACATGCCTGTGTGTGCGCGCAGGTGTAACGGCCTTGGTCACAAAGAGCGTCTATGTGTGCTTGTGCGCAACTAAAATTGCGCGCAGACGTGTAAGTAAGACCCACACCAAGTGTCACACCTCAATGACTGACACTCACATTCACACTCACAGCAGTTCGCTGCGCTTAGTCTCATCGACCGTCTCCTGCACGGCCGTCTCAAAGTTATCGATGATCCTCCTCCTCACCGCCTGCACACACAACATTACAATTACCCACCCACCACCACCACCACCACAACTACAACATCCTCCCACATCATCCCTCACCCTCGCGTCCGCCACTTGCTTGAGGAACATCGCGTACTCCTCGGCTCCCTTCACGCCGTACGTGGCGACCCGCGCCCCGACGGCCACGGCGAGGGCGTCGTATGGCACCGCAAACACGCTGCCTGCAACCTCGTCCTCGTCCGTTGCCGACACACACCGAAGCTCCCTTTTCTGGGTGTCTATACCTGCACGTGCACGTGCGTGTGCGTGTGCATGCAAAATCACGCACGCACGTGTGTGAGTGCACATGCGCCTGTGCGTATGCGTGTAAGCATGTGCGCAGCTCAGATGTTGAGTCATGCACGCGTGCGAAGAGTTTCCGCAGGTAATACCCACCCGTGACTTGCGCGAGGTTGAAGTCGTGCTCGTCGCGGAAGCCCGTAGCTCGCACCGCCTGCACCACGCTCCGGAACTCCAAAGTCCCAACCGCAGTACTGCACACCATTGTCAACAACACTCACATCACCACCACTCACCCACCCACCCACCCACCCCTCCCCTCACCTTGCCAGCAGTGGCGTGAACAGGAAGTGGTTCCTTGGGCTGACCACCCGCACGTCGAAGAGTCGCCTGTCCACCTTGCGGAGGAGACCCATGCCGGCCCAACCGGTACCCAGAATCACGAGACGCCTGATTGAATGAATGAATCAGTGAGTGAAGGAGTGAGTGAATTGGGATTTCACTGCGCTCACTTGCGAGGTGTGTTTTTCAAGTCTGCTGTTGATGAGGAGGATGTCAAGGGTGATACCGTCGCTTTGAGTTTGTCTGCCAGGGCGCGCAAACCACGACGCAAGCCACCGCCGCCTGAGATGTATTTAAAGGCACTATTCGTGTGGACACCGGAGGCATTGCGTGTGTTGTCAACATGGAAAAAGGGAAGGGAAGGGTTCAACACACCATTCACCCTGTTGATCGCTAAAACACTTCAACAGCTTCTGAATGGTTTGTGTGCATGCACGCATGCATGGTGTGCAACTGCTTTTCCTTTTGTTGGTTGATCACGCTGAAAAGAAGGTGCACCTCTACGTGCTAACCTGACTGTACAGCACCACACGCAATCAGATGATTAGGTTGCTTTGCATGGACATGTTGGCTTCAACATTATACGATGCATGGACAACACACAAAGCTGCGTGCCATGCAAAACCAATCAACATAAAGGGGTGGTGGCTATTGGTGTAGTAAAACACGTACCAGCCATAACTGCCGCTGCTGCGACTTCAGGGCTTACGCTTGAATCTGCATGATTATATCTGAGGTATTTATTCTCGCTACAGCAAGGCAAAACTGTACAACTTGTTGTGTCACACAACAACGCAACTCATCAGGCCACAAGCTCACCAGCGCATGTTGGTCTCTAATTCTTTGTTGACACACATGCACAGTGCATCGGTATACGTGTACTGCAGGGTACGACGCTTCAATGCCGTGGTACCGTACCGTTGTGTATAGCAGATTACGTAACGCCGACAATACCACCGCGTAACGCAGATACGGACCAGACCGGACCAGAACAGAACAGGTCAGGCCAAGCTAGGCCAAGGAGGACAGAGATTGCCAGCCGCCATCCATGCAGCGGCGACTGTGGCGGCAGTTGCTGCAGACGACAACGACGAAGACGACGACGAAGACGACCACAACGCCGTTTTCCTCCTCTACCACCACCGCCGCCGCCAGACCTGCAGGTGCATCCTGCCTCCCCCCTGGGCTGGCCTGGCCTGGTGTTACCACCATGCATGCTGACTGTGTGATGTTGTTAGAGGTGACAAAGGGCGTCAGGAAAGACATAGACTACAACAACTTCTCTGAGGTGGTTGAGGTGCTGTTCACGCAGAGGGACGCCAAGCCAAAAGGGTGAGAGTGGTCAACGTGTACATGTGGGTAGTGTGCGAAGGTCGTTTGTGTCTGTTTTGAACAAGGTGGCTCATGCAAGTGCAGGTGGGTGTGGTATAGCTGGCAGCTGTTCACGGCGCTACTGCCACCAGCAGGCAAGAGAGATGCGTTGTTGTGTTGGTTGTTGTTGTCACTGTTGTTGTTGCTGCTATTGTTGTTACACAAGCGTGCACACATGCGAAATGACGTGGATTGTGGGTGGATGTATCTGTTGCATTGTTGCAGATGCCAACCAGTTCTCGTGTATTGGTCATGCAAGTATTGGTTTGGAGTTGCATGGCACGTGCATCTCTCAGGTGAATGTACTGTATTGTACTGTCATGCACTGAACAGCAGACAGTGATCATACTACTGTGCAAGAACATTGACAGGTCTTGTGTGCATGTCTGCAGGGGTGTTTCTGCTGGTGGGTTTGGCCAAATGGGACCAGCGGCGCATGAAAGAGGTGTGATCACCTGTTATCACTTCATTGACAGTTACCCACCCAACTGACTTGTGAACAGTCTCATCACCATTGAGTACCCAAATGTGTGTGCTCGCACATGGACGCACGGACACGCTTACGCTCACGCTCACGCTTAGGCACGCGTGCACATATACAAGTACACATATCCCTCCCTCCCCATCACCTCACATTGTCAAACACACATATCTGGGCAGAAATACGGCGAGGATGCGGTGTCGTCCCGCATGCAATCACTAACAAGCCCACCTCCGCCTCCACCTGAGCCCGCTCCTGCTGCCACTCCCAATCCCACTCCTACCTCCACTCCTGCTCCTGTTGCTACTTCGCCTCCCGCTGCTCCTACTTCTGCTCATGAGCGACCAACTGATGGTTTAGCCAAGGAGTTGGAGGACAGGGTGAGGGCGCTGGAGGGGCAGGTTGGGAGTCTGAGGGAGAGGGAGAGGGAGAAAGAGAGGGGGAGAAAGAGAGGAGAAGGAGAGGGGAGGAGGGAGTAGTAGTCAGGGGAGTGCTACTGCTGCTGTTGGTGGTGGTTTGAAGACGTGTTGCCTCTGGGAACGCTGTGCGTGATAGCTTAGAAACATAGAAATGTGCTGTTGTCGAGGTTTGCACAGTGTGTGAAGTTTGCGCGTGGCTACCAAGAGGCTATCCCTTGGGGTGAGCGTGTTGCTCATGCAGGAAAGCAGTATCGTGGACTGTTGGCACACATGGTGCCCACTTTGTGCACCAGATGTCGTGAATAGGGCTTGTCGAGTAAACTGTGTGCACCGTGATGGCCCTGAGTCAAGAGCCATGTCTCTCAGGGACGGAGTATGGAAAGTTGCAAACATAGTTGATGCAAGTACGATGCACTGTGAGTGCCCTATGCACATGCAATAACTTACGGAAAGCAAAATGAGTCCTAAATGGCTGGCCAACTCCTACGACCTGCTAACACGTAGATCTGCATGCACAGCCGAAATTGCAAGCTGTCACATCAACATACAGACCACCTGCACTGAGCAATGTCCTGCGCAAACATCACATTCTACCCATATTTTCGCCACGAACACAATCCATAACCTGTGGTGCGAACTCACGCAGAGCAACCTTACTATGGCCAAGTTTATACAACGGCAGCAAAGCTACAACAGATCTCCCTTCAACTGCATCATGTGGACATCAAGCTACAGAGTCACGCAAGTTGATGTCAATTTATGAACACATTGTACAAGCAATACATAACAACACCATCTTGCCAGCCTACCGACCAAACCAACCACGCCTTGCATTGGTGTCTCCTGCAGCTTCCCCATTCATGAGACGGTCCAGCACGATGTTCAAGTCAACTGACTGGCCATTCTCCGTCAGCTTGCGCACGACAGCACGGACCTGATCTTTAGAGAAGCCCATCGCCGCAACATCATCGATGACCTGTCCACAGGCAGCTGTTGTGGAAAACGCACACGCACATGTGCACGCAACAACAACACTTACAACACCACCGTCGCAACTGTCATCACGTGACCATAAAACATAAAGCAGTGTGGCGATGATGCAGGCAGTGTGCAAATACCAAACACCATCCTGCAACCTGTACCTTGTCAACGGGCACGCGGCTTGTGGACAGCTGTGTTGGCCCACCAGACAACGGGGCGCTCTGCGCGGGGGCCGGCGTGGCAACCTGGTGGGCATGCAGGGGCGGGGCCGGCATCGCCTGCCGCAGCGGGAACGCCGTGGGGATTGCTTGCTGCGGCGGTGGCGGCGCGGGCGGGGCCACCGGCGCGTACTGGAACGACGGGCCTTGGCCGTACTGCGAGCCTGGCGCCGGGCCGGGAGGACCCATCTGCGGCGCCATGTGGGGTGCGTTGGAGTCGTACATCTGCGGCGCCTGTCAGATCGAGCAAGGTTGAAAACGATATTCACACATACACATAACAACCAAAGAAACTACACGTCACCCATCGTTGCGGTTATTTTTTGTGCTATGCAGTCATAATTTCACAACAACACGGCAACAGTCACAATGACCATACACGATCATAGCAACAACGCGACAAAGCAGACAACCAATACCCCTGTGGTGACCAGACCCCATCTGTGCGCTTACCTGTGGTGGTGGCACATTGTACTGAGGCGGCCCCGCATGCGGATGTCCAGCAGGCGGGCCATAATGAGACTGCACAAACCATTATTAGCACGCGAGCAGATCACACGGACGGCCGCATCCCAAGGCACCATGCAAACAAGTGTGGTCATGTGCCTTGTGCTGGTTCAAGTGTTCAGGAACACTACATGCGACGTAGCATGGGCAGGTACTTGTATGCTTACCTGTGGAGGGGTTGGTGGAGGTGGCTGCATTTGCGGGGGCGGCCCCTGATAGTGCTGCTCCTGCATAGGATGCTGCATGTGGCTGGGTGCCTGATAATGTGTGTCCTGCAACAAAACAGGACATTAATACCAAACTCCCTGGCCACATGAAACTCAAAGGTTGCGATAGCATGCAAACAGCTCTACTTCACACCAAATGGCCTCTAATGTCATCTGCAACATGCACACAATACACATCGCACACATAGTACTAACAACACCAATCCACCAAGACTCGGGGAGGCAGTTGGGGAGGCAAGCAATGACGTACCTGTCGAGGAGGGCCGTAAGGCAACTGCGGCTGCTGCTGCTGCTGCTGTGGTGGCGGCAGCGCAAGTGGCTGCTGCTGCGGAGGAGGCGGCGTGGGAGGAGGCACCTGCGAAGGTTGCTGCTGCTGCTGCTGTTGCGGAGGAAGGGAGTAGCTGGACTGCTGAGTGGGCTGCACACCAAAACCAAGTAATTAGAGTTGGCCTTTATCAATCACCTGGCAAACTCATTGCAGGTCGCACACCTCCAGTGGTGTTGGCTCCCGCTGAGCAGGCGGAGCTGGCGGTGGTGGAGCCTGCGGAGCCTGTGGAGTCTCTGGCCTAGGAATTACGCTCAGTGACGACGCCTTTGCAAGCTCCGCCTGCGTCTCCGCCAGCTCCTGTTTGTCGCGAAGCAACTGCACGCCGCGCTGCACCTGCTCAGAGAGACAACGCTCAAAATACAAAACATGTTCACACATGTATGGCATGTACGGTATAACATGCTGTACACTTGGTGTAGCGGCTGATATGATGTTGCAATCATGATTATGGAAATGTTGGTGATGACATTGATGGTGATTAGCACCTCGCGCAGGGTGTTTTCCAGTACTCGCAGGCGCGCATCTTTCTCATTGAAGGCCTCTTCCATAGTAGTGCACAGCACTTTAACCGACTCTGTAATGTGCTCATTGCTCTTCTCAAGTCGGTCCATGCGCGCGTGCACCTCGGTCATCGCGGCAAGCACTTGCTCCGTGTACTTCTTCATGGTCAGCTCCACAGCAACCTGCTTGCATGCATGTCAAGTTGGAAGCGAAGTTGCATGTAAAAATTCAACCAAGGCACAGCGTGCACATTTGCATACCAGCAGCAGGTTCGCACAGCTGTTCACACACACTACAGAGAAGTACATGTCATTACCTGTGTAGCACGGTCATAATCTCCACGCTCGTCTCTGCTCTGAGCATCGCGTGTTGGCCGCTGTGCATGGCATTGAGAAATGAGTGCGCTCTCCTGGATGTTAATTGAAGGCTGATGAACTCGCACAGGATCCAACACAACTCGCAGGCGTAAATATCTACATATGCACGACTCATACCCCTGCGTGCGTAACATTCCAGAAACTCCAGCAAATTGACTGTGACTGATGACCACACATGTTACAATGTAGCCATGCACTCTGAGGTTGAATGCAGCCAATTGTGTACAACGAGACCGACAACACACTGTCAACATCACTTACACAACTGACTGTGCAATGAGTGTGCCCAATGCTCCGTTACATGTAATCAGTCCCAAAGCAACCAACAGTCGCTGGTCACGGTGGCAACAGCTTGTTGGGACGTGCACGAGCCTAAGCCACACACCAGGTCGATCAACAACCTTCCTGCCGAAGAAAAGGCAATTTGGGACTGATGTGTTGTCATCCTCACCATCGTCTCTGCTGCTTGAGCGGGCTCGTTGTTGTGATGGCTGCTGAGGTCCTTCTCCTTGCCGTTGTCGCCGGGGAAGCTTGCCCGCCTCGGCGCCGGCGGGATGAAATCGTAGCTGGGAGCTATGACGGCGTCCTCGGCGAGCGGCGCAGGGGCAGTACTGCCGCCCACACCGACGACACCCAGACCGACACCACCGCCTCCCGCCAACGACGCCTTGCCTGCTGCGGGAGGCTTCAGCAGGTCGTAGAACGGCTCCTGCGCCGACATGGCCAGGCAAGGCGCTCTTCCGCACACAGGGAGATAGCTGGCAATTCTCTTTCCCTTACGCCCAACACGCCGCCGCCGATGACAACCACGACGATGTCAACAACAACCTCGCCAGCAAGCTTGCTGAGACACAACTGCTGCTAATTGGCACGTTGGTAGGTTAGCCTAACCGCGTGGATGTGCCGCAACAAGCCCGTTAGTCTACCCGCCGCATTTGGGTTCAAATGTTTAAACTAGCAAAGCAGGCTGTGCTTGCTTGCTTGCTGCGGTAGCGGTGGTGGCGGCGGCGTAAGCGGTGTAGTATACCCGGGTGGATCCGGGTGGCTGTATGTTTCGGTTGCGTGTGTAGGCCTACGTGTGCGTGTCGTGAGCAACGGAGCAAGGCGAGTGGCAGTGTTACAGTACGCTGACGTCAGTTACTTCTCAACGCTGTGATATCAATCTGTTACAACTGGCACAAGTACATGTTGTTTCTTCTTTACTCTGTGATGCCTTCTCGTCTGGTCAATGTGGAAAAGGTATCACATGTAACTGAGCTGCAGCTACATGCAGACTGAAGCCTGAACTCAGTGGCGCACTCTGCTGCACTTTGCCATTGCACTGGCTAAGAGCATACCACTGTGAGCGCTCGCTACCATTGGGCAACACTTGGTGCCTCGGAGGCATACGCGAGCTGTTTGACTGTTCGAGTAACCGGTCAAAGCAGTATCAGGTAATAGCATGCGTGTAATCAATTCAGCCGCAGTTTGCTCCCTGTGCTGAAAGCATACACATGAAAGGGAGCTTTTGTAACCGCGCGCTCGCTTCTGTAGAGACAATTTAGCTGTGGACCACAATGCCACAAGTAGACGCGAACATGACGGACGCTGTGGAGGAGGAAGGCGCTCCGCACAGGCTGCCTTTGCAACCTCTGCCTCAAGTACGCAACAGTGCAGCTCTCGCAACCGTCGCAGCAAATAAGCCATTCAAGTCTCCCGTCGTGGCTGCGGTAAAACAATCACATCTGCTTTGGTATATGTGATGGACAACAAACTGGTGTTCAGTTTTGTTTTAAGCTTTAGCTGTACTACTCATTGGGCGCATGGGTGAGTGCGTGTAATTGCACCTGCACATGCGTGCATGCTCGTGCTCGTGAGCGTGTTGCTGTGCCGCCCTTCATGCGCTTACACCTCCAACACAGGGCACAGCGCCAGCAGCAAAGCGCTTCATAGCCCCGAAGCCTGCTGCCACTACAATCAACCCACCGTCCACAGTTTACTTAAAGCAGCAGACTGCCATCAATGGAGATGATGACAATGGCAAACAGGCAGCCACAGCCTTACAATACTACACGGTGCTGTACCGGAAAAGATCTAACCGCAAGCATAAAGGCCCCTACCAAGTGAGTTGTTTGACTGTCACGCGTGCATTGCTGGAATACTGCCTGTTTGGGTCAGCTGTGGACAAGTGCAAAGTATTTGCATGCAGGATGGGGTTCTGATTGTGCAAGGGCGGTCTTGCACACTTGAAAGCTCGGTGAGTGAAGGATTGAACAGCATAGAAATGTATAAATATGCTGAGTTAATAAGCTTTATCGTTTTGGTTGTTGATTGGGTCAGGAGGGAAAGAAGGTGTCGAAAGCAAGCGTCAGCGGCTGCAGCAACATGCCTGAAGGGGCTACACTTGAGGCAAGTTGCAGTCAACTTCGTCATCAATAATACTATCACCACCACCACATTGTCATTGTCACAGCTTGATTGTTAATCTGCAGGTGGGAGTGTATGAGTTGGAGGTCTGCTCAACAGCAACAGCAGAGGCATATCACGCCGGTACAATCTACCGTTGTGCACCGGCATCGACAGCGTCTTCTGTTGCCGCGCCTGTTGGTGAGCGTGTTGACAGAGCTTGTTGAGACAAGCACGTTGGCAAGTTGGCACTGCTGGTATGTGTGGCGCTTGCTAAGTAGAGGCTTCTCTTGTGTCAGGACCAGCGAAAGGATTCAGGCCTGTTACAGCAGGCGTGTCCATATCAAGGTCTCCTTCAACAATAGACATGAACATGAATATGACTTTGCGCTCTGCCTGTTGAGACACTTATTGCTAGTATCATGCATCACAGGGGACCAGTGCAAAACAAGAACATGGCGTTGGGAAAGGTTTGCTCTCAGCATTCGCTGTCCTGCCTCAGTGCTTATGCGACTATCATGGTGTGATGTGTGTGAAACCACTCACGGCCTCTTGTCCAGGATGCAATTGTGCTGAATGCAAGCCGGACAGTTGGAGATGCTGCGGAGGTACCTGTCGTCATTGATCAGGTAAGTTGCAGGCACACAGTAACAGCATGCACCAATGAACGCATTGGAATCGTCCACTTCTTGTCCTCGAAGACATGCAGGCAATCAATTCTGCAGCACAATCTGATTTTGTTTTTCCCTGTTTCAAGCAGATCTTGTGCACTGCGTTGTTCCTGAGATTTGTGTTGCTCAGTACATAGGAGCGAAGTTGCGGCCCCACCAGATTGAGGGTGTCAAGTTCATGTACGACGCGGCAATGGGCGTTTCAAGTCCCGGCTACAGTGGCGGTCTGTTAGCGGTATGGACCTCACAACCTGCTGCTTGGATCTGATCTAAACAAGGGGCTTCAGCATGCATTTTTTCAAGCCTTAGAGCAAGAGGTACGCATAACATGCAGGCAGTACCCATCTGATATGATTAATCGCAGGATGCCATGGGACTTGGCAAAACCATTCAAGTGATTACTCTGTTGTGGACGTTGCTGAAACAGGTTAGCACACACAATCTTGCATACTAGCCTGGCAAAGTGCCATCATTGCTGATATACAATATACAGAAGTAGAACAGAGGTACATACGTACATCACAATAACAAAGCTATTCACAGGGCCCGCAAGGCAAACCAGTTGTGCAAGCAGCCGTTGTGGTTTGCCCCTCGTCGTTGGTGCAGAACTGGCAGAATGAGGTAAGTAGCGACTGCTTCAGTCTCTCATCAGTGTAAGCGGTTGACCGGTGTGTCTCGTGTCTCTCAGGTCAACAAGTGGCTTGGGGTTGAGAGGCTTCGCGCTCTTGCTGTGCATGCCGGAACCACCAGTGCTGAGGTCCCGTGCCCTGTGCACAACTTGTGTTTGGATTGTGACGTGCGTGTACCAAAGTGGACCTGAGATCTTGTGCACTTGTGCAGGCCAAGAGCACATGTCAGGACTTTGTTCGCGGGACCATCTGGCCGCTGCTCATCATCTCATACGAGCTTCTGAGAAAGCATGCGACCACTATTGCTGCCGCTAAACCCGGAATATTAGTATGCGATGAGGGTCACCGGTTGAAGAACAGGTCAGTACCCCTCCAATGCATCCATGCATAGTATGATAACTGCAGACCTCTTACTTGCTGTCTTCGTGTGCAGCCTTGGCAACAAAACCATCAGCGCCCTGCTGTCGTTGCAATGCCCAAGACGACTCATTCTGGTAATGCCATGTGTGCTCCTACTCATGCATCCATTGTAAAAAGCCTTTCGACACTCACAGTGCTGTCTTTGTTACGCTTGATCGAGCAGTCAGGCACACCCGTGCAGAACGACCTGGAAGAGTTCTTCAGCATGGTATGTTGGGTCCGCTCCACCTTGCAACTTAGAATATGCTTTCACTTGAGGCTGTGCCTGTTATGACGTGTAGGTGGACTTTGTCAACCCAGACATACTTGGACCCTTACCCGCATTCAGAAAGGTCTACGCAGAGCCCATCTTGCGCAGTCGAGATCGTACAGCAACGTATGATGTGTCAACTGTACACAATTGGTGGCATGCTTTTTTTTGGACACATCTGCTGTGGGTTTTGAATACGTGTTTACGCACAGTGCTTGCGTGTACATGAAGCTCAGATAGATGCATTGCAGTCACACCGAACGCGAGCTGGGAGAGGCCAGAGCGCAGGAGCTCAAGAGGAGAACATCGCAGTTCTTTCTGCGGCGCACAGCTGAAGTCAACGCCGCTTACCTTCCACCGAAGCAAGAGTAAGATTGCCGTGTGCCCTGACTGATGTACGCATGCACGCACGTGCTGGCCAACATGTGTGTGTAGCCACTGACTTCTGTTACCTCTCTTGCAGGCTTGTTGTATTTTGTCAGCTGAGCGACCTGCAAAAGACTCTTTATCTGGAGTCTGTGAAATCTCAGGTAAGATCTACTGTTGCGCAGACCGCATCAAGGGCCTAACTGAACCATTGCATGCAGACTGTCAGCTCCATGTTGATGGGTTCTGCCTCCAACCCCTTGGTGGCCATTGGTCATCTGCGCAAGCTGTGCAACCACCCTGACCTGGTGCACAGCAACAACCAGGGCAAAGCTAAGAAGTCAAAGAACAAAGACAACAACAATGATGAGGACATCTTCGGTGGCCCTGGCAGCAGCTCCGATGCAGCCAGCATCTCTGCCACAATTGCTCACTGCTTCCCAGCAGGGTGAGAGCTTTAACGTGCAACACGCGCGTCTGTTACTTGACGGAAATATCGTGTGAGGTGAAGGACAGGAGTCCAACACTGCATGCAATGCAGGTACCAATTCGGATCCAGCAGCCCTGAGTGTTGGTCCGGCAAGCTCGATTGTTTAGCTGAGCTGCTACAAGCAACTGCTTCCACGACTGACCGTGTGGTGGTTGTCTCCAACTTCACACAAACTCTTGACATCATTGAGGTTTGTTTTGAAGGCAACTGCGTAAGTCCACATATGTTACATTGACATTTCACTCTTGCAGGCAATGTGCACGGCTCGGGCTTGGAGCTATGTTCGCTTGGATGGGACCACAGACGTCGCGTCACGGCAGTCGCTGGTGGACTCGTTCAACAGCAAGCACTCGCAACATTTTCTGTTCTTGCTGTCGTCAAAAGCTGGCGGAGCCGGCCTCAACTTGATTGGCGCTAACAGGTTTGTTTCCACCCGCAGTTGTTACAAATAGTACACGTCGTTTTACGTTTGCACCTATGTATCAGGCTGGTGCTTTTTGATCCAGACTGGAATCCTGCTATGGACCAACAGGTTGGCAGCAAACACTGCTGAGACTACGCTCATGCAAACATAAAGACCACATGCAAACACTGTATACTGCATGCAATATGAGTATGTATGTCCTTCTTCAACAGGCAATGGCCAGGGTCTGGCGTGACGGGCAGGCCAAGCCTGTTGTCATTTACCGTTTTCTCGCCACGGGCAGGTATGCAATCGTCTCTGGCACTCGCACTGATTTGTCACTGCACGCTATGACGTTGCTTGCCAGACACGCTTCTACAGTGTGTTTTATGTCTGTCTCACAACTGCTTCAATATATCAACACCGTACAAAGAGTTGTGTTGGTTGCACAGAATGGTGCGTAAGTTGCAACATGCCTCCAGCACTAACAGCAATGCGCTATTGTGGAAACAACTTGTCAACTTGTTGATGCAGCATTGAAGAGAAGATCTTTCAAAGACAGATCTTGAAGAGCCAGATTGCGGCCACCATGGGCGCCTCAGGTGGGGAGTCCACCTCCAAGGGCGCTCAGTTCTCACAGGAAGAGCTGAGAGAGTTGTTCACGCTTCGCACCGTGAGTGGTTTCAGGTTGCTTGTTGTTAAACAAACACACTTATGCAACACATCACCTTACGGGATTCATGGCGCAACATGTGCAGAACACGAGATGTGACACGCATGAGTTGCTGAAAACCAGCAAGTTGGGCAAGTGGGAAGATTGTTCGGGCTCGGTGCAAGATGAACCGCTTCAAGCGGCCATTGCTGCTGGCGGCGTAACATTCGTGTGCATTGCTCTTGACAGCACGGCAGCATGCGCTGACGACATAACAATGCAGGGATGACTTTTTCGTGGGTGCTTGCACAACGTGACTGGTGCAGTACGTGTTTGGTGCTCGCACATGTGCGCAAATGGACCTGTTAAACAACAGCAATTGATCCCCTTTCACAGCGCACTTTGTCTGCAGCAACTGTATGTTATACTGCTGTTGTAGCACACACAGTGCAAGTCATACACAGAACTGGAACTTGCATCACGGGGCCGTGAATCTCATCAGGTGAGGTGTTGTGGTTCACAATAAAAACTGTGGTACACAACTGAGTAGAGCTGGTAAAAGCAGACACTAAGCAGGACATATAGCCATTCCACTCAAATCCCGCACTAACAGATAACATTGGTGGCATCGCACAAGGATAATTCCGTTGTGCATTTCACGTTGGCTCTCCTATAGAGCTGCACCACGGAGGGTATATCAATCACATCCCAACCAAACATCACACATTTACTCTAACTAAGTATGCATTGTCACGCACAAACCCACCAGCAGGCATGAGCATTTCAACGCGCACAACACCCTGCTGATGAGGTCACATTGTGTTGTACCACGTCAACATACGCATCTCAATGGCCCAAAGTGGCAATGAACAATCAATAATTGCCAGCATGACAGGCTCAACAATACAACAACAATGATGGCAGTGTCACGGCATGCAACGCACAGAACAACAAGCGCATACATAAGCCATTACTTTACCAGCTACAGCGACAACTACAGTAACGTGCGACTAATGTGTACTCTAGGCATGCGATGCAGACTACAACACTCTGCGCGCGATCGGAAGCGTGTCTGCTGCCAAGAAAGTGCCGCGTGCTCTACGCTCTACGTCTTGGCGGCCGCCAAGTGGAGGCACGAGTATAACTGAAGTGTAAAAACAAGATACCAGAAAACACGTACTATTCGGGTCTGCTCAATAGAACAACTGTGTACAACGGCCCTGGGTATATGCTAGGGGCCTAGTGCTGAAATCGAAGACATGCTACTGCTGCGCGAGGCTCTGCGCGGGGCAGAGCGTGCCAAGGAGGGAAGGTCAGAGCAGTGTCTGCTCTCTCTCAATGCGGGCAGCTTAGTGCCTCTTCCATGGACCTTTCCGCAAGCCTGGAGTTAGACGCGCTGCCGGTGAGCGCCAGCCGCTGTCGATGGCGCAGGTGGTCCGGCAACTGGCGCCCAGCCTTCATTCGCTTTACAAAAGACACAAACAGAGGGAAGTTGTGCTCCTCGAACAACACCGCCTCCATTCGAAGGAATGTAAAACTCGCCATGTACGGCACGGGCACTGGTTCCTCGCCATCAGCCGGCGTGTAATCCAGAGCCGAGCCATACACGTTGTGTATGATGCTGTCGTATGCACTCTGATCATACCGACAAAGCGCATTCTCGCCGGACATTACAACACCATAGATGGCTGCGAGCAAGCGAACCTGCATCACGTTTCACAGGTCAATCACCGGGCGAAGTTCATGTGCAACGGCAACTGCAAAGTGGGCGAGTTATACCTGACGCAACAAGCCTTCAGGCCCACATCGTGCCTCCTGAGGATGTTCAATGTCGCGCATTTCCACACATGTGAACTTGACATGTACATCGTGCCTCGCGCACATCTTGAAAAGCTCCACGTAGCCATTGCGCTCTCGGGTGTTGTAGTAGCCGGCTGTGAGTTCTGCAGCATGCGACCTGGTATCATACCACCAGTGCACTCCTGCACACTTGATGACAAGTGGAAGGTAATGCTTGCCACTGAACACACTCTTTGCTGCCAGCACCATCTGCAAGCCATACCGGGTCAATATATAACTGCATACCACGAAATCTGCACAGCCATCACAACGATTGGACACAATCACCCACCTGCTCTGCATGCTCTAGCAATGCTCCAGAATACCACGACAAGAAGAAGCGGCCATACTCAGTGTCCCACGAGCCGCGATCGTGAAAGAACCCAGTGTTGTGGGGATGATCATTGTAAGACCCTGCGTCGTGCGGACCCGACAGCGCCCATTCTCGATGCCCGGCGGCGAAAGCGCACTCTGCTAAATCGGCCATCGCCCGGCGATCATAGCACTGAAACTCGCCAATGCCCGGGAACCGCCACCTTCCTCCCTGCTCTGGGTAGGCGGGATACCGCAGCTCGCCGCACGGACCCATGCCAACAGAGACTTCTACTAGTGTTCCATCAGCATCCTCCCATACCGCATCTCGAAACGCGCGCATAAAGTCCGTGTAGCACTGCCAAGTAAGAGATGCAACATTTCACCAAACGTGTTCTCCCCAGTCCTATCTGTGATTCATAATAGCTGGCAAGTGTGCCATACCTGAAGCGGTGTTCGTCCAGCCAGCACAGGTGCGCTATCTGAGAACAATGAGATGCACTCCAGGTTGCGGTTGCCCATACGATCGGTATAGAAGATGTTGGGATCCATTGCTGCAGAATCCAAAACCCATTTCGGAAGCGGTATCTCCACTGAATCTCCAACATTGCCGCCGCAAGAATGGAACGACATAACAACCTGAGAACAATGGGTTAACTTCACGGCTTGCCTGAAATCTTGACTGGCTGACAAGACCAGACAAATCGACCTCACAAATGCTAGCGCGCTTTACCTGCATGCGCAAACCGGCAGCTTTCACCATGTGGATCAGCTGCTTGTAAGCAGAAAAATCATACACGCCAGGCCCAGCTCGCTCAGCAATTCCCCACCACACATCAACCATGACACCTATGCCACCGAATGTTAGCAACCGACTGCTGCTCTGGCTGACGTGTGAAAGCAAACAGCGATGATTATGCAAGGGCAATGGTACATCTTACCATCAACGCCGATTGCTTTCAGTGCTTGTAGGCCGACAGAGAGCGCTTTGGGATTGATAGTAACACCCTCATTTGTCACAACATCCAGAGGAAGCATGACAAATACAGGCACGGGCCCGTACGGGGTGTAGTCTGGTTCGTTTCCAGGAACCTGGCAAGGACACAATATTGAGTTGCAAAAAAAATGGTACGTAAGTTCTTGGCAATCTGATGACACAGCCACGAAGAATACTGCCGGTACTCGCAATGGTGCACATTCACATGATACGGTGTGCCAGCGCACACCTTCTGGTTTGCTGCTGTGTCACTGTCATGGTACATCCCATCCTTTGCAGATGAAGGTCCAGCTGTTGGAGGCTCGCCCTCGGGTTGTTGTGTATCCCTCGCCCTAATGGTATTGTATAGATGCTTGTTAGCAATTGCATCAAGCACAGTTACCAGACTGCACCAAGCCAAATGCACAATGCGTCTGCGATAGCAACACGAACAGACTGCCAAGCACGGGTTGATTGAATGAACCCATCCCCAGCTCACCTTTCAATGTCGTCATCATCGTCATCTGCGTCGCTGGTTACTGAAGGCTTCGCAAGGGGGTTGGGCTCCTTGCGACACCAGCCAAATACCCGACTCAAAGGGATCCTGTGGAACCAACAACAGTCACGACAAAATTACTATCGTCACGCACATACCAAAATAATACTGCGACGACAACACAAACGTGGACCTACCAAAACCTGTGGATTGCTAACCGCTAAGCACTGAACGAGATATAGCAATACAAATGCTCACTCTTGGAGGGTCTCGGTGGAGATCGCTTGAACCCTTGCAGAACGACGGCGGCGACCTAACAGCCCCAATACAAACGCAGCAGGGCCGTGCCTGCCATCGTCGCCACTGCTGGTACTGCAAGCCGGCTCCTCCCAATAGTCGGCGCCGCTGTCCAGCAGTTTACGACGGACCTGCTGCTGCAATTGCTGTTGCCTGCAGCCTAAAGCCCTGGACCTCAGCTTCTGCGAGCTTGCGGGGCGGCCAGCAGGTTCGTCACGCCCACTGCGCAGAGGCCTTACGGTCCACGCCACCGACTCAGCGGCTGCTGACGTGCTCAACATGGCCGCCGAGCACGCACCCAGGGGGCAAAAACCCCACGGCAACCACCAACTCGCCCCTCACCCAACAGACGATAGCTTTGAAATGCAACCCAACCCTACGCGTCCACCAAGGGCTAGCAGCCCTGCTGCTGGCGCCGCAGCCTGTTGCGGACCCTCACCCTTTGCAACAACATCGGCACGGCCCTCTGCAAATCCCAACGCTCCCACAGCTCCGATCCACAAGCGCCGTGCAGAAGAACCTCCACAACCTCCAGCCAGGCCAATACCCTCAACTCGCCCGCCCAACCCACCGTCCAAGGGCACAGAGCCCGCCCCAACCGGCACACGGCAACCCTGGGCGCTGCCTCTGAGTGTCCACACCCCAGCTCACCCACCTCACGCTCCGCTCCACAACCTTCGGCTCCACGTCCAACGCCGCCGCCTCGTCCTCCACGTCCGCCGCCGCCGCCACCTCCTAGCGCCCGCACTCGTCCTCCTCAGTTAGGGCTTAGCGCTTTGCGCAAATGCGCCCGGCTAACCGCCGTTGCCCTCCCGCGACGCTCGAGGTACCAAAAACAAAAATTACGAAATAAAAAGAAGAAACAGTCATCAAAGCCTCTCGCGGCGGGAAGTCGGTCGGTTAACCCGGTTAGGGCTTTCCACGCCGAGGAACCTCGCTTAGTATAAACGCGCTACGCCCATCCAATAAACATGGCCTTAACCTTGACCTGAAAGCTTGTCCCCGTCACATAGTCCAGATGGGCTTCGAAGCCCAGTTTGAGCTGGGCTTGTGCTTGCGTGGGCTGAATGGGTGAGGTTGACATTAGTTGAACCTCCCGCTTTGTGGCGTCAGCCTGACACCATGCCGACGTCAGGTTTGGGCGGAGGGGCGGCCTCGTACGGCATTATCGGCATCGTCCCAAGGATGAGGATGAAAACGGAGCGTAGATCTTTGTACCAACGATGTATCGTACATGTATTGTGCGAATACGATCGGCCCCGGCGTTTGGCAACCGCAGGTAGCGCCGCGATAAGCTCGACCAAGACAACAGATAACACAATAATCATAAAAATCATGAGCGTTTTGGCGCGGAATCCGCCGGGCTTGCGTGGCGGACGCCTTTTCGGCTCAGACTAGTAGACTGTACTGTGCATCATGCAGCGCGCGTGTTCGCTTGTCCTCAGTCAAATCCGGTCCAGAGGTTCCTTTTCTCTTTGAGTGTACCTGTTATCGTGATGCAGTTTAGACTGACCGCGTCTCGGTTTAGGGTCAGGTCAGGTGACTGATAGAGGGTGTGCATATAAGTACGTGTGCAAACCCCCAAAACTCCTTCCGCCTCCTCCCTCCGCCCCAATCTTCCGCCGTTGCTGACGTCAGATACGTGCCAAGATTGCTACACAATGCGGATGTGTACGACGACGCAATGCGGATGTGGCCGGAGCAAGTCGCCGCTTGTGTGATGACTGGAGCGCGGTCGCTGTGGTAGGCCGGGGTCACGCCGCCAAATGAATGTCACAACGTTCATCATCAATAAAGGTGCATCACTCGTAGATTGAGGTGCATTGATCATCATCAGCTGTCAATGTGCATGCCGTTACCATGCTGTTACCGGTACTGCGACATAACCATTCTGATGCATACGCCATCATGTATCAAAGATCTTACGTGGCTAGCCAATGCGGCAGTTTCCTTACCACCGGTATCGCACAAGGTACGGTGTAATGACCTTCATGCCCTGGTGAAATGTCACTTACATGCACATGGTTCGTAATGTACCACTGATCACTCATACCAGATGTACAACCAATATCAATATTATGTATGCATCATGAATATGTGGATGGCTTGCATCGATGCTTACATTGTATCGTTGAAAAATCGCATGCATTGGAGCTTGACAAACATCAATCGGAATGCGAATCAAATACAATCTGAAAAAATATAGACAGTTTTATTGACGTATATGGGTCTATGCATTGCGCTTGCGGTTGTTTTATGCTGCGTAGCACACCTTGCACTTTGCATTGCGTATATTGCTATTGAAAAGCATGATATTTGTCATTATATTAGCTGTCAGCAAGCACATCAGTATGAATTTGAATATTACTCCTTCCGCTTTTGCCACGTCGCGTACACATGGGATTAGTGCCTCGTGCCAGTATTAGCACGAGCAATTTGTACTTAGACCGGCCACTTGCAAACAGCTTGTGCCGGTACTGGCACAAAGTATGCCAGTTCTGATCTGTATATTATATGCATGTAATGGCACAAATGCTATGCCAGCAATGGCCTAGTATTAACAACACGTACCAACAATGGCACAAGCCCGGACCAAGTAGTTTATGCGAGTATCAACAATCAAGTAAATTAATGCCATTATTAATTTTGAAATTTAAGACCTCAAGACTGGCATAATCTCGAGCTCAAGGGCTCTGCCGGGCTTAGACGGTAGTGTTGGGTCTAAGCCTTGCAAAAGAACTTTAGTCGAGAACCGGAAGACCCGGATAAACCGGATAAGCACTAACTTACTTGGCACTTATCGAATAAGTAACGAGCGACTCAATCCTAATTGGTAATCTCGATTATTGTGTTGTAAGTGCTAACGAGTTACTCGTCTCAGTCAGCGCTTCAGCCAGCGAATCAAGTGCGTAAACTGGTTCAACCGACTCGGTTGGCACAATTACGCAGCAATTAGTAAGCAATGTGTAAGTCAGCTGATTAATATCTGAAAGCTTGTGAACATACAAGCTTACAAGCTTAATAGCTCAGTTATATGTAAGTTTCTCGCCCAAGTCACTGGCGGCAGTGTAGCTCATGTCACGACTTTGCATAAATTGTGATCGACCCAACTCATGGTAGCGTCTTTTGCTACCATAGCCTAATGATCGGAGCTCACTTGCTACAATGGTATCGGAGCTTGACGTCTCAACTTCAACTCCCGTAGGGGAGTGAGGCAGATCCAAGGGCAAAAAACATTTGGGGCGGCTTGCCCTAGGCTGGGCGCAGGTTCGCAACCTGCGCGCCGAGCCAGTTTGACCTTGTCGCAAATTTTACATAGTGACTGACAAGGGACTGAGGAACTGACGGGTGCCTGACCCTCCCTGACCCTACCTGACGTAACGAATTGGTCCATAAAGGGACTTTTTAAGACGGCGTTGCTATTAAGCAACATATACCGACGGCAAGTGGCCGACCGATAAGTACAATCGACGGTGGCCTGAGTGTGACGGCAACATCGGACATTAAGGTAACGGCCAATTGTCGATCGTCCCCTTTGCGCGATGGCGACCTATCTGAATAGAAGATAAGTCACGTTTTGGTCACATATAGTGACGGCCGACCGCCGATCGTACCTTGACTGTCGAAAAGTATGCGCGACGGCCTGCCTACTTTGGCAAGCCAGTCACCGTTAGTCCTTAACAGGTGACCTTACCGCGTTTATGAAGTGACGGCTGATCGCAGGTTGTGCACTTAACGCGTAGGCGACCTACTTAATGTGTGTCAAGCATGATAAGCAAGTGACCGCAGATCTCTAAATGTCGGCAAGTCGGGACGGTGGTACCGGCAAGCAAGTCGAGACGCGGGTACAATGCAGCCGCCGTACTATGTCAATGGTACGAACAGTGCCATTGTCGCAATGGCACTATCGTACCATTGGTATGGGACGATAGTGCCATTGCAACAATGGTACTTCGTACCATAATAATAATATGATAATGCCGTTGCGAGTCACGTTTCAACAACGCGTTTGAATAACTTGGGCTGCCCAAGTTATTCAAACGCTCAACGGCTTCAAGTTGAACAGAGCGTTAAAGGCGGCGGCGGCGGCGGTGATGGCGGCGGCGGCGGCAACGGCTAACAGTAGGTGAGCTTGGTTGCTGTCTGACGTTATACTACGCGCAACACCGCATGCCATCTAACCACCCTCCTTGCCTCAGGGCGGCCAGGCCAGGCCAGGCTAGGCCAGACCAGGCCAGGCGGCGGCAGCGGCGGCGGCGGCGGCGGAGCTGGATGGGGCGGTGCAAGAGCCGCAGCTCAATACAAAGGTAGTACTAGCAGTAGTACCTAAGGTAGTAATAGCAGTAGTGGTAGTGGTAGCAGTGGTGGTAGTCTAGTTGTACTAGCAGTAGTAGTAGTAGCTCAGTATATTACATTGTAATTTATTTATTTTTTTATTTTTTGTTATTTGTCACGCATTCTTGCAAAGCTGATGACGACAATCAAGCGTGACACCTAATTATGACTGAGCGGTACCAGCAGGTACTTGTAAAGGTACACATCATTAACGGTAGGTACCTTAAAGTACCTGACCATTTCGCTCAGTTAGCGTACAGTCGCCGGTACCAAACTGATACGTACCGGTCAGTTACCTATTGGTTAGGTCAAGTCCCCTTTGCTTAACTGTTGAGTACCTGACAGGTACCTATTAATTAAAATCAGTCCCCTTATGCAGACGGCCGCCAACTAATGGTGACGGCCGTTATGCTCAGGTCCATGTATCGAGATCGCCGATAGACTGAAAGTCGACAGTCTAAATGAGTATCCTCAGGGGCACGGCCGTTGCCAATATTGTGTCGGCCGACAGGGGAAACATTTTGCGACGCTATGACCGCGTGAGCGGTCACGTGAATTGTCACGCCGCGTTGGCAGGTCGCGCAGTGAGGATGGCCGCTGCAGTTCGGTCATTTATGTCCATTCGTAGGCCGGATCAAAAAGACCGCGGACGGACCGGTCGTGGTACGGCCGTGACCACGACGACGTGGGCTAGTAAGTGCTTCATTGGATAATGAGGAAACTGTGGGTTAAATTGGGGAGGAATGTCAGGATTTCGGATAAATTGTGACAGACCTCACTTATGGTAGCGTCTTTTGCTACCATAGCCTAGTGGTCGGAGCCCACTTGATACAGCTCAGGCTTGCCGGCGGGGCGGGCTTAGCGTGGACGGTTGGGCGGGTGGGCGGGCGCTGCTCAGGTGATTGTTAACGTTGTGTGCACACAACGTGTATGTGTGGTTGCGTGTGTGCGTGGTACAATGACTGTGTGTTGCAGCAGGCCTTTCGTTGCTGGCTTGTGTCAAGCTGCTCAGCCGAGCAGCTTGACGCAAGCAAGTATGTAGCTTATTGCTTACTGCCTGCTGCTGCTGCTGCTGGGCTCTCTCCCCTCTCGTTGTGCCTGCATCAAGCTGCTCGGCCGAGGAGCTTGACGCAAGCAGGCAGATTGCGGCGAGCTATCCTCTCTCTCTCTCTCTCTTAACCGTTGTCTGCTATAGTTTCTAGCTAGCACATTAACACTGCATGGTGAAATTGATAGTGCATTGCTGCAGCGTTCAAGCATGGGGTTTTCTTTGTCTTAAGCCTAGATGAAACTCAGGTGGAGTTTTAGCTGTATTGACCGCACACGTTTGACCTCTCTGTCATCTTGCAGCATGCTCGTAGCTACCAACCCTTGGTAAGCAGTGGAAGAGAATGCGCACAATGCAGTTGATTAAATCGTAGCCGCTTAGCACCACATAAAGACCAACTGCTCTTGTGCAGGTACATGTTGTCCTCAGCTCAATGTTGATTGGGTTGACGTTGACTGGGTTACAGTAAGCCCCTTATGCTGCAAAAGGCAGCATAAGGGGCTTTCTATCATTAAGCATTTTGGGTTAGCAATACCAACAGCTCAACTCATGAGGTAATTTGGCTGCTCTTGCTGGTTATTATTCTTTGTGCTATAAGTTATAGCATTGGCCTTTTGTGGCCCGCTCATGCTGCTATTATTCATATTAATTTGCATGCGCAAGCATTGCTGGTCTGACCTGCAGTTTAGACGCGCTGAAGTTGAGCTTCAGCTTATAAAGTACAAGCTGAACGTGGAGGAGGTGAACAAGACAAATGCTGGCAAGGTATATCAGTTGCTGGATGGTGAAGGTCTGGCTTTGCAACACAAGCACTCAGTTTTTGTGGTGGTGCATTCGTTTCAGGTGAGTTCGCGTGTTATATAACTACCAAAGTTATGGCAGCGCAGGCGGAGCCAACAGTCAGCACTGTCACGCAGGCCAACCGCATGCATGCGCTCCACATGTTGGCCAATTGGTTTCGCATGCTTGGTTGACATTACATAATGTGTTAATGACATACTTACACTCTGTCTGTAGTGCGTTGCTGTTGTTTGATGTTGGTGAAGCTCACCATGGTCTTTGTGAACAGGTACCAAGTGTTAATTGCGACCTGCAGCAGTGCCCTAGCAGGTACTCTCTCTCTCTCTCTCTCTCTCTCTCTCTCTCTCTCTCTCTCTCTCTCTCTCTCTCTCTCTCTCTCTCTCTCTCTCTCTCTCTCTCTCTCTCTCTCTCTCTCTCTCTCTCTCTCTCTCTCTCTCTCTCTCTCTCTCTCTCTCTCTCTCTCTCTCTCTCTCTCTCTCTCTCTCTCTCTCTCTCTCTCTCTCTCTCTCTCTCTCTCTCTCTCTCTCTCTCTCTCTCTCTCTCTCTCTCTCTCTCTCTCTCTCTCTCTCTCTCTCTCTCTCTCTCTCTCTCTCTCTCTCTCTCTCTCNGGTCCACTAGACCCGCACTCATTTGCCATCTTGGGTGCTGAGATGTCTCCACAGCTGCCAACATGTTCTCCCAATGCATGTACTGTTACACACACATGGTGCGCATGTGTGCATGTCTACCTTTGTTGTGCGTGTGTATGTTTGTGCGCATGCGGTTTGCCCCCTTGTTGTTGGCACATCAAGCATGCGCTTTTGCCAACACTTGTATGTATGCAGGGTCATTACAGAGTTTTCACGATACTCCTTGCCAACCCGCAGAGGCTAGCACCAGCACTCCCCACCGCAGCTGCTGCTACATAAGTTGACATGCAGGTACTCTGTCTCTCCCTCACTTTCTGTCCCTCTGTTGCTACGCGCTTGCTTGCGCGGGCGCGCTGGTGGCCTTGCATGTCTACATGAATTGTTTTGCTTGTTGTAAGTTTGTGTGGTTCGCAACATGTTGTAGTGCTGTTTAGCTTTTGGTCAATTGTACCTTGTACCCCACCCAACATCTTTTGTTTTCTACGCAGGAGACCTAAACCCGGACTTGCAAACCCAGACTCGAACTTCGACGTAGACCTGAACTTAGCAGATCATGAAGTCTGCAAGGCCTTTGATACTAAGCTGAGCCGAAGCCGGAGCTGGTGTTAAAGCTAGCGTCACCACTTTGAGGGTGCATTGAATTCGTACGGATAACGGCATTACATTACATTCATACGTGCAATTAAATTAATAGCATTCAATATTGAATACATATAAGATTTAATTTAATTGACATTGATGACACGCATGCAATGTGATGTTCATTGGGTATCATACTAACAACATGGTATCACAGCCACATGCATTGATGTTGTGCGCATGCGTTTCATATCAATATTAACAGCAGCAATTGATATTACATGATGATATGTATGCTGATTGATCCCGATTCATCGAAAACATGGTATTATTTGCATACATATTCAACATACATTATTGTGGCATGGATTCAACATAAGGCCATTGCTTAACAAAACCAGTTTAAAGACTATTGTCCACATGTTAGTCAATACCACCATAGTATCATGTACATAATATGTGCGTGTATGTGTGTGTTTATGTATATACTTTGATATCTTTATAACATCCTTAGAAATGTACCGTTCTTGTGCTTACCAATACCCTTATCATACCTATGCGTTGCGTATATTATGCAAAAGGTATACATATAGTTATGTTCAAATTACATATCCACATACACATCTTATATACACATATATATACATCATTATTGATTAATCGCATACGTTAATGTACGGAAGGATGGCTTGAACTCGTTGGGTCGAAGCTTCAAACGATCGTTGGGAAGTCCGTTACTCGTGACCGTTAAATTCAATCATTCAACGGCTCGCAGCTGTCGGCTTTTGAAATTACCTAGGGTTGTGAATTGCGCAGGGCATCGCGGCGGTGATGCAGGCGGTGGCGGTGGTAGTGGCGGCGGCGGGGGCGGCGGGCGGCGGGCGCTGGCGGCTGCATTGGGCGCTGGTGCTGGCGGGTGGCAGCGACGTCGGCTGCGCACGAGGCGCTGGCGGCTGGTGGCGTGTGTACAGGAAATCGAAGGTGTTAATGTGTGTGTGCTAGTGTGGCTGGTAGGGTGGCTGTTAGTAGTTGTCTGCTTGGTTAGCTTCTACAAGAGCTTGATCAGTATAGTAGTAGTAGTAGTAGCTTGTAGGTTTTATGTGATAGCATTACGTACTGTATGTAATAATAACAACATTATTTTATTTATTTTTATTGCATTCCTACAAGTGCTGCTTGTGTGGTGGCCAAATCATTGTATGCTGCGCGAAATTGTTTGGATTGATTATAGCATGTGGTATCATACAAGTTGTACGGGAGCAATATTCATTAGCATATATTGATAGGGATTCTGGATAAGGATTGCTGTCGACCAACGGCGCATTGATTTTGTATGTATTCCACATTGATATCATATATATCAATATTGTTAAATGCTGTTAATATGACCGCATGAAATTGGTACAAACTTAATAATCGATTCAACATAAATGTCACATTGATTAACGCTAATCCTGTGTTGAATGAACGTACCCTTACGTTGGTGACGAGGGTCGTCACCCTTATTGTTACGTTAATTAGAGTGAAGTAAATAGTCATAGACTATTAAATATAAACGATGATGTGATTGTTGAGTATGTAATATGATTTAATTGATATTGCTTTGCCATTCTTTATGATCATGACCGAAACATGTACATCAGTATTCATACATCCATTGTATGATGTGCCAGCATTGGCACACAATAGATGCACTCCTTATCGTTCATAACTCTCAACACTGGCACTTAATGTTTATGTGCCAACTCTTAAACGATGTGACGGTGCTCGTGCCTTGTCACCAATGAGTTGGTCCAATCAACAACCCTCTCACCAAGGCACGATATTCACAACGGAACCTTGCCCCCTCTGCCAAGCACACACGCGCGCCCCGCCACTCGCGTATGCACGCGCACGCGCTCGAAGCTACACACCGACTTGTGTAGCGCCTTGGATCGTCACACAAGCAAGCACACACCAGTGGACACACGCTAGCAACCCCTGCTAACCACCACTAGGCTTGCACACAAGAATTTAGGAAGCTAAAGGTTGTATGGCACATTGTAGAATGTCGCTTTTATACCTACCAGTCTGCACATGCTACTGTCTAGACGATTCCTGTACTACACAAAACTAGATGCTAAGATGGTATTGCAGAACCTTGTACAGTCTAACCTCGATAAGTGCATACCATCAGGAACGGGCTTATGTATGCACTTATCGCGTTTATGCATCCTCGTTAAGTGCATAAATTATGCACCCGCTTTAAGTGCATATATTATGCACTTAGGCTTGGCATAAGTGCATAATCTATGCACTTATTGAGTAAACCTAATCCTGAGTTACGTTGTAACGTGTACGACCGTAACTATAATACACTATAATTATACTTTGTCTGTAACTTAAGCGTAATTTAGCTTAATAAGTGCATAGACACACCAAAGGTTAGGCATTTCAAGGTATGCACTTATTGATAAATGCATATGCTCTTAACGCACAGGTCCTCCCCCTGAAGACGTCGGTGATGGCCGAATTTATGCACTAAACGCGGATATGCACTAATCGAATATGCACTTATCGAGGATAGACTGTAGTATACTTCTGTACCTTTCTTACGAACCAAAGATCTCCTGGTAGGTGCTCATATGGTCAAGTTATATTATTTGGCGCCAGGCCCTTCCAACAATCTGGTCGAGCCCTTCTCGACTGGCCCTCCGTTTTCTGGCACCTTCCGGACTGGTCTTGGGGCCCCTGTCGATGTCCGCGGCAGACTCGTAACTGGCCGATATCTACCATAAGTCATGAAAACGTGGTGCTCGATAAATGGGCCAAAAAAGGTCCTAAATTCATGAAACTTGGCCTCGCTTGTTACCCTCCTCCCCCCTAGGTGAGCTTCGTCCTCGAAGCTCTCAAGGATTCTTTGGTTGTTGTTGTAAGAACTGTTGCAGGGTATGTTGTGCATTTACCAAGTGCTCTTCCGGTTCCCAAGTGGCTTCATGCATCGGGTAGCCTTTCCACTTCACCAACTATTTGCGCACGTTGCGCACCATCTTCTCACCCAATAGGTCCTCCACTTCGTATTTCACATAATCTTCCGTAGCAAACTCAGACGGTGGACGTAATGGTGGGTCTCCTCGATATAAATTCAGCAGGGATATGTGAAAGACAGAGTGGATGTGCATAGAGTCGGGCAATTGCAACTTGTACGCCACGTCCGAAATCACTTTGATAACTTGCAATGGCCCAAGCCAGCGCTTAATTAACTTGCGCACTCCAGCACGCACCTGTAAGTCCTTGCAGAAAGCAATACCATGTCGCCTTCTCGAAGTGTGACATGTCGACGATGCGCGTTTGCGTACTGTTTTTGCCTATTTGGTGCCACCAATAGCGCCTCTCTCGCTTGTTGATGTCCGCATACATTGTAAAAAAATCGCTTACTGCTTCCACATCAACGGCACTTTATCGCGGGGTCCACGCCGTCAGCGGTGTCAGCGGGTGTTGGCTGTAGTTCATGAGAAAGGGTGTGACACCCGTGCTTGCATTGGTGTGGTTGTTGATGACAAATTCCACCACTTCCAGCAATTCCGCCTGATTGTCTTGCCGTGCATTCACGTAGCAGCGCAACATAACTTCAATCACACGGTTGGCTCGCTCCATTTGGCCATCAGTTTGCGGGTGGAAAGCCTTGCTAAACTTTAAGGTAGTAGTATCCAGTGCACTATGCAGCGCCTCCCAAAACTTACTTGTGAAGCGAGGATCATGATCGCTCACAATACTTCGTGGTAGTCCCTGGGAACGAAAGACATGCTTCATGAACAAGCTTGCTGCCTCTGTGGCTGTGCAAGACTCACAACACGGTGCCAAGCATACCATTTTGCTGGTTTTGTCTACGAACACGAGTATTGCCTCGTACCCTTCTGTTGTCTTTAGCAGCCCCGGTATAAAGTCCATAGTAACTTGCTCCCGCTTGAACAATGGCACGGGAAGGAGGTTGTAGCAACCCACCTGGCTTGTGGTTGCTTGCTTTCACCCTTTGACATGTGTCGCGCAACGCCACATAGACGCGTACACCACGATGCATCTCCCGCCAGTAAAAGCGTTGTTTCAAGCTTGTCAACGTCCTCTCCACTCCTTGGTGGCCAGCAATGGGTATGTCATAAGCTTGCTTTGAAAGTTGAATGCGCATATGTGCAACATTGGGGATGTACAAGCGGCCATGATGCCATAGTAGGCCGTCTTGCTTTGTCCAATGTCCACTTGTGTCCGTTGCTGTGCTCTCCATGTCTCGCAAGATTCTCCTACCTTCTGTGTCTTCGCAAAGCACTTGTCGATCTGGTCGGCCCACTCCGGTTGCACTTGAGCGAGTGCTTCAATCGCATTCAATCGGTTTAGCGCGTCGGCCACACTATTAGACGTATCGGGCTTGTACTTGATCTCAAAATCAAAAAGTTGAAAGACTCTCCGACCACCGCGCTTGTCTCCGGCTCAGATGTGGTTGTGTCTGTAAGCACCTTAATGGGGAATGGTCCATCTCCAGCACGAACCTTTTGCCCTTAAAAAAGCATCGCCATTGCCACAGCGCCATCACTTGCGCCAATAGCTCCTTCTCGTGCACAGGGTAGTTCAGCTCTGCTCCACTCAATTTCTTGGTAAAAAACGCGAAGTTGAAGACCCATGCCTTGGTCTTGCTGTAACACAGCTCCCACAGCTGTGTCGGATGCGTCACAAGCTAAAATGAAGGGTTTGTCCATGTCGGGGTGAGCCAAGATGGGTGCCTCTGTCCACGCCTTCTTCAACGCAGCAAATGCGTGCTCTTCTTTTGTAGACCAGCTCCAAAACTTCCCTTTCTTTAGTAGGGTGGTCAAAGGGGCCGCAATGCGTGAAAATCCCATGATAAACTTGCGATAGTACCCCGCAAGGCCCAAGAACGACATTATCTCCTTCACGTTGGTCGGGGCAGACCATTCGTGCACCACTTGCACTTTGTTGGGTCGGGCTTGATCTCTTCGTGTGACACAATGTGACCCAGGTACTCCACCTCGCGTAGCAGAAACTTGCACTTCTGTAGCTGAGCATACAGCTCGTGCTCGCGTAAACGCTGCAACACACACCGTAGAAGACTCACATGCTCGTCTTCGAGTACACAAGAGTGTCGTCGAGGTACACGAGGACTCCCTTACCTAGCAAGTCAGCAAAAACGCTGTTCATCAACGTCTGAAATGTCGCTGGCGCGCTCGTAAGCCCAATCGACATCACTAACCACTCATAATGTCCATAGCGTGTGTTGAACGCTGTCTTCTCCACGTCTTCAGGTGCGATGCGGATCTGATAATAACCTCCAGCAAGATCAAGTGTGGTAAAGTACTGCGCACCTTGTAGCTGCTCCAGCAACTCGTCAATACGCAGTAGTGGAAAGCAGTTCTTCTTTGTAATGGTGTTGAGCGCTCGGTAGTAGTCAATGCACATACGCAGGCTCCCGTTCTTCTTTCGCGCGAACAGTATAAGTGCACCATAAGGTGACTTACTTGGCCGGATGTAACCTCTCTTGAAAAGATCCGCTATCTGCTTCTTGGCCTCCTCCAGCTCCAGAGGTGACAACATAATTCATATGATATATCATACAATTGCAATATTTTTCCCGTGCCGGCCGATTGAATATCGGCAACGGCCGTGCACCTGAGGATACTTATTTAGACTGTCATGGCTCAGTCCACCTGAAATCTCGACACATGTGCCTGAGTATAACGGCCGTTCCCGGCCGTTTACGCAAATGGACTGACTTGGACGGTCAGGTACCTGTCAGTTACATATCCGTTAGGCAAAAGGGACTTAACCTAACCAACCGGTACCTGTTGGTTAGGTACAGTTAGTGTACCGATGACTGTACACTAACTCAGTATGACCAACAGGTACCTCATGGTACCTTTTCCCTATCGACCGTTATTGATAGGTACGTCTGAAGGTATCTATTACTACCGTTCAGGTCATGATTAGATACTCAAATGCATGACAAGCAAGACGGCAACTGAAATAAAAAACTATCATATATATTGCAAGTTATAAAAGTACTACAATGTATGTACAATCTGAACTACCTATTGTGAGCTCCTACTACTATTACTACTACCCTAGTCCAAGGCCTTAAAAGAAACCGGCGCTCCTGCACCGCGCTCCACCTCCGCCGTCGCTCCTTATCCACCGCCGCTCCTGCAAAGGACAAAGCAATTACTTAAGCGGCGTCAAAAGCAACATACACAACCTTCACACTCGCATGCTGTCGCTTACCATACCGCCGCCGCCGCCGCTGCCTTGCCTAGCTTGGCCTGGCCTGGCCTGGCTTGGCCTGGTCTGGCCTGGTTTGGCCTGGCTTGGCCTAGTTTGGTCTGGCCAGGGCCGCCCTGAGATAAGAACGGCAATTAGCTTGCATGCGCATAATAACGTCAGCATACAAGCTTACTTCCTGTAGGCCGTCGCCGTCGCCGCCGCCGCCGCCCAGCGCTCACCTGTTCAACACTTCAAGCCCTTGGGCAGCCCAAGTCATTCAAACGCTCAACGGTACAATGGCATCGTCATACTATTCAGATGGTACAATTATGTCATTATAGCAATGGAAATTTTGTGCCATCAATATGGTACGATAATTGCATTGTACTACCGTCCCGACTTATCGGCATTACTTGCCGACATATAGGCACGGGCGGTAACTTGCTAGCGTAAACCGTCGCAATATGTTTTCCCTGCCGGCCGACTAAAAATTTGGCAACGGCCGTGCACCTGAGGATATTAATTTAGATTGTCGTGGCTCAGTCCACCTGTAATCTTAATACAGGGACCTAATAGTAACTTCCGTTACTATCAGGCCCTTTTTGTTACAATCTAGTCTTTAACAGTTGACTATGCCTAATTAACAGGCGCCTGTCAGTTACCTATCAGGCCTTAGCAGGTGACTATGCCTACTTAACAGCGGAAAGGTCACTTGATAGGGACTAACAGTAACTGGTTTGCCATAGTAGGTAGGCCGCGCATACTTTTTGATGGTCAGGGTACGACTGACGGTTGGCCGTCATTGTATGTGACCAAAATGTGACTTATTCGCTATACAGATAGGTCGCCATCGCGCAAACGGGACGACCGACAATCGGCTGTCACCTTAAAGCGCGGTGTTGCCGTCACAGGCAGGCCGCCGTCGATTGTACCTATCGGCCGATCGCTTGCCGTTGGTATATGTTGCTTAGTAGTAACGACCGTCCAAAAAAGTCCCTTTATGGACCAATACGTTACGTCAGGTGGGATCAGGCAGGGTCAGGCACCCGTCAGTCCCTTAGTCCCTTGTCAGTGACCGTGTAAAATTTATGACGACGATAAAGGCCTATAGGGTGGCTTGTGCACGCTTTTGATCAACTCCACACGGTGATCAACGCTCCGTGAGGGTGGCAGACCAGCTGGAAGTCCGTCCGCCGTGATATCTTAGTGTTCCTAAACAAGTTTGCGCACCTCGGGGTCCATCGTGGCTGTCTCGCTGCAGTCACTCAGCTTCGGTGCTGACTTTGCTGTACTCTGACGCACCACACACAACCATGCAGCCTTCGCTTTTTGTGGGGATAGCAGCTTCCTCAATTGCACATAGGAGACTTGAGCAAAGAGCTACTTCCAACTGATTGCGCGTGCGGGGCCTTTCCGGTGCTTGTATCCCCTTGCAGGTGCTCAACACACGTGCGCATACTTGCCTTAGCGAAGTCGCACGCAGCTATGACAAAGCCCTTCTTGCTTTCCTCGCAAGTGGTTTTCCACTTCGATGGAGCACGCGTGTAGACCTAAAATGGACTCTTCATCGTTTCCGTTGATGGTGAGCACACGCTTCTTCCAATCGATAGATGGGTTATGTTGCCACAGCCACAGTAGTCCATAAATTTCATCAAACCGGTTCCGTAGGGTGATGCAGCAGAAACGCATATTCTCCTTCAACTTCCCCATGTGAACACACAACTCCTCGATTAAGAACGCAGCAACGGTACCTCCAGAGGGTGGTTCCCCATCAGCGAGTTTTACGTTTCCTCCTCGTAATGGTGAGAGCCAACCGTAGCGCCGTGCAACCTCCTCACTCATGAAGTTGCTATTTGCTCCACTATCAACCATAAGGTTGCAACTCCCTCCATTGTCCTCGATCATCGCAAATGCGTGCTTGAAGCTTAACGTACTTTGTTGTCTCCTCGCTTGCATAACTTACCACCATGGGCCTGTTCAAAGCCACCTCCATTTTCATTCTTCCTTGGTTGCGATGTCACAATCTTCATTTCTGCGTGAGGATCCCCCTCATCCCCAGCAGTAGCCTCCTTACCTACTGGGGGAGTCGTTTCCCTGATCCTCCACGCCATCTTCCTCCATTGCGTTGATGCGTCGTGCGCGATATGTGTTGCCAGCTGATGCAGACGTTTGCGTGCGCCGCTTCGAGCAATTGAACGCTAAATGTTCTATCAAACCGCACACGTAACACTTGCGCACGCTGCTACCTGCCTCACCACGTCCACCGTGCTTCGCCACGCCGTTACGCGTGTATACGGCACCCACCTCCATTGGTGATGGTCGTCGCAATATGTTTTCCCTGCCGGCCGACAAAATATTGGCAACGGCCGTGCACCTGAGGACACTAATCTAGACTGTCGTGGCTCAGTCCACCTATAATCTTAATACAGGGACCTAATAGTAACTTTCGTTACTATCAGGCCCTTTTTGTTACATTTTAGTCTTCAACGGTTGACTATGCCTAATTAACAGGCGCCCGTTAATTACCTATCAGGCCTTTACAAGTGACTTTGTATAATTTACAGGCACCTGTTAATTACACATCATGCCTTACTAGGTGACTACAACTAATCAACAGGCACCTGTAAGTTATACATCAGGCCTTAACAGGTGACTACACCTAATTAGCAGGCACTTGCAAATTACACATCAGTCTTACTTTTGTGACTCAGCCTATGTGACAGGCACCTGCAGGTTACACACCAGTCCAGCGCAGGCGACTAAGCCTAATTCACAAGCACCAACTAGGTAATTATCGACAAAATAAGGCATTCTTTAACAACTGAAGGTGATTGATGCCTAACTGTCGTCATATGTATTTGCATAGCTTGACTACACGCGACTGTCACTGACTGCTAGCATTGTTATGTGCCTGTGCTGTGTACATGTACCTGAAATGTGTACAATGTCTCTCAGTCACGTGCCAAGGCTTGTAGCTCGATTATGTGACTTGAATGCTGTTCTGTCGTATATCATAGGGATGCAAGTATTGACATGCATGGGCATAATGACGATCGAGTGAGCTGGTTTAAGATGCACAACACTCAGTCACAAGAGCCTTGTAGCTATGTACACTACCAGCTAAACGGACTACCAACTGCGCTACAGCTCCTCTCCATCATCGCTTTGCTCGTCATCATGGAACAAAGCACCACGCGCGGGGCCTGTGGAGGAGACGCCGGAGCTTGCTCTTCCTCCTTAAACGGTTGTGCCAGCCAATTAAATGCCGCTTCTGCCTCAGCGAGCGGGTCACGAGCTGCTGTCTCTTGCGGCCGGCGCCGATTGGGATCTTTCAGGTATTCAACACAAAATGCAGTGCGGCGTTTCACAAGGGTGAATGGCTGGAGGGCTGCGTACCGTTGCCTCATCTCCCGCTTCATTGACATGATTATGGTGTTGATTTCGCTGAGGTACTCTTCATGTGTGTCTATGCTGGCAGCTAGGAGAGGGTCTCCATCCTTGCCCTTTAAGATGCGCTCCACCTGCGTAGTTTACAGGCATGTCTTAGTGGCATCGAAAGCCACTATTCACTGCAACGCGCCTGCAAGCCTGTAGTTTGGGGCTACAGCATTCCTGAATGCTAATGACGGTATTCAGAGTGCTCACCGTAAGCAACAGGTATGCAAGGTGGTTAACTGTCAGCTGCCGGCGACCAGGTGTAGTGACGGCGTAAGACCAGCATTGCACGATCATTTGCCAGATTATGGGATTGCCCCATGCATGGATGTATCTCCTCCGCTCCGGGTCTGTAGTGTCGGTCACCTCAAATCTCCGCCATGACTTGCCTGCGACAGTCATACCAACAAGGCATTAGCCACGATATGGATAAATCAAGTTGAGCCTGCACCAGGCTAAAATAGTGCCATTGACTTACTTTGGAGCGCGTTGCGCATCTGGGCTTTTTGGGTCTCGAGGTCCATTAGGGCGTCGATGTGCCTGATTGAATCGGTTACAATAGGCGAGATGAGTACGTGTGTATGGAGGCTGAGTAAGAAGGCAGTCTTGCATAGCAGACATGGTGGTGAGGGACCCAACTGACTTGCGCTTGTTGCTGTTAAATAGTGTTCACTTGTGCTCCTTCTCGAGGACATGCTTGATGTTGGTGACGTTCTCAGACCGGACCTGCGTAGCTTTCTTCAAGGCGACACTCCAGTGGAAGGGGCACTTCTTGGGAGTCCAATACACCTCATAGAAGTTGGCCGCATCGGCCTCGTCGTCATGGTCGAAGCCAACTACCTATCACGGGCTGGTTGGTCAGTGTCACGGTGCAGTGCGGTCATGAAGCATTCACAGCACCTGACACATGATGTTACGAATAGTGTCCTTCTTGGGATAAACGTGGCTCTTTACCCAGTGGCCGTTTATGATTTCAACGACGGCATCTCGCAAATGCTGTCCACAGAAGAACAATCCGTTACACACATACACACAGTGTCACAGTGTCACACAGTGCTTACCTCGTTGCCAATCTTCCACTTGCTTGGGGAAGGGTTGCTGACGGCCGAGGTTGCCACGTCACGACCAAATGCGTTTGGGTTGGGGGTTTCAATCGACCCTCTGCAAGCACAACCACATGAGTCATGCTGCAAGCCATGAAAGATGCAACCCTCACAGTTGCACAAGAAGAACAATGTGCACAGTGTGTCCAGAACGCATGCAGTGAGTCACTGTGCTAGTCATGAAAGAAGCAAGCATCCAACTTATAAGTCGAGCAAGAAGCAACGTGCACAGTGCATCAAGAACGCATGCAGTCTAGCTTGCCCTTGCGACTGCGGTGTCAGGTGGAGTTGTTGTGATGTGCTGGGCGTTAGCGCGGGGTCTTGCTGCGATTGGTTGGCGACGGTTGCCTAGTTGAACACTGGGGGCAATGTGGACAACTGGCGCCGACCTCCACGACGAGGTGCACCTACGGATGGACCACGAGGCATCTCTTCAATTGATAGTCGGGTGCCGCCTGTTTAGTTGATAGTGGCGCTGCCGCCTCCAACGCTGCCGCCGCCGGTTGGCCCGCCCGAATCTACGAGGCGCGAAAACGAAAATAAAATAAGGCGGTTTTGAACGTCTAGAGTCCCGCACTAGAGTCGCACTTGTAGTGCGTTCTTGCTCCTATGGTTGATGGTACGAATTATGCATTCGTGCCATCCATGCTTCGTACAACCATTGGTAATCACGGTTGTGTCGTAACATTTATGGTACGACAGAGGCATCTCTTGTCCAACCCGAGCCATTGCCGTACAATGGCTCTGTCGTACCATCCATGGTACGAAAGAGGCATTGCTCGATCAGCCCTAATGGGAGTTAGCGTGCACTTACCCAAACACGCTTCATTAAAGGCCGGATGATGGCACGCAAGGGCACCAGGTCGATGACGGGTCGAATGTCAGGCTTGATGGGCCTGGGTTCGACTATGAGGCGGAGGACCAGGAGTCGAAGCCGGCGGCGGCGGCGGCGGCGGCGTGGCACATCTTGCGAGAAGTTGTGGTCGTAAGAGTTCAAGCAGCGAAGCCAACTACTACCGGTCGCCACGTCATGGATCATGGCAGGCGTCAGCAATGGGGCTGTCCAACATGCATCACGAACATTGGACAAACCAGCAGGCAAGCCATTAATGACCATCTTCACACAGAGAGCTGCTTGGTGGCTCGCTTTCTGCAACAAGGAGTGGATCAGGAGCTGCAGTCCTTGGAGCCCCTTGTCAGAACCGTGCGGACCCAATTGCGGCTGTGGGAACAAGCACAAAGCAATGCAGAAGTACGCTCAACAATCACATGCATTTCCTTGCAAGAGCAATTTGTTTTTCAGCGCACTCCATGTGATATATGTAGCGTGGCTGCAGGCCTCCACTATTCACCCATACCCACCCTACAGTCAAGCCGACATTGCGGAAGCCAGAGCAGATAGACAGAGCTGGGCGGCGGTATGTTGTTGCCACTCTCGCTGTGCATGTTGACTGCATGCACCTCCAATGCATGCCTACCTTTACATGCTAGGATGTGCGTGAGCATGCGAAATCGCGCGCGCGTGCCGAACGAAGTAGGCCGGGTTTGAGCACAGGAGAGCGTGGCCATTCGTCCGGCATTCAACCAATCGTGCATCAACAAGCAATGACGCAGTCCATGCAATCATTCGTGCATGAACCATTAATGCCGCAGGTGATTGTTCAAAGCAACCAACTGATAACGGTGTGACGCAGTTGACTATTGCAATTGCAGTGTCGCAAGCATGCAGCTAACCCACATGTGATTGGTTAACAGCACCACAGTGCACTAGGTCCTGTTGGAGCTCATATGCAAGCCTGGATTCAATCCCATCAACTGGTCCTTCAATCCCACTTGCTGATGGGCGCGGCGGCAATGCAGCATCAGTTTAACATGCATGTTGGCCTATTGAATCCCGACATGTCCAATGGGGCAGTGGCGCATGATGTGCCCATGGCTCGCAAGCTCCGTGACGAGTCTGCGATCGAGGGTGGCGGGGAGAGTGCACCCAATACCATCTTGTCAGCCCCCATGGCTTCCCCTGCTCCATGCAGCCCACGGGCCATTGAGGTAAGTCGCTGTCTTTTATGCTCGTGCCTTGGTAACAATGCGTCAGGCACTGCATAAGCTTATATTTCCTTTGCAACATTGTGAGCCATCTTATCCTGGGTCCTGTATACAGCCCCCCCCTTGCTGCATGCACAAGTGGTCTCACCTGCAGCTCCTGCTCCCCTCGCAGCCAGAGCGCAACCACCTTCCGCGGCACCAGTCCTTCATGCACTGCCATCTCCTCCACGAGCAGCACCGGTGATTGCGGGGCAACAATCCTTCTTGCCGCCACCGGCGAGACCACAGCACAATGCAACAACCGATGTGGCTTCTGCACCTACCTTACCCCACCCGCTGCAAGTTGAAGCCGGCAGTCTGCCCCAAACTCAGGTACTTTATCAGTCACTGTGACTCTTGCCGTCCACACGCATACGGCCATCAATCATGCTAGGTGGCCAGCTCGCCTCATGGGACCACTTCAATGCGCCAACGGATGGTAATTGCTTCTACCATTGTGTATTTCGCGCCAGGCCATCCATAGCGCAAAGTGTCCTGGATGATCACAAGTGCCCCAGCTCGAGCAGATTTTGGGCCATGCTGGACACCATGGACGACGACGGCAGGGGGCACACTCTCCGCAAAATCACCGCCAAGGCTGTCGATGCAGGCGTGGCGAGCAGAATCTTAGACTTCTGCAGAGCCACTGGTGCCGCGGGAGAGATGGCACAATATTACGACAAATTGCCTGCGACCATGTTGGCTGATATCATTTGCAACATTGACCTAGCCATGGCCAAGGTGCGACAGATCGTGCGGAGAAAAGATGTGTACGTCGAGCACCTGCAGATGACCATGTTTGCCAACAAGCTGGGCTTGTTGATTGGCTGCGTGACCGTTCAGCGCGAGCATGGGGAGTGGGTGCCACGGCCCGGCAGCGCAGTTTGGGTTGGAACTACAGAAGCCCCCAACTCAGTCCTGGTGGTGGGCAACACTGCTCCTAATGAGCTAGAAGCACACTTTTGGCTCCTCAAGCCTGCAAGCACCGAACAGTGGTCGTGGCCTATGCATGAAGTGCCACCGGAGGTAATACACCTGATCGGAGAGTGGCGGAATGGCGTTGCCAATTCCCCGCTACCACCGGCTGTGACTTAGAGTGCTGCGCCAATGCCTCAGGCCTCGCATTCGTGTGCTAGGCAAGAAGTAGCCGAGTGTTCTGCACATCCTGCCTCCCCTCAACCACAGCCACATGCTCGCAATTCAGCACCTCCCTTCCTGCCGCGGAGACTCACTTGCCACCGCACTCTGACCATCCGGAGGCATTTCCATCAAGAAGCAGCTGTAGCTCGCCCTCTCCCTCTAAGCTTGCCACATTGATCCCAGCCTGTCTTGTTGGTAAAGAGATTGATAGAGGTGTCCTGAAAGCTGCGCTGAAAGACAAAAGCTTCATGCTCGACCTCATGAAGCAACATGAGGTTGTGGAGGAACGGGAGGCAACCAACAAGCGCAAGGCTATGGAGCAAGAAGATAACGCCTTATCTCCTCTGAGTGACAGTGCCACGGAGAGCGCCTGCCAAGATGTGCAGGTTGACAAGAAAAAGAAGAAGAAGGTTGTTGGAACAAAAGACGCTGACAGGACCAAAAAAGGAAAGGTGAGGCATCGTTACAACGTTAGAAGAAGCACAGCGCCTTGAAGCCTCACTGGGGCTGACTGTGTGTCCTAAGTAGGCACAGGCGGCTTTACAGCGTCAAGTGGCTGCTCAGCATCGTCCAGAGAGACAGCCGGTGCGGCACGAGCTGCCCAAGCTCAAAGCACCGACGCGCAGACGCTTTGAGGGGCTGACTCGTAGTGCAAAGAAGTTGATCGCCCTACAATACGCCCAAGACGCGCTGCATCACCGCATGCGGCATGCCTCGAGGTGGGTGACGAAAGTATGCAATAAGTGGGAGCAAACGCGGAGAGTGCGGTCTAAACAGACCTCTGGGGATTGGCCGTGGTTGGAACCCATACACAATATGGCCATCCATAGTACGTTGTTGCCCCTCGCCGTCCTCGATATGATGGTGTTGCTGCCGCAGCAACCCGGCAATGTGCAAGAGCTATCTGCGGAGCAGAACTTCGACCTGCTGCAGCAGATGTACCTGTCGATATCGACTGATGCGGGTCGAGATGTGTGCCACTACCTGAGCAAACATACTGGGTGGCAAGTAAAACCATTCGAGCTGTACTTGGCATGCTTTGGTTGGCAGTGGCTGTATGTCATACGGCACGTCGAGCTTATTCTGTGGAAGCTCGAAGAAAATGACGATGCGGGGGAGTACACGAGTGACGACAGCCATGTCGAGGGCCTGGATGAACGCATGCTGGACGAGACCGCCAAGACCAGCAGGTGGTGTATGGCGGCAGATGGGCAACAGGTGATCAAGCAGGCAGTGGAGCGTTATGCCGCGCCATTCAGGTGGGAGTCGCTACGCTTGCAACGCGATAACAGAGTTTGGTGGCAGAGGCAGCTTGCACACCCGCGTGCACCATGTGTGCTAATTTGTCGCATTGAAGAGCCCCCCCCCCCCCCCCCCCCCCNGGAGACGCCCTGTTGCAAGAAAGCGATGTGCCATGTCTGCATCATAGCACATCAGAAGACTGTGGCAAATAAATCAAAGAATCTATAAGCATGTCCCTTTTGCAAGCAACCTCACCCGTTTTGGTCGCCACGCCTGATGCAAGACGCCAACGTGTCGGCGGTGATTTGGCCCCCGCCTTGATGCCAGTTGCATGTATTGTAGTTTTGTGTTGGCTTCCTGTGAACCATGTAGATACATGTATGGTTGCAGCATGGTGCATGGTGCACCAGAGATCTGCTGTTGTCAGAAGCATTGGATGTACATGTGTATGATGACTGCCCGGCGCATGAGTCAGTGCATGGCTTGCATACCTCGCTGGTTTAGAGCGTGGTTGACAGCAACAAACTCGGACAACGCTCTGGGTTCCATGGCATGATAGCACAGTATTACTCTACGATCGTGGTAGTATGCGAGTATCCTTGTACTGTAGTATCATTAACAGATGGAGTACCATTCATGTTGATGCAGTATCATGCATGGTACTGCAATAGCGTATAAGGTACAGTCGTGCTTCACTTGAAGTTTGACCCATTTAGGGTTCGTAAGATGGCAACCCTAAATTGATGCCCATACCCTAAAGTCTCGCTCAGTTTGTGGGCAGCCGTGCCGATTCCTATTTTGCATGATGTCGGCGGCAGCAGTTGAATCCCCCTCACCTAGGAGACCATGCTTGGTGTGCCCACAATGCAATGCGTACGTATGTGCCAATGGCCGTAGGCAGCAAATGCGAGCACACTTAACCGAATGCCAGCGAGTGCAGACAGTGTGCCACGGTTTTAGTGCTGCTTGCTGGCATTACACCACACACAATGTCGACGTGTTTGGCTGCCGCCTCGGCCAAGATCTGTGCAAGGAACCCGAGTTTTTCCATTGCGTGCAGTGCGTGTGCAAATCGTGCTCGCGCTCATGCTTCGAGTGGCGAGGGGAACCCATGCGCTTCTTCACATGGACAACACCGGAACATGTGGTTAGTGGACAGGTGGTAGATGCTGTGGAGGTAATTTGGCAGAGTGGACCGCGACGTATCACTGCATGTTATGTTGGGCGTATGCTTATATCATGCATGTTGAAGCTGTTGTCGCATTCGAAGCAGTCTTCCACGGTGTGGGCGTGGGCAGTTCCATCCCCTGGCCGCTGTAGAGGAGGCAGACCATCAACCGTTCGACAGCGCACTGCATTGGCTGCGGAACGCAGTTAAGTTGGGATGCGAGCAGCTGATTGGTGTGAGTGTCATGGTGCATGGGCCGCTGGATGGGGAATGGTATGCGGGCGTTGTGGAATCATTGAAGCAAGCGTTAGGTCAGCATCACTTCGTGGCGTGCGAGATTGAGGACGCATCATATATGCATGGAGCAATGGAAAATGTCTTTGCAGGGCAGCACCGTATAGTATTCGATGATGGTGATCGACCACAAACCATCAACTTCAAAGGGCACAACGTATTCGCGTACACATCAGTTGACGGGGCACGCCATGTTCTGCGCGTCGGAGGGGAGAACGTCAGTCGCACAGTAAGCCCGGAAGGCATCATTGTTAGTCCCTGGCCAGCACCACGGCTAGCCTTGACCACATACACGCCATCTGACAACATGCTTGGACGCACACGCAGACCAAGGGCACTCGACCTATTCTGCGGCGGTGGCAGTGCCAGTGGCGGTCTATACCACGCAGGCTTTGACGTGACCGGGATGGACATAAGTCCCTCCTCTGAGTACCCGCTGCCCTTCATACACCGCGATGTGTGCACCCTGAGTGCAGGAGAGCTGAGCGAGGACGAGCTCATCTGAGCCAGTCCACCATGCCAGGCCTGTTCAGGTGCTATCCCGGCACCTCAACGGGCGGCACATGGCACATCCTGGAGACATCAGGTATGATACCGCTCGTCCAACGTCTGCTGCTTGCAAGCCAGGTCAAGTTTGTGATTGAGAATGTGCTAGGAGCAGCTTCCTCATTCAGACCCAATCTGTCCCTTTGTGGCACGATGTTTGGCCTATCAACTTTCCGACACCGTCTGTTTGAGACACAGACAGTGGTAGCTACCCCACCAGCACGCTGCTCGCACGCGGGCAAGGCAGTTGGACTGCTATCGTCGCACCTGTTCGCTAGCGCGAAGAAGACAATCGTGACATCAAATGCGCTACAGCAGATGTACCCGGTTTATGGCCTTCCAAGCACCAGGGGCGGCATTGCTGCGTGGCAAACAGCGCTGGGAGTGCCATGGACGGCCGTTTCCATAGCGAATGCAGTTCCTCCCGCAATGGCGGAGTGCATAGGGCGTCTCATGCTTGAAACAATGGATATGCGCTGTGACTACCCTCCTGTGTTATGGAACTTGTTGAAGGACTAGCATGCACATGTAGCTGAGGCAAGCATGGATACACACGGACAGAGCTACCGCCACCAGAGCATACACAAGTCACATCACATTCATCTATTACAAGTTGTCCGCTGGTTCTTATACCAGCCAGTTACACACACGTCTACGTTTGCAAGCACTGCGTAAGCTATACTCAGCCTTTTGACGCGCTCTAAGCTGCGTTGTCTTTCTCACAACCAGAGCTTTCCAACAAGCTCTTACACGCCAAATATGAGTAAGTATACGCGGAGATACAAAGCAGTTAGTAAGGCTCCAGTCTGGAGTCCGGAGTCTGGTCCGACGATGCCATCTTGCTAAGTCCGGACCTAGTGCTCGTCCTTACGACCTTCTACTCCTGTGTGGAGGGTCGATGCTGATCGTATGTAGGAATACTCTCAACACTCCCACGCGAGCAGCTTGACCTCCAACGCTTGCTCCTGTAGTCAAACACAGATGCCAAGTCCTGCACAACAAGTCTTGAACTTGAGTGGTGACAATGGCTTTGTCATGAAGTCCGCCAGCATGCCCTCAGTGTTGCAGTACTGGAACTCCACCTCCTTCCTTGTGACTCTGTCACGCACAAAGTGATGCATGACATCAATGTGCTTCGTCCTTGCCGAGGCGATAGGGTGCTTCAACAACTTGATGGCTCCTTGGTTGTCACAGTTGATGACGATGCACGCCATGGGGTGCTCCAAGTCTGCCATGAGCTTGCGAAGCCAGAGTGCCTCCTTCACTGCTGCTGCCGCTGCCATGTACTCAGCCTCTGATGTAGATGCTGCTGTTGTTGGCTGCAGCCTGCTGTTCCAGCTCACCACGCCTCCGTTCAGCTTGAAGACGTAGCCTGTAGTGGACCTCCTGCTGTTGAGGTCACCAGCAAAGTCCGAGTCGCAGTAGCCCTCCAACTCAGTGCTCCCGCTCCCAAACTTGATGCCAACTGTTGCGCTCCCAGCAACATAGCGTAGTACTCCCTTTGCTGCTCTCCAGTGCTCCATGCTCGGTGCAGACATGTAGCGAGCAAGTACTCCCACAGCATGTGCAACATCGGGACGTGTGCACACTGCCAGATAGAGCATGCTGCCTACCAGCTCACCATATGGATACTGAGCCTTGTCGAGTACCTCCTCATCCTTTGCCTTGATGAGGGCAGTGCCAAGTGCCAACGGTGTGGTCTTGGTCTTCGCTTCAGTGAGCCCAAACTTGGTGACGAGTCTTCTCACCATCTGCTCCTGACTGATCTTGATTGTGCGAGCCGCCCTGTCGCGCTCAATCACCATGCCAAGGAACCACTTGGCCTCTCCAAGATCACGAACTGAGAATGCTTGCTGTAGAGCAAGTTTCGTCTCCTGCAGGTGGTGCACCTGCCTGGCGGTGATGATGATATCATCAACATACACGAGCAGCCAGACCTTGTTGTCTGCATGGATGAAGAGCCCAGGGTCTGCAGAGGATGCGGTGAAGCCAAGTGCCTCCAGCTCCTTGGTGAGCTTGATGTGCCACATACGCGGTGCCTGTCGCAGCCCGTACAGTGCCTTGATCAGCTTGCACGCTGTGCCTCTCTCCCCTTCTTCATATCCAGGTGGTTGCTCGATGAAGATCTCCTCCTCCAGCTCTCCGTAGAGGAAGGCAGTCTTCACATCCAGGTGATGCAGCTCTAGGTCTTCAGCAGCAACCATAGCTAGCAGTGCACGGAAGGTGGTATGCTTACTTGCAGGTGCAAACACTTCGTTGAAGTCCACACCTTCCTGCTGCAAGAAGCCCTTTGCCACCAGTCTTGCCTTGTAGCGCTCAATGTTGCCCTGACCATCACGCTTCACCTTGAAGACCCATTTCACTGGAATGGTCTTCACTCCTTGCGGTAACTGCTCCAGTGACCAAGTGTTGTTGGCATGGAGTGACGCAATCTCCTCGTCCATAGCACGCTGCCATTGCTCCGCATCTGGTGCTAACAATGCCTCCTCGTAGGTGCTTGGCTCCTCATTCTGCACACTGGCGACGTGTGCCTTGTGTAGGAAGTCAGGTGCCTTTCTCTCCCTCACTGGGTATCTCCGAGCTGCGTGCTCCTGCTGCAGGTGCGACTGCTTGTCTGCTACAGTGGAGTCCTGCTCACCCTTATCGTCGATGATGGCCTTGCCTGTAGCCTCCACTGTTTCAGGATGCTCCGGCTGTGCTTCATCTTCAGGAAAGAAGCCTGCTTCTGGTTGTGATAATCCCTCGTGGAAAACCACCTCTCTGCTCACGATGATCTTCTGAGTGTCCTCGAGCAAGATCCTGTAAGCCTTGGAACCCGGTTCATAGCCAACGAAGATGCCCTTCTTGCTGACCGGCTCCAGCTTGTGCCTGAGCTGTTTAGGCACTAGTGCATATGCCGTGCATCCAAACACACGCATACCACTCACATCTGGTGTGGCTCCATAGAAGTGCTCCCACGGAGTCTTCTGCTCTGAGCTCACCGGAGACCTGTTGCGGATGTAGTTGGCAGTGAGTACCGCCTCCTTCCACAAACTGTCTTCCATCTTTGTGTCGTTGAGCATGGCTCGAACACGCTCCAAGAGTGTCCTGTTGAGGCGTTCAGCTGCTCCATTCTGCTGCGGGGTGTAGGGTGCCGTTGTCTCGTGGCGTATGCCCTTGCTGGCGAAGAACTCCTTCAACTCCTTGTTGATGTACTCCCCTCCTCGATCACTCCTCATTGCCTTCATCTTGTTGCCAGACTGGGTCTCCAACAAGGCCACAACTGTGCGCACAGCTCCAGCAACTTCTGACTTGAGCGTCAATGGAAAGATGATGGACAGCTTGCTGTAGTCGTCGAGGAATGTAGCAAAGTACCTGGCCCCTCCCTTCGCCACAATGCGCATAGGGCCACAGACATCCATGTGCACAAGCTCGCAAGGATGCTGACTGCTAGAAGAGGATGATGGGAATGGCATAGCATGCTGCTTTGCAACCAGGCATGGTTCACAAAGTGCACCTGATGCATTCTTGAGTTCTTCTGTGCTGAGATGGATGCCCTTGACCATCTTCTCAGCGACAAGGCGAGTGAGGTTGACGTAGCTGAGATGCCCGAACCTTCGATGCCACAATGTTGGCGACTCCTTGTCCTTCACCACCATGGCTTGAATGTCTCTGTCTTGAGGCTGCTCCACGTGGTAGAGCCCTCCCGGATCAGCGATTCCAACCATGTGCACGACCCCATCAAGGATGACTGAGCAGCCACCCTTCCGAAATAGGATCTCCGCGCCTAAGCGCTCCGCAACCCTCACAGAGAATAGACTCGCAATAGCCTTAGGAACATGCAGGACGTTGCGTAACAACACCTCGCGTAGTGTGTTACCAACCTTGCACTGGAGTCGTACGTTGCCAACTCCCTCAGCCACCAGTACTTCGCCACCGAAGCCCGCCACCTTGATTGTGGACGTCAGCTTCCTGTAGCCCTCCATCACCTCCTTGTTTGGTGTGAGATGACGATCGCAGCCAGAGTCCACCACCCAGAAAGCTGTGCCCGCCCTCGAACTGGATGCAGTGAAGGCGACATGTTTCTCCTTGTGTTGGTGCTCGTTGCCGCTGTTGCTGGTGCTTGCTCTAGGTTGCCCCTGTTGTTTCTTCCTACAGTCCTTCACAATGTGCCCCTTCCAACCACACCAGTGGCATGTGAGGTCTTTGTGACGAGGATTGCCTGGCTTGTTGCCCTTGTACTTCTCTTCATGGTTGCTCTTCTTTGCGTGCTTGCCGGTGTAGAAGGCGACGGCATCCGCTTGCTCGTCCTTCTTCACAACCCTCTGCTCCACGGTGAGCAGCTTCGGTAGCACATCGTCCAACGTCAACTCCGATGATGACGTCTCCAGCAGGGTTGCGACGACCTCGTACTCTGCTGGTAGCCCTGCAACAATGGCCAGCACTACCTCCGTCTCCCCCATGTTGTGGCCGACGTTGATGAGGTCCGCCCACAGCTCTCTCGCGCGCGCAACATACTTTGTGATGGGTTCTGCTGCCTCCTTCCTGAGTGCGCTGAGCTGCTTGCGTAGATGCAACTTTCTGGCATTGTTCTTGGCTCTGAAAACGGCTGATAGCTTTTCCCAAGCTTGTCTACCATCTTCACATGCAGTGAGCATGGGAAAGTGATGCGGTTTGCTGTTCAACACAAGCAAAGAGTGTGCTTCTGCTGAATGCTCTGACCACACAGTGTTCGCTCCTGGTGTTGGTGGTGGTGCCTTTGGATCAACGTACTTCCACACCTTCTTGTGGATGAGCAAGGCCTTCATCTCCACGCACCATGTGTTGTAGTTGTCGGTGTCCAGCTTTGCAATCTGCCCCTTGTCGTAGGTCGCCTCCATTTCTGTCGAGCCTGCCTTTCTTGCAGTTGACACCCAAGGCTCTGCTACCAACAAGCTACCGTAGTGTAGAACTACTATGCACTCAAGCTAGTCTCACACTCCTCAAGCGTAGTGTGGGCCCATAACCTGTTGAAGGACTAGCATGCACATGTAGCTGAGGCAAGCATGGATACACACGGACAGAGCTACCGCCACCAGAGCATACACAAGTCACATCACATTCATCTATTACAAGTTGTCCGCTGGTTCTTATACCAGCCAGTTACACACACGTCTACGTTTGCAAGCACTGCGTAAGCTATACTCAGCCTTTTGACGCGCTCTAAGCTGCGTTGTCTTTCTCACAACCAGAGCTTTCCAACAAGCTCTTACACGCCAAATATGAGTAAGTATACGCGGAGATACAAAGCAGTTAGTAAGGCTCCAGTCTGGAGTCCGGAGTCTGGTCCGACGATGCCATCTTGCTAAGTCCGGACCTAGTGCTCGTCCTTACGACCTTCTACTCCTGTGTGGAGGGTCGATGCTGATCGTATGTAGGAATACTCTCAACAGAACTATGAGGCTTGAGTGTGGTGCATTGTATTAATGCTTAATGCCACACGGCGGACTGATTGTTGAATGTTGCATGGCACATTCAATTGTGGTGACAGTTGTGCAGTGACGGCTGCCCGGTATTGTACACGTCCACATGCAAAAGTCTTAGCATACGATTAGCAATGCCTAACCGACTGATATGCTCCAAACTCAGAGTAGTGAGACAAGTACATGTGTCACATGGAAGTGCAGTGAACGTTCACCCAATACTTGCCCTCTTGTACACGGGCGCTGTCCTTGTCAAACATGGGGAGCAGCTGGACAATGCCTTTTACTTGCTCCAGAGTCACGACATCGAGATGTGGACCGCCTCGACACTTTTCCCATTCCATAGCGATGCACTTTGTGTCGCTCGTCACATCCAGCTTCGTGTACCAGCGGACAAACATGACCTCCTTCCAAACACGCTCGCCGCTACCACCCCACACCACCACGCGCAAAAAAAGGAGTGCCTGAGCCCACCGCGTCACTTTCATACCGTCCTCATCACCTTCCAACTCAGGTGTAGAGAACCAAGGCCGCCCATGGAACATCCCAGTTGCGCGCGCCATGCTGACTCTTGATGTCATGTACACCGCTGCGCCTCCATTCACCACGCGAACAGCACGCCACCCGTCGGGCAACTCCAGTTGTTCCCTCCTCAACCAGCTGTCCAGGGTGGCAGGCAGCTTGTCGGCAAATGGAGTCTTCAAGGCGACTTGGCGGCTATGCGCAGATCCGCTCCGATACAGGCTGGACTCCCTCCTTGTCAGCACATCCATCCGTAGCAACTTGTCCGTCTTCTTCATGACATTACAGCACTGCTGCCGCGCCTGCGCCATGACCGAGCGCATCTCGGGATCCACCATGCCATCCTCTCTCACATATTCCGCACAGCTCCATGCCTTCAGGATATGTGCTTGGTAGTCCCGGTTGTTGCCACCACGCGCCCACCGTTTGATATTTTGGGCGTGCGTCTGCTCCATGCGGTTGGCGCTGAACCAATCTGGGTGTCCACTGCTGACAATTGCCGGCCCAAAATGAGTGAGCTGATGCATCTTCTCGATCTTCCAACCTGACTTCTGTGCAGAATATGACGACAGTAGCGGATGCAACACTGCAGCTTTAATGGCAGCCAGCTCGTTGTCGGCTGTGGTCAGGGTCTCTCTTTTGTGTTCATGCGCCTTGAGCAACATCTTGTTCCACTGGGCAAGCGATGCGGCAGCAATAGTGAAGAAATCGTTGCCCTCACTGTCGAGCAGCAAACCGTCTGCGAGGACCGGCAGCAGCTGCAGCACCGCAACTTTCTCCACCACCTGAAAGGAGTGGTTGGACAGGAAGAAATCTACTGTGCTTGTGGGTGCCTTGAAGTGCAAAACCCGCAGAGTTGCCTTGCATGTATTCAGCCTGTGCACATCTGCTTGTGAGCACGTGTCGTTGGCTTTTGTGTTCAACACAAAAGCAACACTAAAGCCGTGCCTGGCCTGCAGAATTTGTCTCGTGGATGGACGCATTCGTTCCTTCACGGCGTCATACACAGCAGCAAGCAGGTGGTCAATGATGCCTCCCAGCACATGCATAGCGTCAGGGGTAAGACGAGAGTAGCAGTCAGCTCCCGGCACCCGCGACTGTCGCCAACCCCACAGAGCATTCTGTCGCCAAACCACATTAGCTGGTTTCACGGAAAGCCATTCGTCTTCACGAATGCCGATAAGTTGACCATTACCTCCTCGACATGCATGGAGTGCTGCTCTTTGAAAGCCTTGGCTGTCTGGCGTGCATTCCTAACACCGCTATGCAGGTCCGCCCGCAGCTGACGTATTGCTGGTGTGTAGAAGGCCTCTGTTCTCAATTCCCGGTCCTCATCCATCTTCAACAGATTTGATTTGGTGACAAGACAAACATCGCAAGAATGTCATGATTGGTTGCCCGACACAGTGCGTGCGAGTGTGGCAGTCTCCTACAACACGACAAACTCAAATGTTCTATTGACAACATCCTCCATGACCTGTTTGCTGGCAGGCTGCATCCGGTTACAACCATGCATGCCCACTACCTGCAAATCGCTGATATAGTTGGCAAGCGCGGGAAACACACGACGCTCGATGCCATTCGGGTCGATGAGCTGCGAACCTTCTCAACTCGCCCGCTTCACATCCCCTAACACTACATTCAAAGCGTCATGAAAAATTTCACGTTTTCGAATGGAGAACGATTTCTAACCCTGCGCCCCGGTGGGATGCTCGGCCACTGCGTGAACCACCGGCAGAAGCGCTATCATAACAACCCCTATGTTGCTAGCATACATGTCCCAACTGTAGTTGGCAAGCGATGGCATCAAAAGGTAGCCAGAGCGCTTGCCCGCGCTGTCCAGCGTGGTCTTGTCACTGTACAGAATGGCAGGCGCCAAGTAGGACGCTTCCCCCACCTCTCTCCTCAAATCCATCTCCACATCCTTCCACCAATCGCCCGTGGAAGGATGGCCAAAGCTGTGCTCGTCACCACTGTAGATTGAAGCCATTGGCGGCATGTGGATTGCCATACAACCGCGCGAGCCATACCTACTCCGACTAAGAGCATTACTTACTATGCTGGCCTCAGAATAGATACTGCATCGATACTGCATTATGTACTGCATGTCACAGACCTTGGCCGGCATATATGTGACGCTGATGTCCTGATCCTCAGGGTCTCCAGGCTTGCGCAGATCAGCCGTCACGTAGTTCTGATACGGCAGCACACTCGCATGTGCATATGTGACATGGCTCTGATGGTTGAAGCACATGCACCGCACACCGTGAACACACCTCAGACTGAGAGAAATCAATTGTGGTCCGGAGGTAGCTGGCCACATGCACACCGGTCTCCCACTGGAGCTCTTCCGTCAGGAAGTGTGCATTTCGGATGCACTTGATGATCCGCCCCATGTCGGAGGCCGACAAGCCTTGGCCGTTGTTGCACTGCACGAATACCACTGCAAGAGCATGCTCCGAGCCATACCACCTGGATTCCAACACGTGCGAAGGGCTGCCTCCACTTCCATGTTGGCGTGCCACAGGTTTCTCAGGCACACGCACACATCGAAAGCCCTCGTTCACTTCCTCCTCCTCCTGTTGCTGCTGTGCGTGTATCTCCTGGAGGAATCCTTCAGCATCAAGCATGTGCGCCTCGATCGAACTCCCCGGTTGAACATGACCCGCATCGTACCGTAATGGACGCTGGTCGACATACAGCTTGATCTGCTTGCACACCCTGCTGCTAATAATGTGCATGCAGACCGAGCTGCGTGTGGCGAAGCGCCTGTGGCAATACGAACAAAGGACTCCCATATCTCACTACTAACGTCGACACAGGTGTCGCCAATGTAACCTGCATCATATCCAGCAACACGCACACCCGCCGCCGCCGCCGCCGCCGCCACCGCCACCGCCACCGCCACCGCTACCCTTGCATGCCAGAGGTGGGAAACTTGGCCGCCATTCACTGGCTCCGTCGTACCATTATTATGGTACGATCAAGCCATTGCACGTCCAGGGTGAGTCTCTGCATATATATATATATATATATATATATATATATATATATTCTGATTGAACCGTTTCAATGGTACGAAGATGCCTTTGCCAAAAGGTACCATTGAAATGGTATCTTTGTACAGTGGCAATGGCAGTTCGTACCATTGACAACTCTGGCATGTCAGTCCCCCTGCGCATGAAAACACCATTGATAGCTCCGCCAAGCTATGCCCTTATAGGGGCGTGATGCCGAGGGTATGTGGCGTTTGGAGGATCGTTGGCGGCGCTGCCAGGGGCGTAGTGGGCATTGTGGTCGAGGTCCGAGATGAATTCCATGTTCGCACAGGCCGGGCAGGGTGCCGGAGGGGTGTCCTCGGTGTCAAACCCCACCATGCCTACCAAGGGCACAGCCAATGACGACAGTGGCTCGGGCAATATCTTACACGGCTCCCCCTTCGAGTGGGCAAAGGCACACCACAATACTGCCTCTAAAAAAATCCGACCCACCAGCAGCTGCGACCATGGCGACATGATTGAAGGGACCAAACAAGACTGGCATAACCAAGGTGGGTTACGATGCACTGTCAATGCCATATGCTAGGGTTCTTTTATCTTGCACATGCACAGCCTCAAATATCTTGCAATTGACATACACTGTCAATACCACATACACACCCTCATGCACAACCTCCAGTGTCATGGACATGAACAGCATGACCAATCTCGCAAATGCACAGCCTATTTCTACTTGCAAGAGCTCACAAGTCGCAAAAGAGAAGCTGCGCAGTACCACGAACGGGTAATCCATGACCTAGTTTAATGTTCCCAGCGGTATTTAAGCAGTATGCTTGCAGATTGCCATGTTGGTCAGAGTGAACCGAGAGCAGCGCGGCAGACTGACTGTCTGCCTGGCGGAGTGCAACAAAGCGAAAGACGAGGTAAGCATGTGTATGCTGATGGGCTAGTCCTCTGGCAGAACGCCACTCTTACAGCATTACCAAATGCAGGTGGTCACTCTCAAAGCGACCATCAAGCGCATGCGCGTGCACGGCGAGGCGCTAACATTTATGCTGAAGGACGAAGTAGCCACTGTACTGTCAGCGAGCGCGGCAGCAGATGAAGATGACTCCGGCGTTGAAGCAGAAGACTTGTCGGAGGAGGAACAGGAGGAGGGGGTTTGAGGAGGAGTTCTGAGGCAGGCACCACGGGTTGATAAGTTGCGCATGAGTCCAACAGCTATATTCAATGTTATAGGGTAGTTTCATGCGCAAGTCGGCTGCTCAGTTGCAAGTGGACATACTCTCACCACTGCCGGTACATTGTATATATCGTGGGCTTATAGGTGCAAGACCAAACAATCAGTCCAAGGTTTGTACAAGCTGCATGGCATGTTAGTGTTGGCTTACGGCAAGAATTGCCAACTTTTGTCAAACGGCAAGGGTCACATATTAACAGCAGTGTAACGGCAAACAAACTGCCGGCTATTGCTGTCAGCTGTCCGTAACTACCGGCTAATGGCCATCTGTGCACATTGACTAAAGGGTAACTGGTTGACAACTCTCGGCCGGTTAATGCCACTGACAACCACTTTCGGCCCGCGGCCGTCTGCGTCAGTCCACTTAAGCCAACGGCAAACCCAACAGTAAAAAAGTAATATTTCAGGCAGCGACAGGCAGGCTCAGGCAGGCTCAGGCACCAGTCAGTCCCTCAGTCCTTAGTCAGTCATCGTGAAAAATTTGCGATGGTTTAGAACCAGTTTCACCTTCCTTTGCAACTTGTGAACTTGGTTCCCTTCGTGTCCATGCATGTTGAAAGCTTCCCCTAGGCTGATCACCACGCTCTTGCTTGCTCCCACGCCTCTAGTCAGCGTTTGTCGCAGAAGACTTAAGTACAACGCGTCAAGACGCTCCGCGATGCGTATAGCTTGCGCTAAAGTTTTAGGATCTCGTAGCTCCACTTCTTGCGTCCCAAAGGTTTTAAACCATGCGTGTACCTGTCCAACTGCTCTTCTTTGGTCATATTGGGTAAGGACATCACAAAACGCTGAAACGTAGCCGTGTACGCAGTCACTGACCCCGTTTGCAGAAGGGCTGCAATTTTATCGCGTGCGGCCTTCGCACTCTCCACGGGAACAAACGGATGCCTGATCTCCAGAGCCAACTCTTCCATGGTGGTCAATGGTAGCGCCAACCCACTTGCGACACGCGTACAACAATGTCTTCACCATACAAGTGCTGCACCTTCAAGCAATGTCGCTGCAACGTCCACGTGCAGATGCGTGGGCACCTCTATGAGCTTCAACCAAAACGATACTTGCAAAACCATTGGCCTACTGCATCTCCATCACGTTGACCCTTGAATGGCTTGGGCTTTGGCACCTTCACATGCACGCGCGACCTTTATGCCAAGGGAACTTGTATACGCGCCATCGCATGCTCATACGCCTCGCGTTGTGCTTGTGCCGCCGCTTGAGTGTGATGAAGCTCTTCCTTCAATGCTAAGATGGCAGCTTGAAGCTCTTCCATCCGAGCGTCCTCCATCTCCACTAACACACTACACTCCACTTCCGAATGAAAAGTGTAATCGCCCACACACTTCCTCTCTCACCTTCGTATTCCGTGCTCCGATACCATCTGTGACGGTGCTCGTGCCTTGTCATCTGTGAGTTGGTCCAATCAACAACCCTCTCACCAAGGCACGGTATTCACACCGAAACCTTGCCCCCTCTGCCAAGCACACACGCGTGCCCCGCCACTCGCGTACGCACGCGCACGCGCTTGAAGCTACACACCGACTTGTGTAGCACCTTGGATCGTCACGCAAGCAAGCACACACCAGTGGACACACATTAGCAACCCCTGCTAACTACCACTAGGCTTGCACACAAGAATTTGGGAAGCCAAAGGTTGTATGGCACATTGTAGAATGTCGCTTTTATACCTACCAGTCTGCACATGCTACTGTCTAGACGATTCCTGTACTACAAAAAACCAGATGCTAAGATGGTATTGCAGAACCTTGTAGTATACTTCTGTACCTTTCTTACGCACCAAAGATCTCCTGGTAGGTGCTCATATGGTCAAGTTATATTACTTGGCGCCAGGCCCTTCCAAAAATCTGGTCGAGCCCTTCTCGACTGGCCCTCCGTTTTCTGGCACCTTCCGGACTGGTCTTGGGGCCCCTATCGATATCCGCGGCAGACTCATAACTCGCCGATATCTACCATAAGCCATGAAAACGTGGTGCTCGATAAATGGGCAAAAAAGGGTCCTAAAATAACCTCGACTGTTACACACGATTGCAGAATGCCAAGCATGGTATTAATCAGTTTGCGTGCTAGTAATGGTTTCATAAGCAGCGCGTCAGCATTGGCACAAGCCGCTTGTGCCACCTACCGGTAGGTAAATTAGCGGCCAATACTAGCACAACCGGTTTTGTGCCAGTTTTAGGGATTTTCGGGTCTAACCCCAAAAGGCAGGTGCTATTACTGGCACGAGCTGCAGGCGCCATGTGGTACATCAATAGCAATATACGTTAATGCCGACTTGTTGACGACATTTGCATTAAAGTGTCGGGCTGAGGAGAGTCGAGGGTTACAATGTCTCAAACAGCTGCAGAGAAGGACATGCTCACTAGACATGCTACTACGCAGCATGCTGTAGCATGTTAACAAAAGCAAAAGCTAATTCAGCTCTTATGGTGCGAAGCCCCACTGGAGCTTGCCAACTACTGCGTACGATGGACATGAGGAGATGATCTCCGCCATAGTGTACATGCTGTGATGTAAAACATACACGTCAGCGAGTCACAACGATAGGTAGCGCTGTTTTCACGGTTCTTCGCATGAGTGAAAAACGTACTACATTATTGAGTGAGGTGAATGAGCAAGCAACACGTGGATACTATGCCCTGGCTGATGCCAATAAGCACACCGCAACCAAGCTCACAACAATGACAACCACAGTGCACAAGAACATGCACAGGCTGTCACACAGTGAGAGAATTCTTGGTAACCGGGACGGCGTGTTCGTAGTTCAAGTCGCATCACAAGCTCTTAGCTTTCTCACTCTAATTGTCACCAGCTAATCTAGTGAACATTGTGACTACTGAAACAAGTAAAATCATGACTGTTTGGAAGATAAGACGACGGTCCTATCAAGGCTAATTTCAAGGAACCCCCACTCGATACAGAACAAAACCTATGACCAAACTCACAATTGAACAGCTACGTGTGGTGCCTATGTAGGCTATGGTCATGAGCTAGTCTAGAGTCATGACCTAACTATTGGTCAGTGACGCGCGCGGGTCTTCATGCGGATAGACCGGGCAAGGGCCTGAATGTAGGCATATTTAATGCATGAAGGCTGACATGCGAGGACAATGAAGGCTAACATGCAAGGACAATGGGCATAACAAAGGGAAGGAGCTTTACTCATTTTATGGCATTTATTAATTATATGGCATGCAACATGTCACAGAAAGGGGGGGGGGGCTCAACTCAATGCATTCGCGATTGCATATGTGCGGGAAATGAGCAGGTGCTCGTGCAACACATATTGCTTGGTATTCTTTGCTGCAGGCCGGTGAGTCGCTCGTAAAGTTGTGTAACTACTTATGATTTAAACCTGGCACAAATTAGTGTAAGGGCTTGTTGCAACACATCTTGTCGTCTACTTCGTCATAACAATTACTTATGTTAGTCATTCACTTACGGCCAATTACAATGCGAGATGGCCTAGCGTAGCCACAATTATTTCGTGGATGTGCGCTCAACGTGATTGAACAATAAATGATACAATTATTCGCTTAACTCAAAGTTGATGCAATGACGCCCGCTTTAATATATACCACAATACCATGACTACTACCACAACTCATTATGGAAATGAAGGACTGACACGCCAAGAACAGAAACGGATGGAAGGCACGCATTTGATAGCAGCTAATAGCATCCTCAAGGAGAGGATCATGCCGAGTTCTACTAAGTGGCATTAGACCTTGGGCCTGGTGTGATTGCCTTGCTTCGCTGACTGTACACTGTACACTGTAAAGCAAAGACCGTCATAAGAAGTGCCAGCTGGCAGGCTGACTAGGGTTAGAACGCGGCGGCGGCGGCGGTGGCGTCGTCGTCGCCGGCAGTGGGGTTGACGTGCAAGTGGCAGGCTTCCGACATGGCGTCTGCGGGCTGTTCTGGTCGGGTGCTGATTGCCGGTGCTCTGCTGCAGCTGCTTGTTGCGGCACATGTGGCTGCCGCGGCTGCCGTCGTGCCACCTGCCAAGGCCGGTGCGACAGGGGCGCCTACCGTCAGGGCGGCTGTCTTGGTGAGTGTCACCTTTGTCAAGGTTGCTCAGCTTCGTTTACAGATTCGAATTGACACGACAGCATGTTGGTCTACCAACGTGCTGTGCTTTAGTCCGTGGGACAATACGGTGACAAAACTGTGCGTCGACACGGGTTGATCGGCAGCGCCTAACGCGTTTTCAAAGCACTGTAGCATGCTTGTATGTTCTGCACAGGTCAGCAGTGTGCTGGATCTCGTTGCTGTTGAAGTCTGTGTTTCATTCTTGCTGACTGAATGCTCTGTGTCGGTGGCTGCACCCAGCAGGGCGTCGTAGATCGGATCAGCAAGCAGCAGGGGCTCCGTCGTGAAGATCTGGACATCAGCAGCATCAGCACAGACGTCCAGGTATACTCGCAATGAACTCCACAACATTGTGATCGTCTCTTGGTACTGGAGAGAATATGCATGCTGCATGACAGTTAGCGATCGGTCAACGTGGCTGTCATTGATCTGTCACTTCAAGTGGCATATAGGTGACGCTTACCTAGGGATCAGAGTGTGTCAACTTACATGCAGCTGGTCAACAGCGTGTTGCACAGCATGGCCTGTTGTTGTGTTTTGTGCATGCCGCCAAGTGCCATTTTCTCTCTCCTGGCAGGTAGGGCACGCAACGGTGGCGGATTTTACTGTTGAAGCAGGCGGTCGCGTTCAAGACTACAGCATCGCAAGCGATCTCATCTGGGAGGATGCACCGTTACCATCATTGGCAGCAGCCGAGTCTGGCGTAGAGCAGTCGAGCAAAGAACAGTTGGGCTTGTGGGCACCTCAAGGCATTCGCTCTTTACTCGGCACGCTCACCATCGCGGGTCCAGTAGAGCTGGTTCTTGACCGGATGAAGGTGCTGCGCCTCTCCATGCCTCATGATGTGGATGCCGGAGAGTTGAGGAGGATTCAGGTGGCAGATGGAGCTGTTGTAAACATAGTTGGCGCACGGGAAGTTGCTCTGCGCTGGCCTGTTGAGCTCGGCCGCGCGCTAAGCAAGCAGTCATCAGCTTCAGGCCCCAACCAGAACAGTCTGCTGGCTGCTTTGGAGCACGCGAGGCAGCGAGCCGTGGCAGGCAAAGGGTTTCCAGTGTCGCTGTATGTGACGGACCCTTCTGCACTTGTCTCTGTACCATATGTTGGGCGTCTCAAAGTCCGGAGATTGTCTCCCGGCGCCATTGAGATTCAGCCAACAAGTGTCTCAGCGCCCAGTGCCAGTCCCCGGCATCCGCTGCTCTGGCCCTTGGCCGGGCTCAATGTCACTGCAATCCGCCTATCGGCCATTGAGAAGGTCTTGAAAGACTCTTTGCAGCTTCAACCCAAAGACAACGTGCGGGTGCTGAAGGCCACAGCTTCACCGGTTGTCCTCGTGAAGCTGCAATTTGAGCTGGAAAAGCAGCAGCTTGCAGATGAGACTGCAGACGTGCAGTTGTCGTTGGGTTTTGAGCTTGAGGGCCCAACCAAAGTCAAGCGCGAAGCAGCGGTGGAAAGGTGGGAAGCTCTGGTCCGCTGGGATGAAAAAACTGGCGCTCAGGTGGTGAGTGCACAGCAAAGGCAGCCGGAGCCCGTGGCGGTCTCGCTGTCGCCCAGCTTGTTGGTTAACAACCACACAGGCCCGCATGATTATGTCTTGTTCCCCGGCAACAACTTGGGGTTGACTATGATTACTTAGTCCATTAGGACACCTCATAGACCTCCTCGCTCTAGTTTTGTGTGTGGTTATGTGCATACTAACTGTATGATTGCAGATACGTAGAGTGAATCGTGTCGCGGATGTAGCTATTGCAATAAAGGTTGCATGTCATTGCAAGTAGTATGGCAGTTGTGTATTGTGATTGGTGCTATGGCAGTGCCAGTGCGGCTGGCTGCATGCTGTTCTGCGCATGTGGAGTGTCGGTTACGTGACAGAGAGCAGTTCGCGCAGTGTAGCAGCATGATACATTCCTGTATAGTAGAGTTTTGTATTGCATCCAGTTCAAGGTCTTTGTCATGGTGGCCGACGCCGGAGGTGTCCTGGTCGCATGCGTGCAAGTTCGTGCACAACGCGTGCCATCGAAGGAGCAGTACATCTGCTAACAAATTGTTAGTGGGTAGCGGCAGCAGTGGTGTAGCTAGGTAACCCGGTGTACATGATGAAATGATATGTGTTGGCGCGTGCAAGAGCATGTGGATTGCGTGCACTGTAGATGGGCACTGGTTCGTCACATTGTTTGTAAACTGGCCTACACGTGTGCACACACACAGTCATCACTTGCATTTCCTGTACACAATGACAATGGCAATGCAGGCACAGATATCTGCTCAGGCACAAGGACACAAATGTGCGATGCATTTATTGCATGTGTGCAATAGCACATTTGATTTTTGTACAGCTCTGCGCTGCACATGCATGAGGCTCTGCTTGTACAGAAAATGCGCAAGGGAATTGCCCATGTAGATGTGCACTGGCAGTTTGGTCTGATGTACACACGGGCGTGCACAGATGTGTGCAATTGAACATGGTGCAGCACCAAGCATCCATAGTCTATGCTTTACCAACATCGCGTAGTACTTGAATGGCGGCACTGGCAGTTTGGTCTGATGTACACACGGGTGTGCACAGATGTGTGCAATTGAACATGGTGCAGCACCAAGCATCCATAGTCTATGATTTACCAACATCGCGCAGTACTCGAATGGCGGCAACCAGCCACCATCAACCAGAGGATTCAATTCACAAGCAAACAACTAGCCAACTCAAATTACAGATATAGGTACACTACACAACACGATTGAAGAGCCACAGCAGCCACTACTGTGGCAACACCGATGCCAACCACATGGCGTGCGCTGAAGCAACAGCCGTCACACAGACCACGATGAATATATCATTGCATCTTGGCTTCACCCTGCACGCAATCCAGCAATCCATGAGTTACATACAAAGTGCATACGACCACACGAAAGGTCACGCACACCAATCACTCATAGGGGTGAACAGCCAGCTACAGAAACAGTAGAAAATTGAGTAACTCTTGCGTTACAAACCTGCCAAACTCCATCCCAGGGACTGCCAGCAGGGGCTTCAGCGGGACCGTTCTCCAAAAGTGGAGGCGACCCGCTCGCTCCTGCCAGCACAGCTTTTTGCATTGCTTTTCGCCTCGCCCTGAAGCCGAGCAGTCTCAGCACGAAGCGAGCCAGCTCGCCGTACAACACGCCCGCGCGGTCTGCCAGCTGGAGCAGCGCGCTGATGAAGAAGTGCAGCGCGTGCGTGTTCTCATCGACCAGCATGGATATGCGCCCGAAAAAGGACATCACCGCGTGCATCGACCTCAACACGGACGCCCAAGCACTTGGCGGCCCCTGCATAAACACACAAAGAGAACCATCAGTTGCTGCACACACAACCAATATGCTGACACAACACAATACAACAAACCTGATTGGCTGGGTGATTGGGGTCATTTGGATCTATTGGCTCGCCATTTGGGCCCAGCACAGGTTGGCCCATGCCGTACGCACCACCTCCCATGCCATAACCCCCACCCATGCCTCCATACATGCCTTGCCTGCCGTACATGGAGCCCCCATAGCCTCCATATGAACCCATGCTGCCATACGAATTCATGCCACCGTAGCTTGAGCCGTATCCCATCCCGCCACCTCCATACATGCTCGAACCCATGCCGTAACTGGACCCCACCCCTCCATACATGCTCGAACCCATGCTCGAACCGTAGCCCCCACCACCATACCCGCCATACGTGCTCCCGCCATACGGCCGGTTGTAACCACCAACACTGTTGTATGCATTCCCACCATACGCATTCCTATTCACACCTGATAGAACAGCACGAAGTACGTCTGAGCGACTGTTTACTGCCTGTCAACACATGCAAGCATCCAACGCCATGCATCGGTTGGCTTGTGTACCATAGGGCTGTTGTGTTGTTGTGCGCATGTTTGTGATGGCGCTCGTGCTGGCCTCTCCACTTGATCTTGCCTCCCATGGCCGTGCGCCTGGGGTGGAAGAGGGAGGCAGTGTGGACAACTGTGAAGGCGCCGCGGAAGATGACGGATCCAATCCCGCACCCAGCCGCTCCCACGGCTTCGGCGCTACATGCAATATGCATTTCAGACCATTGCGCGTGTGAAAAGCAGCAACTCGAAAATTGCACTACTAACATTGCACAACTGAATGACAAGAAATGTGCAACACGCTAAGTCAACTGGCCGGCAGATGACTTGGAAAACAGAATGAGTCATGGTGATGTTAGGCTGAGAAACTAGCACTTGCTGTCAAAAGCCCTGTTCAGTTGCTCAACAACCGTGCGTAACAAGACAGACATGTAAGGTCGTTATGTAGAGATCGTTCTTGTGCAACAATCCATCTACTGACAAAACTCTACTGGTGCCTAAAACGAGTAACAGCCCGCAAGCTGAACCGACTGCAGAGTAGTGAACTGTGCTGAAGACTAACAGCCAAACAGTTCGTCAAGAGCTAGAGACAGATGGAAGCTGGAGAATGGCTCTCTGCAGTGTTTACTCAAGGTTGCTTGGGGGCCAAGTCCCTCAGCCCTGCTCACCTGAACCGGGAGGCGATGTGCTTGCACCGGCCGCCCTCGCACGCTCCCACGGCTTGGCAGGCGGCGGCCGCGACATCGCGCAGCTTCCAACACCTACCACGCTCCTTGTCCTCTGCACAACCCTTGCCTCGCCCTCCGCCTCCTCTTACGCCGCCGCCTCCTTCGCCGCCGTTGCCACGTGGCAATCTGTCAGCACATCTGGTTGAGTTACACAAACCCTAGCACATTGCAGATTACGCTCTCAAGTCAAGACACGTATCGAGACACGATTGGCAGCAGCCGTATTTGGGCTCTGCTCACATGACTTGCAAACACTTGACCAAAAATAGCCCAGAAGGCTGAACGCTTGCGCCAGCATGGCGGCGGCGGCGGCGGTGTCCATGACGGTGCCATCTTCAACGTCATATCCGTACTCATCCATTGCCGCAGCCGTTGTCCTGCCGCGGAAGCTCGGCCGCGGGAGGGCTTTAACCCCGGCCTCCTCCCTGGCAGTATGTGCCCGCGCATGCCCACTTGTCCTTCTCCTTGCCCATGTCCATGTCCATGTCCAGGTCAATGTCCTTGTACATGTATTTGACCTCATCTTCCTCTTCTAGCTCGTCACCGCCGACCCCGAGGCTCTGGACCCCAAGGACGACGTCTCCAAGGCCAAGTCCAGCGTGGACGGGGTGCTGGACGAGGTGCCTGCGATGGCGAGGCGGGTGCAGAGGGCGGCGGCGGCGACGACGCTGGCAAAGCTGAGCAAGCAGAGGGCCTCACTGGACAAGGAGAACGCCGCACTCAACGATCTCCCGGCAAAGGACGAGGCGGAAAGGAGACAGGCAAACGCCCAAGCACTGCAAGTGAGTGATGAGAGTGAGAGTGAGATCGAGAGTGAGAGTGAGAGAGTGAGTGAGAGTGAGAGTGAGAGTCTTTTCCATCCCATGCCTTGGTGTGGATTTTGTTGTGTCTATTGGGACTTGTGTGCTGGGTGACACATGTGGGTGTGTGCTCTTGTGTGATTGTGTGTTGTCCTAGGAGAATGAGGGTGAGATGAAGCAAGCTGAGGCAGCGTGCGCGGCGCTTGTGGATGCGTTCACCAAAGACCCGAGCTCGCTGTCGCCGGGAGTTGCTGCACTCTTCCAAGCCCTTGATGAATCAGGCAAGTAGTGTTGTACTATTGTCGTCATTGTGTATAAGTCTCACGTGTTTAGTCAACCTATTGTTGTGGTGTGTGCTCCAGGGTGCACGACATTTGTTGTGGACGCCTGCTGCCACCCTGCTGAGGCAGTCTACTCGCAGCGAGTGAGTAGAGAAAGATGCTTGATACTGATGCAACGCAGTTCCAACACAGTCAATGTTGTGTGCATGTTTGTGCGTGTGCTTTGGCTTGTTGCTTATTGTTCGTCTCTTTGCAGCCGACAGAGTACCCATGGATGGAGAAGGCCGAGGCACTTCTAGCGCTCTTTCTGAAACACCTTGACAGGTTTGTGTAACACTCCCATGAGCACAACAAACACACATCAGCCCGTATAACCACTTCACAATGTATCTGTCACACACATACATACACTTGCAGAGAGAGGGGTGCAGAGGCGTCAACAAAGGTGCGCATCATCTCGCGAGTCATGCCGCCCGTCTCACTCGAAGCCGAGGCCATCGCCGCACAAGTGAGTAGTAATTGTGTTGTCCACACACACGTGTGTAACAGTCTCAGACCCCAACAATATGTCATGTATAGGTGGAGGCGGGGGTGGAGAGGTCGCTGGCGGCGTTGGGTGACTTGAGCTCGCTGGACGGCGTGTTGCTTCATTGGCACGACTATGATGAGGACAATGGCGGGTATTTGCGTGCACTGGGTGTGCTCAAACGCCTATGCGCCGAAGGCAAGGTAGGGGAGGAGAGAGAAAGTGAGCGTGCGCGTGCATGTGTGTGCGTGCCTGTGCTTGTTGGTGTGCGTGTGACAAGGACACATGTTACGCACAGGTCAAGGAGTTTGGGCTTGTTGGGTGCGGGTCAGGCCACTTGCATCGGGCTCTGGATGCAGGGATTCCCATCTCCATCGTGCAGGTGAGAGAGTGCAGTGCCGAAGGCCGTGTTGCTTGAGCCACCACCACGTCACGCTGAGAGAGGTTTGCGTGCGTGTCTTGGAAAGGTACGGTTCTCCCTGCTTGAGCAAGACGCCAAGCGCAACGGGCTGCTGGCGCTGTGCGCAAAACGCGGCATCCGCGTGTTCTGCCAAGACGCGGATGGCGCGGGCCTGCTGTCCGAAGCCTACTTGGGCAAGGTGAAACAACAATACTACCCCATGCGGCAACGTTGCCCATGAATCAGACAGCCCAACGTACTGTCCTCACACAGGTGTTGCCTGGCATGGAGGGAGGCCGCACGTTGGACCTTGCTAATCCAGAGGACGTGGCGGTGTCCAGTGTGCTGCGCAGCGTGGAGCGCGAGGGCGGGGCGGAGGTCTTCCAGGCTCTACTGGCGGTGCTGAATCGCTTGGCCAGCAGCCAGGGAGTGACCATCGCCGATGTGGCGCTCGCGTGGGTTCGCGCCCACCCCGCCTGCCATCCCATGCAAATGGCTGGTCTCGGCCTCGCGAGCAGCAGTAAAGACAGTGGCAGCTCAGCAGACAAGTCAGGCGGTGCGGTGTTGAGCGTGCAGCTATGCGAAGTGGACATGAAAGCTATTGATGATGTGTCAACAGGGGAACAATCAGGAAGGTCGTAGTTCATGCCAAGCAACACAGCGATTAGGGCTGTCTTTGTAAATAACAAACCAAGGGCCTGCTGGAACACAAGTGACTTGCACGAGGGTGAGTGTGTCTCAATTGCTTTGCTGCCTGACGCTAACAGACAGTGTGGCTGACCACCGCATGTGGCTGGACACATAGAGTGAGAGCGTGTGTCATGCATTGCATGGCATAATGTCACATCAATGCCTTTGCCTATCCACCTGTGCACGTGCAGTGAAAAACCAACGGACAGTACTACATTTACATTCAACGTCACACCTATAGCATGGCCAAGCCTGCGCACAGCTGCTCACCAATGCAGCAGCAGCTGTGGTACAGTATACTACACATATTACTACAATTTACTGTGCCACTAGCGATACACAAGAAAAGGACCCCATTGCGAGATTACCCGACACCCGCCTCACTGTCCATACGCATTGTATGCAACCCAGTCGAAGGCAATCGGCCCGAGCAGATGGCGCGGCAAACCCCACGAATCCACCAGTGTCAGCGCGTGCGGGCGAACCTGTGTGGCAAAATGGATCGGAGTTAGACTGCTGGTGCATGCGCATTGGAATGCATAACTCAGGAAGTGTGGGGCTTGGCCCAAATGTACCTGCTTGCAGAGGGCTGCAACTTGCTGGTGCACTTGCTGTGATTGCTTGGGCGAGATGTAGCCATAACGCAGCAGCGTGGGCTCTTCGTCCATGACCGCAAGCGCGTGCAGGGAGCGCAACAGCTCAAGCGCGTCACGGATAGGCCCAGTTTGCTTGTCAATTGCTTTCTGCAATGGAGTAACAGAATGATTACCAACTGCGCTGAACATCAACTCTAGGTCAAGAACTTGGGTACTGAGTACCTGCATGGCCTCCAGAACAGTGCGCTCGCCATATGCTCGGCCCAAAGAGGTGGACAGCTGGTATGCCTCGTTGAAGGCGTCAAAGATGTTCATACCATCACCGACAAGCTGCTGGATGCGCACGGCCAGGCGATCGAGCTGATCGCGCTCCCAAAGTGCAAACACCGCATGCTGGAATGCGTATGACTGCACATCTGCATCTTGACCTGGCGCGGCCGGAGGTGGTGGCAGCTTGACACCTTTGCGTAGAGCTGAGGCATGGTCTTGCAACAAGGACTTGGACACCTGCAAATGAAAGAAAGAAATTGGTTACCAGCACATGCAGTGCGAACACAGTAGAGGCCACAACACATACCTGCTGCATGAGAACATTGTTGTCGCCCTCAAAGGACAGCATGATCTCGTGCTCGCTCTTCAACGGGCCGATGCGGTTATCTGTCTTGTACCCCTGCCCACCGCAGGCCTCGCGGCACTCCTGCAGCGTGCGCGACATGTTCCACGTCATGAGGGCCTTGTACGCAGACGAGTTCACGTGAATGATCTTGGCGTCTGCTGCAGTGCGGCTGACGAAAGCCAGCTTGAGCTCATTCGCTGCAAAGTTGAGAGCATAGACGCGGGCCAGCAGCGGCAGCAGACGGCGCTGATGGCTCGGGTAGTCCAGGATGGGCATCTCAGGATCGTCGGGGGAAGGCGAGAACGCCCTCCTGCCCAACGCATAGCGGAGTGTTGTGGCCAGGCCAATCTTTGAGACGCCATTGGACTGGATGGCAATGGCTACACGGCCGCCAGTCAGAGGTGCCATGAGGGCTGCAAAGCGCTGGTCAGCGTCCTTGATACGTGACACGTAGCGGCCTTCAGGTGTGACATCGGCAACCGCGTTGAGCAACTCCTCACGCTTGACACGGACATGGTCAAACCAGATGCGGCCATTGTCGACACCGTTCAGGCCCAACTTGTGCCCACAGTCTGCAATGCGAATGCCGCGGCAGTTGCGGCCATTGTCATCTCGCAGTCTCACCACGAAAGCGTGGACACCCTTGTTTTCACCTTCCATGTCCAGCTGCGCAAATGCAATCGTGTGTGTGGCGCTCTGTGCAGCACCACCGATCCAGTACTTCTGGGCTGAGTCGCACGGTGTGTGTATCACAAACTCTTGGGATGCTGAGTCATAGATCGCTGTGGTCTCAATACCGCGCACATTTGAGCCATGCCCCAACTCCGTGAGCGCAAAACAACCCTGCATAACCATATCAAAGTCAACAGTGGACCAAAGCTCTAGACATTCGTCATGCAAAGCCAAGCTGCACTGGTAAGCTACTCAGTTGCGCAGGACATGTTAAAGCACAATGCAAAATGGCTTCACCAAGCCCTTTTACAACTCAACTTCCCGTCAGCGATTTCTCTCCCTCCCCCCCCCCTCCACTAACATCCCCCTCTCCCCCTACCGTCTAACAGGTTGACAGGACACAACTCCAGAACACAATGTCAGTGCATGCCTATCGCAAACCCACCAAACCCAAACAGCTCACCTTGATGTCAAGGCGTTCAGTCTTGCCAATATACTTCTCATGGTGTCGCTGCGTGCCGAGGTACAAAATTGAGCCACCAAACAGCTGGAAGTGGACTCCAGTCTTGACAGCCTGGGAGTGGTCAAAAAGGGACACGGCTTCCGATACAGCCAGCATGCGCAAGTTCACTGCAGGGTCTGTAGTCAAGCAGCCTTGATACCAGCCATTGGCAATCATATACTCTATGCGCCTCATGGTCGCAGCTCGTTGCTCCTGCAACCACAAATGAGTAAAAGGGGTTAAGGCCATGTTTACTCAGAGTGATAGACGATGACCATTCCACAGGCATCCACAGGCACATCAGGCATGACTCCAAAAACTCCAAACTCGCTAACATCACGCGACAAGCGCAACTCGCTCAACAGGACTACCAGCTGATAAGTTCATGCGTTTTCTTGTTCATTAAGCAAAAAACCGAAAACTTATCTGACCTGCATGGTGGTATTGTAGTCCATCTGCGAGAACCCCTTGGGACCTCGGAAGATGTCTTCGGTTGCAAAGATTTGGAAGACTTCGTCTCGCACATCTAGGTGGTGCATGTCCAGCAGACGTCGCATTTCACCCGCATTGAAGGTCGCAGCACCTGCACGAAGCAACGCAACTTGTGCGTCTTGCTTGAAATAATCAACCTGACAGACAAACGGCAATCTTTGCCGAGCAGTGTCCGCTCTGTGATCGATCACAGTGTCGTGCATGAGACTGCTAGTGTTGCAAAGCACTTGTAACGGGCAAAAGGGAACCGAGAAGAAACTTCGAGAACAGCTGCTGTTGTGTATGAATGCCACATGCTAGCAGCCCAGTGCATGCAAGACTGCCTTGTCACGATGTTGAGCAGAAGCCAATTTGATATTACTTGCTTCAGATTGGTTGTTTCGCGATGCAAAAATAACTAATCTGAGCTCGACATAAATCATGCCCACCACCCATAAGACAACCTTGGACATTCAAGGTTATCCGTCGTCAAGGCAACAGCACTGCGTTGTGTTCTATACAACGCTCAGGCAACCAGCCAACAACCACTCGTCGTCTTAACGCCATTCGCACGTCCAAATGCTTACCTTCAAGGCTTTCTGGAGGAAGGTAAGCCAGGCATTCGCTCCTCTCCAGAGCGCCGCCCGCCGACGCGGCAGGCGAGGGGTAATTCGCCACATGCCGAGCGAGCACCTCCGCCCGGCGGGCGGCACGGCCAGCCATCTGCAACAACACCCGGTGCACAACCTCTATTACGAATCAAGCGAAACCTTTTTTCAACAACGCACACAACGACAACCACCCTCCCGCTGCTGTCGCCACCGCCGCCGCTGCCTGGCTGAAGATAGACACAACGCCAAGGAATTGAGCGGTTAGTTACGCGGTCACATGGTCCAAGCCTAACCGGAATCTACCTAGCCCCGCAGTGCACTTCGCAGCTTGCATAGGTGAAGAACCTAACCGAAGTGAAGGACTTGACCAACGAGGCTGGCGTCAGTCTTGTGCTGATCCGTCACGACTCGAAACTCGCTTTTGCTGTCGTCATCGACCACGGATAAGTTCAAACATAGGCGATCCGACGGACAGGCCGTGTTCCCGCCACATCTGATGGTGAGGGTTGCATGCTTCGACGTCCGACGTGGCGGCATGCGCGTGGCCTCATTATGGTGGCCACGACACACAGGCTGTTGGTTAGGGTGGGCCTTATTGAATAACGGAGCCTTAACGGGGGGAGACTGTACACATTCGTGTTTTTACAAACCTCTGTATGAAGTTGCTGCATGTCTGCACCACCCGTCCTGCGTAGTCTAGTTGGTTAGGATACTCGGCTCTCACCCGAGAGACCCGGGTTCAAGTCCCGGCGCAGGAAAACTCACGTTTTGCGTTTTTGCTTTGCAAGCAGCCCCAGCATGGACACATGACCGCTCTGCAGACTCGGCCGAGACGCTGCCGCGCGCCGTGGCCAGCCAGGCCTCCTCCTCCGCAGGGCAGCCAAGGCGGAAGACAACCTCCTCGCCGTGTCAAAGAGTCTACCCCACCAGGCAGAGCACAAACCATGAGTTGGTCATGTGTGTTGATACCGCGCTCTTCATATAAAAATTACATATAATACACAACATGCTACTCATATACGAGTACATACGGGTGAGCAACGTCCTCTTCATGGCTACATTAAAGCCAAATAGCCATAGCATCGAGAATAACGGATGTTTCAATAACTGCTATGTAATCGTAGCGATCACTTAATCGTGTAACTTTACTATGAAGCACTTCGTCTTAAGACGTACCTACAATGCCTCGACTATCTGCAATTATCTCACACAATCCCATACGGAGAATGCACATGCTTGTTACGAAAGTGGTTACCCATTCAGATATATTGATTGTGTCATGTGATCGCAAACAACCTGTTTACATATCGCAATGGGTATTGCTGAGCATTGCTAATTACTAGCGTTGAAAAGCTTAACTGTACTGGCTGTAGTGCAGATTCACACTTCATGGTGCGGTTAAAATATTAATGATAACTTGACGCGTAAACATTACGCTTTATACGCTACATGCAATAAGTGCAACGTATGCTGTTGATGCTAGTCTCAGCAAGCCCAGCTTTACCAGCAGAATTTGTTCGACTGTTGACCATGTTTGATGACGCAGTAACTAGAGCGTGTAATCAATTAGCGTTAATTGGTAGAGTGGATCAGTTACAACGAGGGTAAGCAGTGGCGGCATGTCTCTGGGGTATGGGGCCTGTCCCGACCTCGTACCACCAAAAATGCGGCCATTTTACCACTAACTGTGCTGCAATTGCACCGAATTGCTAGCTATTTTGGGTCGCCGTTGGCAAGCAGTTGCCGCCGAGATAGTTCTCCGCATTTTTTGTGCATCTTTGCAATGATTGGCCAATACGCTGCCTTTTTTAGAAACGGTTGCTGTCACCGTTGCGATCCCATTTAATTAAATTCATGAGTGACCAAATGGTGGCCTAAAGATGCGATTATTCGTTTAATTGAATCTTAACGTTAAGGTAATTCAGGTTAGCATTGTTTTACTGGCTGTAACCTTGGCATTACTTACTGAATATCTTAGCACGTACCGTGGCATGAACGTTACGTTATATACTACGTGTTGTAACACTTAACTGCAGGTTGCTAGCCATATTGCACCATATCGCAGCATATGTGCTTTATATTGCGACACATTGGAAATATTATGCATGTGAACTCTGCTTCCGAAGCTTGAGTCAATCTGGAGTCAATGCACGCCCCAATTGCTAGATTGTGCCGAGATGGTTCTTTTAGATGGCGACAAATGCCAGGGCAGTTGATGTGTTCCAGTCGGTAATGTTCCGTCATCCGCTATGACTCACGAGCAACACTACGATTTGTCTCGGCATTGCGAATTGTGGAACGACTGCGATGATATGCTCTCCTCTTGGCAAGATGCACAACATATTGTTGTCACATGAATGCAATGTTGTTCTTTGTGCGGGCATGTACAGTTTTACTCTCCTGCTGCTACTTATCGTCCAAGGTATCGACAATCAGTACCCACTGTTGCACCATATGATTTGGCTAATGTCTTCATGTCCCCTTAAACCAAGTGTGATAGTAATTACTACCAATGCCATCGATGTAGTCATGGGTCGAAGCGTTCCAGTTACATTGTGTTACACAGCGCATTGTACATTCGCAAGTTGTTGGAGGCACATCTCATGGTAATGCACATGTTGTCCCTTGTCAACACGTCAATGGTGCTTCACATCTTATATAACTCGTATAGTTTCACTTCTGGCCAAGTTCAGTAGTTGGACATGATTAACGGTCCGTTTATCACTAGGGATGATTTTACACAGCAGAGCCAACATGCCACCTTGTTGCTGAAGTTGTTGAGGGCTATTATCGTCCAACACTCTCGCTTAATAATACCAGACCTTAGCAGAACAACCATTTGGTTTGATGGCATTCCCACTGTTGGTTCATCTACTACTCGTAGCAATGTGTCTCGTGCATAGCATTGTAATCCTTTGAACATTGCTGGTGGATCAGCATACACATACGTTTTAACTACTTTGTTGCTATTTCCTTCGCGCAGCACAGTTGAAGTCACAGTGGACACCATGTTGCGCGTTGGACATATGTCGCTGCGTGAGCCTTGTGTTCCTCTTTTGATACACATGGATACAGGTGGTGCGTACAACATTCCTAGTTTAACTGTTGAGTCTGCTCTGTTTCCCATGTTGTTTTCACACAATCGTGGGTTCTTTGATGGTAACGCGTACAGCAAACTGTCAGATTATGTCAAGTTCCGTATCACACAATCGTTCTCAGTTTTCACATTGTACAAGCCTTATTATTATTTGCTGTTGATGTACTAGATTCGTCAATTGCTTCCCACAATCAGAAAGTGCCGCGACATTGTTGTGGACGCTAATATTGAAAAGTTCCTCAAACAACGACCTACTGCCACAATCAACGATGCCATCAAAAACGCTGCAACATTTCGTGTCCCTGGTGACATCATTGGATCTCCGAGTTGGCATCGACAAAAGTTGAGTGAGCTGCTGTGTTTGGGCATTGGGGTATGCCTCATCTCTGTGTCACCATGATTGCAGATGAAGTGTCCAATACCAAATTCCCTAAGATCATTATTGATTTGCAGAATGTTCTCCACAACGTCTCCACGCAACTCAGTTGGCGCGATGCCCCTGTGGAGTGCTCACGTTTGTTTCATCATCGGTTCAGCACCTTCTTTGAAGAATACATCATGCAAAAGGATATTCTGAAACGTGTAATGCACTATGTTATCAGGTATGAAACACAACACCGTGGATCTTTGCATGCACATGTTATGTTGTGGTTACACCCCGATGATGTTAAACGAGTTGGCAATGAAATCACTGCGTTTATCCCCGGAGATTTTGATTTGCAAATCAGCAAATGGTTGTACCAACTGATTCCAAACTGCGAGTTCCTTATAAATATGTTATACGCAAGCAAATGCACAAGTGTTCTGATGTTGGCATTGGCTGCAGAGTATTTAACAACAAATGCGACATGGGCTTTCCATATCTTGTACAACCAGATTGTCGACCTGAGATCCACACAAAAATGCGCAGGTACGACTATTACAGACCACGCACTTGTGACCGCAATGTTGTTCCCACACATTTAGTGCTTTTATTGTTGTGGGTTGCTCATTGTAATGTGTTCCAAGTCAATGACAGTCATTGGAGCAAGTATTTGGTGAAGTACACAACCAAAATGAAACCTTGTGGCACTGTTGATGATACATTTGACGCCAATGCACTCGGTTTGCAAGGATTGACTGTTAACGAATAGCGTATATTGAACACAATGTACTTGTCCAAACCCATTGCTCCAGCTGAAGCTACTTTGATATGTTTGGATATTCCCTTCATGCTAATGTCGTCCAATGTAAAATATGTTGACACGCGTTTGCCTAACAATCGTTCCTGCATAGTGAACAGTCGTGCACAGACAGTGATTGTGCATCCCATTCATCGTATTTGTGTCAGGCCTGACGAGGTGGAAAGAGTAACAATGTACAACTACTTTCGACAGTACATGCACCGAGATGGAGACACTATTCCACATGACACTGTGCGTACTTTAAGAGACAGATTGAATACATTCGTTTATGAGTTAGCTGTCCCACGCATCAACAGATTCAACGGATCACCATCCCGTACACAGCATTGAGAGGTTTTGTTTCAATTGACTTGTTCAGCGGGTTACTTTTCGTTCTGAAGTTAATGTTATTTTTTTGAACAACCAATCACGCACTTACTTACTATGAAGAATGTGTGTTGCGGGGTTTCATTAAAAACACAAACCGCAATTTGTTGACACATGTCACGCGCTATGCCGAACGTCATTTATACAATGATGTTAAGATTCACCATATGATGAACGCCATGATGCCGACCACTGATAATGCTATCGATGCCTTGTCTATGGCTGCAGCTGGTCCGACAGACAACGAAATTGCACTAAAACCTATTACGCAGTATTCAACAGCAACATCATCCAATCCTGCATCTCCAGCTTCAACTGTGACAACGAACTCAGATGTATCACCTCCTATGTTTCAAGGTATATTGAAAGTTGAGGAGTTTGCGTTTGCGAACAATTTGTCTTTGACCAGCCAGCAAGAACGCACTGCAAATAGTATCATTGCAGCCCCGGTTGGTCTACATGTGATATCTGGTTGTCCAAGAGCAAGCAAAACATTTTTGACCACATTCATCACTCACAAGTTGCGCGTTGCTGGGATACCTGTTTTACTCAGTGCTACAACTGGCGCTGCGGCTGAGCTCATTAGCTTCAACTGCACATTGCAACTTCGCAATACCTATCAACGGTTAGCAACTCCGGTTTTTAACTGCTATGGATGATGCTTACAAACTGTTATGTCACTGTCGAATGTTTATTATTGACGAGTTTTTCATGATGACATCGCGGTTTATTGACTTGGTGTTGCTGCGCTTACAACAAGTCCATGGATTGGAATTTCTACACACAATTGGCGTTGTATTGGTTAGTGACCACAAGCAACTGCCAGCAGCAGTTTGTGGACACAAAGTCCAAGATACATCGCAGGTTTGCCACAAATACCATATTACTGCATCACAGAGGTGGCCATTACGTAGGCAACATGTTCTTTCTGTTTCAGTGCGTCACGCTTCAGACCTTCTGTTTGCTCAATTCATGATTCGGATGCGATCTGGCATACCGAGTTTAACAAGAATCGCACATGCGTTTGGTTGCTATCTGGTCACTTCGGTGTACTTACAGCAGTTAACAAGTGATGCAACCATATTGTGTTAACATGTACAAGACACACTGGCTTTCAACATGATTGTGAAACAACGTTTTGCAGCAAATGCCATTGTGCCAATACAAATTACTTCTAATGCAGTGAATGTGCCCGAATTGTACAACTGAATTCACACGCCCAAGTTCAACTTATTACCTTCAGTCGCCAAGGGAGCAAAGGTGTTATTTTTGGAAAACGTTTCATTGCAGGATGGTGTAGCCAATGGGTCTTTGGGAACAGTGACGCAGTTCAGCTACTACAAAGGTAAAGTGAGTAGTATATAAGTTACATTTGATCACTTGGCAGAATCCATGTGGATGCGCCGAACAATACAGCAAACAACAACATTTCAAGGCAAAACGTACTACAAAGCTGTGTTTCCTTTGCAGCTAGCGTGCGCAATAACGTTGCACAAGTCTAAAAGTGCAACGCTACAATCAACCACTGTGGTCCACATGCAGGAAGCTTTTGCTCTTGGATTGTAGTATGTAGCGTTGTAACGTGTGACAAACAGGGCCTATTTACGGTTGACGCATTTGCTGCGCCCTGAAGATGACGCCCGTTCCTGGAGATTGACGTTGATAACCGGTAAGTCCGGTAAGTGTTGCGCAATGGTGTGACATTTGTTGTGCATTATATTGGCGATGTTGTACGATGTTGCACAATGTTGTTTAATATCAATGCATATTGCATGATATTTGAGCATGTACGAACGATGTTGCACAACATTGCATTATATGGTTCTATGTTTGACGACATTTGACCATATCGCGTAACATGAACTGCATTTCATGACCACACTGTACACATCATACGGTTTGTTGACATGGCAAATTTAGTTGATTGCCGTATCACCCATCATCCAACCAAACTTTGTATGTAATCATCTCCTCAATCCCATCATCTCTTCTCACCAATCGCATCGCGGCATGGCTTAGCACGTGGTGCTCTGCCGATGCAGACCCTTTTCCTTGCCACGCAAATATGTTGAGATGCGTTGACAAACCTACACATGCACATGTGTGCACGCCACCCAACACCAACGCCAAGAGGCTGCAACAACAAGACTAAGACTAAGACCATCTATTGCCATCATGTCCGCGGGTTTTATACCCGCCAGAAATACACCTGTCTACTCTAGAAGCCACCACGTTTGCTACACTTATTTGAATGCTGCGTTCTAAGAGGCATCTTGTAGCTACTTTCAAGGGCTATCTACTAAGCTCTAGAACGTTCAAATCGGTGCAGTAATCACCGAGTTATGACGATTCTTGTGCAGGTCTGGAAGTCGCCAGACTCCGGACTCGAGTCCGCGCCTGGAACTCTCGACTCGAGTCCTCGCCTAGAGCGTTCTCGCGGCCATTCCTATTCAAAGGGCAAGCTGACCGTTCGCCTGGATGTAGGAATATCTTCAACACTCCCACGCGGGCAGCTTGGCCTTCAACACTTCTCCCGTTTTAAACTCATGCATCGCTAGCTCTCATGCTAGCCTTGCCTCTCTTCTTGTGTACGATTGCGACGAAGCCTTTGACCTTGTCTTCCTCCAGCTCCTCCATGCTTCCCATGAGCGCCTGGAACCGGTTCTCCTTTAAAGATGTGTCCTCCACAGCAACTTGAGCTTTTGAGACGTCCTCTCGCATCTTGCTCCCATGCTGCACTTGCTCCTTGTCGCCCTGTGCCTGCTGCACCTGTCCTCGTGAGACAGCAACTCTAGCTCTAGTGGTAGCCCTTGGCTCTTCCTTAGCCACCTTGCTCTCCACCACTTGCTTGTAACTCTTTACAGCTCCCACGAGCTCCGAGCTTGTCCGCTTCCTAGCAACCTTCAGTGCCTCCTTGTTGCTCAAACCTTGTGGTGTCTTGCAATCTTTCTCAACCACCCTTGTCTTTGCGACAACCTTGTGTGCGATGTCCTCCTCTTCAACGTGGTAGAGCCCACCCTTGTTGATGCCTACCACATGTGTGACGTCCCCAAGAACTATCCTACCCTTGTCCGCATCAAACACAGCCCTAGCAGCAACCCTTGTGGCTACACGTACTGAGAGCAAGCTAGCAGATGCACCTGGCACATACAGTACATCTTAAAGCACAATGTTTCTCACGGCACTACCAACTTTGCACCTCAAGTTGACGTTGCCCTTTGCAACAGCATTCAGCATCTTCATGTTGCCAAAGTCCACCGTGACAGGCTCAGTCAAAGGAGTGAGGTTGGCGAGCTTGCTCCTATCGCTTGTGAGATGCCTGTTCGCTCCCGTGTCCAGCACCCACCCAGGATACTCCGCTCCCTCATTCGATGCATGGAAAGCAACCGCTCGATGCTCACCATCAGCCTTCTTTAACTTGGGACACTTCATCTTGATGTGACCACGCTCCCCGCAGTGCCAACACTCCACGTTGATGCCTCGAACGCCCTTCCTCACATGATGCTTCGATGATGATGTGAATGCCATAGTGCCTCCAAGTGCTCCTTCTCCATCATCATCCTTCTTCCTCAAGCGCTGCTTCTCTTTAAGAAGCCTAGGTGTCACTCCATATAGCGACAAGTCCTCTGTCCCGGACTCCAAGATAGTGACCACCACTCTATACTCCTTAGGCAATCCCAAAAGCACAGCCCACACTACCTCAACTTCCTTGACTTCATGGCCGACGCCCACCAAGTCCTTCCACAACGCCTTTGCTCGCGCAATGAACTTGACAATAGGCTCTCCGCTTTCCTTCCGCAACGAGTTGAGCTCTTGCCACAACTGCAACCTCCTTGCCATGTTGCGCGCCTTGAAGTGGCTCTCCAACTTCGTTCAAAACTCCCTTGCACTTTTGCACTCCTTCACCAGCACTAGGTGATGATCCGCCATGTGCAAGCCAATCAGCGACAGTGCCTTCTTCCCTTGCGCGATCCAAATACTCGCCTCGCCTACAGGGACTGTCTCCGCCAGGTCTACATACTTCCACAACTCCTTGTGGGCCAGTAGCAGCTCCATTTTCACGCTCCATATGTTGTAGTTGTCAACGTCTAGTGGTCAATCGTGAACTTGATGCCGTCCATGCTTGTGACCTCCGTTGCCTCTTGCAACCTACCCATTAAGCAAGCACCTACTCACACGATAACAACTCACAACACCCTACACAAGCATGTGTGGGCCCATAACCTATTGAGATGCGTTGACAAACCTACACATGCACATGTGTGCACGCCACCCAACACTAATGCCAAGAGGCTGCATCAACAAGACTAAGACTAAGACCATCTATTGCCATCATGTCCGCGGGTTTTATACCCGCCAAGAATACACCTGTCTACTCTAAAAGCCACCACGTTCCCTACACTTATTTGAATGCTGCGTTTTAAAAAGCATCTTGTAGCTACTCTCAAGGGCCATCTACTAAGCTCTAGAAAATATACTTTGGCAGTATATCTAACGCTGCTATATATGTAGATACCAGATAGACTTTAAGTCGCAGGGCACTGTGCATACATGCCTGTCGCATCACCTGCCTCAGACCCCTGCCCATTGCACCTGGTTGATAGCATGGACTTTGACGGGAACGACCTGTTCGAGAGGCTCCACGCTCAAACTTATAATAACGAACCTGGCTCTAAGCGTCCACGTACCAGTAGCTCTGGAGGTGATGCGCTTGGTCGTCCGCTGACAGCAAAGCAACTGGTAGCATGTGACTCAGCAGGTATCACTCCTGACAAGCTGGAGGGACTATTCACCAAGTTAGAGGCCAATAAATTGATTCGCCCTGCCAAGGAGAGAGCTCAAGAGTTTCGCATTAACCATGGAGACTTTATTGCAACTGGTGAGAGGCGGTTAATGTATACTTACACACTGTGGTGCATGTGTTAACTGATGCATGTATGTGCAGGAACATGCATCTACTACCTCAGAAAGCTCGGCATCGACATTTCTGATGACCTGAAGCGCCAAGTAGCTTACAAGCTGTGGGACACTCTGATGCGCAAGGACAACCCAGATTTCCCTGATAATGCAGAGCCAATTTACGCTAATCAGGTATGTATCAATGTGACACTTGATCATTGGCCAAAGCACCTTTAGTTAATAGATGTTTAACAGGTGTTCGAGCTGGTGCACGTTCGCAAAGTTGGCAACGGGGAGACAGCGCGTTTTGTGTCGCAAGGAAAGGCAGAAAAAGTCATTGAGCAGATCAATAAAGCAGACCCAAGGGAAGCTCCAGTAGCAAATGCTGATGCCAATGAGGTGTGTTGTTATCCAAGTTGATGATTGGATTACTGTGCTTGCCAGGATTGGTCGCCATGATATGAGTGTGCTATGGTTGCGTAGCAGAAGTTCCAACAACAGTGGACACATCAAGCCAGCACCCATGCAATCACTCCATCTTTTGTTACACTTCTGTTTTTTCATTCTCTCCCTTGCTTCTTATCCTTTGCCCGTTGTCTTGTTTTCTTGCTTCTACATCTGCTACGCATGTATGTCAACATTGTTCAACATCAATCTCGGATGTATATTGCAGCATTCATAGTAACATTTATTTTTGCAGGCAAACGATGAGGTACAAATGATCCTGCGATCCTCCGGCAAGAAACAGCATCAATCAAGCCAATGTTGAAGGACTAGCATGCACATGTGGTTGAGGCAAGCATGGACACACAGAGACAGAGTTACCGCCACCAGAGCATACACAAGTCACATCACATTCAACTATTACAAGTTGTCCACTAGTTCTTATACCAGCCAGTTACACACACGTCTACGTTTGCAAGCACTGCATAACTATACTCAGCCTTTTTACGCGCTCTAAGCCGCGTTGTCTTGTTTACAACTAGAGCTTTCCAACAAGCTCTTACACGCCTAATATGAGTAAGTATACGCGGAGATACGAAGCAGTTAGTAAGGCACCAGTCTGGAGTCCGGAGTCTGGTCCGACGACGCCATCTTGCTAAGTCCGGACCTAATGCTCGTCCTTACGACCTTCCACTCCTGTGTGGAGGGTCGATGCTGATCGTATGTAGGAACGACTCTTAACACTCCCACGCGAGCAGCTTGACCTCCAACGCTTGCTCCTGCAGTCAAACACAGATGCCAAGTCCTGCGCAACAAGTTTTGAACTTGAGCGGTAATAATGGCTTTGTCATGAAGTCCGCCAGCATGCCCTCAGTGTTGCAGTACTGGAACCCCACCTGCTTCCTTGTGACTCTGTCACGCACAAAGTGATGCATGACATCAATGTGCTTCGTCCTTGCCGAGGCGATCGGGTGCTTCAACAACTTGATGGCTCCTTGGTTGTCACAGTTGATGACGATGCATGCCATGGGGTGCTCCAAGTTTGCCATGAGCTTGCGAAGCCAGAGTGCCTCCTTCACTGCTGCTGCCGCTGCCATGTCCTCAGCCTCTGATGTAGATGCTGCTGTTGTTGGCTGCAGCCTGCTGTTCCAGCTCACCATGCCTCCGTTCAGCTTGAAGACGTAGCCTGTAGTGGACCTCCTGCTATTGAGGTCACCGGCAAAGTCCGAGTCGCAGTAGCCCTCCAACTCAGTGCTCGCGCTCCCAAACTTGATGCCAACTGTTGCGCTCCCAGCAACATAGCGTAGTACTCCCTTTGCTGCTCTCCAGTGCTCCATGCTCGGTGCAGACATGTAGCGAGCAAGTACTCCCACAGCATGTGCAACATCGGGACGTGTGCACACTGTCAGATAGAGCATGCTGCCTACCAGCTCACCATATGGATACTGAGCCTTGTCGAGTACCTCCTCATCCTTTGCCTTGATGAGGGCAGTGCCAAGTGCCAACGGTGTGGTCTTGATCTTCGCTTCAGTGAGCCCAAATTTGGTGACGAGTCTTCTCACCATCTGCTCCTGACCGATTTTGATTGTGCGTGCAGCCCTGTCGCGCTCAATCACCATGCCAAGGAACCACTTGGCCTCTCCAAGATCACGAACTGAGAATGCTTGCTGTAGAGCAAGTTTCATCTCCTGCAGGTGGTGCACCTGCCTGGCGGTGATGATGATATCATCAGCATACACGAGCAGCCAAACCTTGTTGTCTGCATGGACGAAGAGCTCAGGGTCTGCAGAGGATGCGGTGAAGCCAAGTGCCTCTCGCTCCTTGGTGAGCTTGATGTGCCACATACGCGGTGCCTGTCACAGCCCGTACAGTGCCTTGATCAGCTTGCACGCTGTGCCTCTCTCCCCCTTCTTCACATCCAGGTGGTTGCTCGATGAAGATCTCCTCCTCCAGCTCTCCGTAAAGAAAGGCAGTCTTCACATCCGGTGATGCAGCTCTGAGTCTTCAGCAGCAACCATAGCTAGCAGTGCACGGAAGGTGGTATGCTTACTTGCAGGTGCAATTACTTCGTTGAAGTCCACACCTTCTTGCTACAAGAAGCCCTTTGCCACCGGTCTTGCCTTGTAGCGCTCAATGTTGCCTTGACCATCACGCTTCACCTTGAAGACCCACTTTACTGGAATGGTCTTCACTCCTTGTGGAATCTGCTTCAGTGACCAAGTGTTGTTGGCATGGAGTGACGCAATCTCCTCGTCCATAGCACGCTGCCATTGCTCCGCATCTGGTGCTAACAATGCCTCCTCGTAGGTGCTTAGCTCCTCATTGTGCACACTGGCGACGTGTGCCTTGTGTAAGAAGTCAGGTGCCTTTCTCCCTCACTGAGTATCTCCGAGCTGCGTGCTCCTGCTGCAGGTGTGGCTCCTCCTGGCCTGCTACAGATGAGTCCTGCTCACCCTTGATGATGATGGCCTTGCCGGTAGCCTCCAATGTCTCAGCATGCTCCTCCGGCTGTGCTTCATCTTCAAGAAAACCCCTACTTCTGGTTGTGATAATCCCTCATGGAAAACCACTTCTCTGCTCACAATAATCTTCTGAGTGTCCTCGAGCAAGATCCTGTAAGCCTTGGAACCCGGTTCATAGCCAACGAAGATGCCCTTCTTGCTGACCGGCTCCAGCTTGTGCCTGAGCTGTTTAGGCACTAGTGCATATGCCGTGCATCCAAACACACGCATACCACTCACATCTGGTGTGGCTCCATAGAAGTGCTCCCACGGAGTCTTCTGCTTTGAGCTGACCGGAGACCTGTTGCGGATGTAGTTGGCAGTGAGTACCGCCTCCTTCCACAGACTGTCTTCCATCTTGGTGTCATTGAGCATGGCTCGAACACGCTCCAAGAGTGTCCTGTTGAGGCGTTCAGCTGCTCTAGTCTGCTGCGGGGTGTAGGGTGCCGTTGTCTCGTGGTGTATGCCCTTGCTGGCAAAGAACTCCTTCAACTCCTTGTTAATGTACTACTACTCCCCTCCTCGATCACTCCTCATTGCCTTCATCTTATTGCCAGACTGGGTCTCCAACAAGGCCACAACTGTGCGCACAGCTCCAGCAACTTCTGACTTCAGTGTCAACGGAAAGATGACGGCTAGCTTGCTGTAGTCGTCGAGGAATGTAGCAAAGTACCTGACCCCTCCCTTCGCCACAATGCGCATAGGGCCACAGACATCCATGTGCACAAGCTCGCAAGGATGCTGACAACTAGAAGAGGATAACGGGAATGGCATAGCATGCTGCTTTGCAACCAGACATGGTTCATAAAGTGCACCCGATGCATTCTTGAGCTCTTTTGAGCTGAGATGGATGCCCTTGACCATCTCTTCAGCGACAAGGCGAGTGTGGTTGACGTAGCTGAGATGCCCGAACCTTCGATGCCACAATGTTGGCGACTCCCTGTCTCTCACCACCATGGCTTGAATGTCAATGTCCTGAGGGTGTTGCTCCATGTGGTAGAGCCCTCTCGGATCAGCGATTCCAACCACGTGCACGACCCCATCAAGGATGCCTGTGCAGCCACCCTTCCGAGATAGGATCTTCGCGCCTAAGCTCCGCAACCCTCACAGAGAATAGACTCGCAATAGCCTTAGGGACATGCAGAACGTTGCGTAACAACACCTCGCGTAGTGTGTTACCAACCTTGCACTGGAGTCGTACGTTGCCAACTCCCTCAGCCACCAGTACTTCACCACCGAAGCCCGCTACCTTGATTGTGGACGTCAGCTTCTTGTAGCCCTCCATCACCTCCGTGTGTGGTGTGAGATGACGATCGCAGCCCGAGTCCACCACCCAGAAAGCTGTGCCCGCCCTCGAACTGGATGCAGTGAAGGCGACATGTTTCTCCTTGTGTTGGTGCTCTTTGCCGCTGTTGCTGGTGCTTGCTCTAGGTTGCCCCTGTTGTTTCTTCCTACAGTCCTTCACAATGTGCCCCTTCCAACCACACAAGTGGCATGTGAGGTCTTTGTAACGAGGATTGCCTGGCTTGTTGCCCTTGTACTTCTCTTCACGGTTGCTCTTCTTTGCGTGCTTGCCGGTGTAGAAGGCGACGGCATCCGCTTGCTCGTCCTTCTTCACAACCCTCTGCTTCACGGTGAGCAGCTTTGGTAGCACATCGTCCAACGTCAACTCCGATGATGACGTCTTCAGCAGGGTTGCAACGACCTCGTACTCTGCTGGTAGCTCTGCAACAATGGCCAGCACGACCTCCGTCTCCCCCATGTTGTGGCCGACGTTGATGAAGTCCGCCCACAGCTCTCTCGCGCGCGCAACATGCTTTGTGATGGGTTTCGCTGTCTCCATCCTGAGTGCGCTCAGCTGCTTGCGTAGTTGCAACTTTCTGGCGTTGTTCTTGGCTCTGAAAACGGCTGATAGCTCTTCCCAAGCTTGTCTACCATCTTCACATGCAGTGAGCATGGGAAAGTGATGCGGTTTGCTGCTCAACACAAGCAAAGAGTGTGCTTCTGCTGAATGCTCTAACCACACAGTGTTCGCACTTGGTGTTGGTGGTGGTGCCTTCGGATCAACGTACTTCCACACCTTCCTGTGAATGAGCAAGGCCTTCATCTCCACGCACCATGTGTTGTCGTTGTAGTTGTCGGTATGCAGCTTTGCAATCTGCCCCTTGTCGTAGATCGCCTCCATCTTTGTCATGCCTGCCTTTTTTTTTGCAGTTGACACCCAAGGCTCTGCTACCAACAAGCTACCGTAGTGTAGAACTACTATGCACACAAGCTAGTCTCACACTCCTCAAGCGTAGTGGGCCCATAACCTGTTGAAGGACTAGCATGCACATGTAGTTGAGGTAAGCATGGACACACAAAGACAGAGCTACCGCCACCAGAGCATACACAAGTCACACAATAGAGACCCTGACCACAGCCGACAACGAGCTGGCTGCCTTCAAAGCTGCAGTGTTGCATCCGCTACTGTCGTCATATTCTGCACAGAAGTCAGGTTGGAAGATCGAGAAGATGCATCAGCTTACTCATTTTGGGCCGGCAACTGTCAGCAGTGGACACCTAGATTGATTCAGCGCCAACCGTATGGAGCAGACGCACGCCCAAAATATCAAACGGTGGGCGCGTGGTGGCAACAACCGGGACTACCAGGCACGTATTCAGAAGACATGGAGCTGTGCGGAATATGTGAGAGAGGATGGCATGGTTGTGAGTCCAGAGATGCGCTCGGTCATGGAGCATGCGCGGCAGCAGTGCTGTACTGTAATGGAAAAGACGGACAAGTTGCTACGGATGGATGTGCTGACAAGGAGGGAGTTCAACCCGTATTAAAGCGGTTCTGCGCGTAGCCGCCAATTTGCCCTGAAGACTCCATTCGCCAACAAGCTGCCTGCCACCATGGACAGCTGGTTGAGGAGGGAACAATTGGAGTTGGCCGACGGGTGGCGTGCTATTCCTGTGGTGAACAGAGGCGCAGCGGTGTACATGACATCAGGAGTCGGCATGGCGCGCGCAACCGGGATGTTCCATGGGCGGCCTTGGTTCTCTACACCTGAGTTGGAAGGTCATGAGGACGGTGTGAACGTGACGTAGTGGGCTCAGGCACTCTTTTTTAACTTCTGCGCGTGGTGGTTAGGGGTGGTAGCGGCGAGCGCGTGTGGAAGGAAGTTGTGTTTGTCCGCTGGTACACGCAGCTGGATGTGACGGGCGACACAAAGTGCATTGCTCTGGACTGGGAAAAGCGTCGAGGGGGTCCATATCAGGATGTCGTGACTCTGGAGCGAGTTTAAGTCATTGTCCAGCTGCTCCCTATGGTTGACAAGGACAGCGCCTGTGTACAAGAAAGCAAATATTGGGTGAACGTTCACTGCACTGCCACATGACATATGTACTTATCTCACTACTCTGAGTTTGAAGCATATCAGTCAGTTAGGCATTGCTAATCGTATGCTAAGACTTTTGCATGTGGACGTGTACAAGACCGGGCAGCTGTCACTTCACAACTGTCACCACAATTGAATGTTGAATACAACATTCAACAATTAGTCAGCTGTGTGCCATGAAGCATCAATACAGTGCACCACACTCAAGCCACATAGTTCCATGACACAGGAGGGTAGTCACAGCGCATATCCATTGTTTCAAGCATGAGACGCCCTATGCACTCCGCCATTGCGGGAGGAATTGCATTTGCTATGGTAACGGCCGAGGTCATCCATGGCACTCCCAGCGCTGTTTGCCATACAACAATGCCGCCCCTAGTGCTTGAAAGGCAATAGACCGGGTACATTTGCTGTGGCGCGTTTAATGTCACGATTGTCTTTTTAGCGCTAGCGGACAAGTGCGGCAATAGCAGTCCAACTGCATTGCCCACGTGTGAGCAGCGTGGTGGTCGGGTAGCTACCACTGGCTGTGTCTCAAACAGACGGTGTTGGAAAATTGATAGGCCAAACATTGTGCCACAAAGGGACGGATTGGGTCTGAATGAGGAAGCTGCTCCTGGCACAGTCTCAATCACAAACTTGACCTGGCTTGCAAGCAGCAGATGTCGGACAAGCAATATCATCTCCTGGTGTCTCCGGGATGTGCCATGTGCCGCCCATTGAGGTGCCAGGATAGCACCTAAATAGGCCTGGCATGGTGGACTGGCCCATATGAGCTCGTACTCGCTCAGCTCTCCTGCACTCAGGGTGCATACATTGCGGTGTATGAAGGGCAGCGGGTACTCAGAGGAGGGACTTATGCCCATCCCGGTCACGTCAAAGCCTGCGTGATATAGACCGACACTGGCACCGCCACCGCCGCGAGAGAATAGGTTGAGTGCCCTTGGTCTGCGTGTGCATCCAAGCTTGTTGTCAAATCGCGTGTATGTGGTCAAGGTTGGCCGTGGTGCTGGCCAGGGACTAACAATGATGCCGTCCGGGCTTACTTTGCGACTGACGTTCTTTCCTCCGACACAGATGTTGACGTGCCCCGTCAACTGATGTGTACGCGAATACGTTGTGCCCTTTTCAGTTAATGGTCGGTGGTTGATCACCGTTATCAAATACTATACGGTGCTGCCATGCAAAGCCATTCTCATTGCACCATGCATATGTGATGCGTCCTCAATCTCGCATGCCAAGAATCGATGCTGACCTGACGCTTGCTTGAATAGTTCCACAACGCCCGCATACCATTCCCCATTCAGCGGCCAATGCACCATGACACTCACACCAATCAGCTGCTCGCATCTCAACTTAATTGCGTTCCGCAGCCGATTCAATGCGCTGTCCAACGGTTGATGGTCTGCCTCCTCTACAGCAGCCAGGGGATGGAACTGCCCACGCCCACACCGTGGAAGACTGCTTCGAATGCGACAACAGCTTCAACATGCATGAAATAAGCATACGCCCAACATAACATGCAGTGATACGTCGCGGTCCACTCTGCCGAATTACCTCCACAGCATCCACCACCTGTCCACTAACCACATGTCCCGGTGTTGTCCATGTGAAGAAGCGCATGGGTTCCCCTCGCCACTCGATGCATGAGCGCGAGCACGATTTGCACACGCACTGCACGCAATGGAAAAACTCGGGTTCCTTGCACAGCACTTGGCCGAGGCGGCAGCCAAACACGTCGACATTGTGTGTGGTGTAATGCCAGCAAGCAGCACTAAAACCGTGGCACACTGTCTGCACTCGCTGGCATTCGGTCAAGTGTGCTCGCATTTGTTGCCTACGGCCATTGGCACATACGTACGCATTGCATTGTGGGCACACCAAGCATGGTCTCCTAGGTGAGGGGGATTCAACTGCTGCCGCCGACATCATGCAAAATAGGAATCGGCACGGCTGCCCACAAACTGAGCGAGACTTTAGGGTATGGGCATCAATTTAGGGTTGCCAGCTTACGAACCCTAAATGGGTCAAACTTCAAGTGAAGCACGACTGTACCAAGAACGCTATTGCAAACCCATGCATGGTACTACATCAACATGAACGGTACTCCATCTGTTAATGATACTACAGTACAAGGATACTTGCATACTACCACGATCGTAGAGTAATACTGTGCTGTCATGCCATGGAACCCAGAGCGCTGTCCAAGTTTGTTGCTGTCAACCACGCTTCAAACTAGCGATGTATGCAAGCCATGCACTGACTCATGCGCCGGGCAGTCATCATTTACATGTACAGCCAATGCTTCTGACAACAGCAGATCTCTGGTGCACCATGCACCATGCTGCAACTATACATGTACCTACATGGTTCACAAGAAGCCAACACAAAACTACAATACATGCACAATCAGCATCAAGGCGGGGGCCAAATCACCGCCGACACGTTGGCGTCTTGCATCAGGCGTGGCGACCAAAAGGGGTGAGGTTGCTTGCAGAATGGACACGCTTGTAGATTCTTTGATTTATTTGCCACAGTCTTCTGATGTGCTATGATGCAGACATGGCACATCGCTTTCTTGCAACAGGGCGTCTCCCCATCCGCTGGGGGGGGTGGCTCTTCGATGTGACAAATAAGCACACATATCAGCAACACATATCAGCAATACATATGACGATAGTTAGGCATTAGTCACCTTCAGTTGTTTAAGGATGCCTCAACTTGTCGATAATTACCTAGTTGGTGCTTGTGAATTAGGCTTAGTCGCCTGCGCTGGACTGGTGTGTAACCTGCAGGTGCCTGTTACATAGGCTGAGTCACCTAAATACGACTGATGTGTAATTTGCAAGTGCCTGCTAGTTAGGTGTAGTCACCTGTTAAGGCCTGATGTGGAATTTATAGGTGCCTGTAAGTTATATAAAGTCACCTGTTAAGGCCTGATGTGTAACTAACAGGTGCCTGTGAATTATACAAAATCATCTGGTAGGGCCTGATACGTAACTAACAGGCGCCTGTTAATTGGGCATAGTCAACTGTTAAAGACTAAATTGTAACAAAAAGGGCCTGATAGTAATGAAAGTTACTATTAGGTCCCTGTATCAAGATTATAGGTGGACTGAGCCACGTTAGTGTCCTCGGGTGCACGGCCGTTGCCAATATTTAGTCGGCCGGCAGGGAAAACATATTGCGACGTACTTCGCGGTGACATTAACAGTTTCATTCAGTGCATGTATCCAACAAGGTTCTCGTGTGACTCCGTCTAAGCGCCGTAGGAACTTGTTTATGGCGCTTGATACTCCCATCACGTCTAATGTCACTGACGCTGAAACAGGTCATTAATGTCATCGTTGCAGAGGTTCCAACCTGATCATGTGAACTATATGAACGCAGGGGAAGCAATGTCGCGTTTGCCAACTTACCAATTTACACTTGAGCTCATGCGTGCTGCTATCGACACTTTCGCACCAACCTGCTTCGTGAAGTACAAAACAACGCTTGTCTACACTACGAAAGTAAGGCAAATTGCACCATTGTTTACACACACCACTGATGGCATTGTTTGCAGATGTCAAACTGGTTGATGAGAACACAGCCCTTCGCGAGCGCAGCCTGAAGCAAGCAAAGCAGCTACGCTAAATTCAGACACAGCCTGATCCCCAGATCGCTGCAAAGCTGTTGAAAATGATCAGTGAATACAATTGTCTGCGTGTAGGCCATGCTGCTGCGGAACAACGCTTTGCTGACCTGGAGCGTGCTGAGCCCGCCAAAATGACAGAAAGCGTAAAAAATGCAGACGCAGCAAGCATCGTGGGTTTACGCAAGCAGCTGACAGAAACTCAGCGCAGGGCCACACAATTGCAGCAACATAATGAGCGCTATGATGCAAAATTGGCGCGTTTGCAATGCCAGATTGGAGAAGCCAACCAGACAATTACTGCACCCAAAAAAAAGGTGTGTGTGTTCCTGCACTGTTAGATTTTCAAGCAATTGACTTGCTGTTGTAGATCTCAGAGTTGACAAGCGTCTTGCGTCTTCAAACGGTTAACTGGCAATTTCGTGAGCGTGTTGAACCCAGTAGTGTGCAGTTCAAGCTTCCAGCAGCAACTGAAAGTCACCAGAAAGGAGTTAGACAGCTTGGCAAAGTACATGTTGAAAGAGATCGTGATCGACCTTGCTGGACAGGTACTGAACAATTACATTTATTAAATGTATTAATAAATGCAACACTTTGGTGTTCACTGGTTTGGTATCGCTCCCCAATTGCTGAGATGTTAACAGGCAGCAACATCTGTAACACTTACGCTTACACTTACACTTGCAACTGCAACACTTACCAAACACTCTGGGAGAAGCTTTGTACCTACCTTTGTACCTACCTACCTCTGCACAGTTGCCACGTTGCTGCGTGAAGCAGCAACAACCGAAGAAATCCATCAACATGTGCGCTAGGACTACAAGGGCAAGCGCGTGGTAGACAGTGAAGATAACACATGCGGGATCTGCTGCGAACAAAAGCCAGTGGAAGCATCGCTACCAATGCCATGTTGCGGAGCTACACTGTGCCGTCAGTGCTTGAAAAGCTGCGCACAGAATCTCACCCTCAAGTTGAGTGTCCTTTCTGCCGCTGCTTTCAACTTAATTTTATGTATCGCCTACCACGTGGTGCAGCGCCCCCCAATTTCCCTGTATATGAAATGAGCAGCAGTGAAGATAATGAGGATGTCGATACACACAATACCGGTGCTGCTGGCGCTGGGCCTTCGCAGCCACCCCCGCTTGAATAAACCTGTATTTCATGGTACCCGTTTTGCCCTTGTAGATGCATATGTCAAGTTTGTCAATTGAACAATCTTGTGCTCTGTTAATACCTGTATGGTTATGTTGTTATGGAACATGCTTATACAACATCCACTTGCACGCCGTACACATTGTGTTGTCACTGTGTGATATTCGCAACAGGCAACATACGGATATTTTTGATCTTTTGTGCATTCAACTAGGCTGGCAAGCAAAGTGGACATTGCTATGAATGCACAATGCATGTGTTCAAACCATTTGCACAATTCCGACTATTGCAGCGTATGTTGTTAATGTATATATGAGTATGAGACATTGCCACAGTGCAGTAACCATGCTGTTGCACAAGGTTTGCAGCACCCAGTTGAGTCGACTGTTTTCCATTGCCATGTGTGTCAGCGCCCCATGACATAGTGTACAGCACATGAAGGTTAAACATTGCAGGATAGTCTTTGCCAAGATCAGAGCCGCAAGGCGATCAGTGTATACACACATGCTAATGCACCGCAATTGTCTCCATCCACCTGTGCGGAAGGTGACGAATTCAGCATCTTTCACATGCATACACTCCACTGCATACACTTACACCCAACACCACAGCATACGTACATATATGAAGTTACACCATCACAGCTACCAATATGCACCCACCTGTATCATATCGAGTTTGTGCGACACTAAAGCATGATGTCGCACAAACTGTCAAAAACACATGGTGAACCCCACACAAACAATAGCCAATATTACGCCATTCTCATGTTTTTATTGCCAAAACCGCTACCACTACGTCGGCGCGCTCAAAACGCTTTGAACCTTGCTGGGTTGCCTTCATCCATATTGTCACCTTTGCACCTACGAGAGTCGTATTGGGCGATATACTTAGCTTCTAACCAATCTATGCGCGCCTTGCAATGTCCTAAAAACTTTCAACTACACTTGCTCTTCAAAACATTTACTGCTATCTAAGGCAGGCAACATTTTCTTAGGCGGGTGTCTACGATGTTTTCTATAAGGTCGACCTGGGTGGCTACTTTAACCGATATACTTTCTGTGCTGCCACATGCATCAACTTGTACATAAACTTCGCACCTGTGTTCATGGGTTGCGCATGATTTTTAAGGTACGTGCAGAGGCCCTGATGTTGGTGTTGGCTGTTGAGAGTCAATCTTACATACAATCAGCATCGACCCTCCACACAGGAGTAGAAGGTCGTAAGGACGAGCACTAGGTCCGGACTTAGCAAGATGGCGTCGTCGGACCAGACTCCGGACTCCAGACTGGTGCCTTACTAACTGCTTTGTATCTCCGCGTATACTTACTCATATTAGGCGTGTAAGAGCTTGTTGGAAAGCTCTAGTTGTAAACAAGACAACGCGGCTTAGAGCGCGTCAAAAGGCTGAGTATAGCTTACGCAATGCTTGCAAACGTAGACGTGTGTGTAACTGGTTGGTATAAGAAGAAGCGGACAACTTGTAATAGATGAATGTGATCTGGGGAGTTAGCGTGCACTCTCCCAAACACGCTTCATTGATGGCCGGATGATGGCACGCAGGGGCACCAGGTCGATGACGGGTCGAATGTCAGGCTTGATGGACCTGGGTTCGACTAGGAGGCGGAGGACCAGGAGTCGGAGGAGGCGGCGGCGGCGGCGTGGCACATCTTGCGAGAAGTTGTGGTCGTAAGAGTTCAAGCAACGAAGCCAGCTACTACCGGTCGCCACGTCATGAATCATGGCAGGCGTCAGCAATGGGGCTGTCCAACATGCATCACCAACATTGGACAAACCAGCAGGCAAGCTATTAAAGACCATCTTCACACAAAGAGCTGCTTGGTGGCTCGCTTTCTGCAACAAGGAGTGGATCAGAAGCTGCAATCCTTGGAGCCCCTTGTCAGAACCATGCGGGACCAATTGCGGCTGTGTGGGAACAAGCACAAAGGAATGCAGAGGTACGCTCAACAGTCACATGCATTTCCTTGCAAGAGCAATTTGTTTTTTAGCGCAGTCCATGTGATATACGCAG
>RHPI01003407.1:0-11706 GCA_009103225.1 Chlorokybus atmophyticus
CTAGGCAGGGCAGGGCAAGGCAAGCAAAACTAGGCTAAGCTAGGCTAAGCACCAGCAGCAATTATAACTACTATAACAACAACAACAACAACGACAACAACTAGCTAACAACTACCACTACCCACCCTAGTGGGTAGCGGCTGCTAGTTGCCGCCGCCGCAGTCGCTGCCGCCTGCCGCCGCCCCTCCCACAAGCCCCTCGCCGCCCGCGCTCCGATACCAATGTAAGAAAGGGGTGCCTCCCTCCTCCCTTAAATCCCCTACCCCAACACCACCACCAGCCACCACGCCCACGACGCCGCCGCCAGAGGGGACTGCCGAAGCAGAAGATCCCCTGGCTATGGCGGTCGCTGCGTTAGCAGCGCTGCCATGCGGCTCATATCGACATGAGACTCTTGTCTCATGTCGATATCAATGTTACAGATAAGTAACACTACATTAGGGCCTTAACATAAGTTAATGGCCCTAATATGGCTTAATAGGTTGATTAATCACGTTGGGACCCTTATGCAATCCTAAATAAGGGCGGGGAACCTATATGGAGGTAGCACACCGTTACAGGCACAATCATGTGCCTCAGGTATGGTACTTTGTGAGTGAAGAAGGTGCACTTGTTGAGGTGCACAGTCATCCCCACCCTCTTTAGTCTTTCCAGCACCTCCTCGATGTGCTGTAGGTGCTCTTCGTTGCTGCGGCTAAAGATGAGAATGTTGTCAATGTAGCATCGCGCGAAGTCCAGCCCCTTCAAGGCTTCGTCCATGACGCACTGGAACTTAGCAAGAGCATTCTTTAATTCGAAGGGCATGACCTTCCACTGGTACAGCTGTCGGTTGCCCCAATAAGAAATCTTGTGCTTATCCTCCTTCTTGATGGCGATCTGGTTGTACCCTTGGCACATATCCAGGATGCTGAAGACGGTACAGTCTCCTACATCATTAAAGATACTTTCTGCGGTAGGCATTGGATGTCTTGCTTAATCTTGTTTTTGTGGGGGCGGTAGTCACCGCACATACGCCAGTCTGTCCAATTGCCTGTTGAATCCTTCGTCAGGGGCATGACGGTCGCGGCCGCAAAGTCCGATGTGGACGCCTCAATCAGGCTTGCATCTAACAGAGCCTTGCACCTCTGCTCCACCAAGACTTCTTCAAACTTGGAGAGTGAATACTGTCGTCGGAACACCGGTTCGGTGTCCACCACACCTCGATGTCCATCTGGTAAACTGAGCAGATGCCATTTTCCTTCACGCTAAAGCTGAACTGACTCCTCCACTTGTTGAGGAGAGCCTCGAGTTGTTCTCGCGTCTAGTGTGCAGCTAGTGGTCCAATGGCATGGGACCAAGAGGTAGCATTGGCGACTACTGGATTGTCCTCCACAATGACTGCTGCCTGCTTTTTCATGTGGGCGAATTCGAGGGCGGTGTGTGCCGCTTTGCTCTCTTAAACGCGATCAGCCCAACCCCCCGCCAGGTGTTCGAGCTCCTGGAAGGACACATGGCGGTCCTGGAGAGCAAAGCATATCTCCAATAACCACACCATGCTGCTCCAGTCAATTGCGCGTCCCAACAATTGACATTGTTGAGTGTCGGTTAGCATGAAACCTGTAATACTGCCTGAAGAGAATCTCATGGCGCGTTTGCGCTCATAAGCGTTCGGTTCCTCCAGTTGACCTGTGTTGGAATGCAACACTATGCCTTCGTCTTGGTTGCGGAAGGCGTATGATCCTGAGTAAAACACCAGAGTTTTGCGATGGGCCACTTCTTCAGTGGCATCCTCCTGGGACTCCTCGTATGAGATAGAAGAGTCTTGGTTAGGGTTGTGGGTGACCAATGCTGCTGACCTGTTCGTGGTTGTCAAAATCGACCTGTAGGTGGCTGTTGCAGCTCACCTGTCAGTGGTTGTCGAAACCGACCTGTAGGTGGCTGTTGCAACTGACCATTGGTGAGAGCGAGTGCGAGCCACCAGCTCAAGAGGCAGGTATTCTTGAACCTCTCCATCCTCCTCATCCTAGTGGGGACGAAACCATGCCATCTCTGTCCAGCAGTCCAGCCCCAAGCCAACGGGGAAGTTGAAGTCCTAACCCAGCAGCAGGTTGAAGAATCCTGCGTCGATGACCACAAACTTCTGTATGACCTCAGTGCTGTGGGAAGGGTTCAACCGTATCAAGCGATTGCAGAGGGCACGCTTGGCGATACCAATCAGCTTGTCACGGCTGGCGGTTGCTTTGTCGAGCACATATGGGCAGGGTATCAGCTCAGCGCTGGTGATGCTAAGGTCACGTGCGAGGAAAAACGTCCAATGATGACAGGCTGGGCTCTAAAGTCCAGCAGCACGCGCTGGGGTGCTCGACCATTGGTGGTGACATGCTTGCCTTTGTTGGCGATCATGGCTGCATGGCGTGATGCGCAGCCGCTTGAATCGTCGGTAGCGTGTGCGTGGGGTGACTCCTGCTGCAGTCTCCTCCAATGGTGTTGAGCGCAGTGCGGCAAGCGCCCCTCGACCGGCTGGGTCCTGGAACCCTCTTTGTCCGCGGCCTGGCCCGAACCATCTTTGTCTTGGCTATTGGTATACCCGCTGCGGCCTGGGTGCTGGCGATGCTGCCAGTGGCTGCTTTTGTTGTGGCGCAGGGGGATTGCGCCTCTGTGTGGCCGGGGTCATACCTGGCGGTGTAGCCAACGGCTGTTAGGGAAACCCTAAAGAACGGGGTGTTTGTGGACCCGCCTCCCGCGCAGCTTGTTCTTCCACATAAGTGCAGCGTACAGCATGAGCTGCCTTGCTGACCAGTGTACCTTCCCATGTAGCTGTTGGATTGGTGGCCACGTCACTCCAGCAATGGTTTTTAGGCATGGGTTGGAGATACACTGCGCGCAAGAGCCGCGTTCTTATGTTGCGGGTGATGGTGGGAACTCTTAAAATCCCTGCCATGTAGGCATCCCATCTGCCATTGACCACCCCCACTTCTAGCATCGTTGTTGCTCAATGAGGTAAATCTCTAGCTATTGGACATGCTGCTCATAAGCAGCTGCGATGCGTCTGCGTTATCGCGCAGCTTCCACTTCTGGCAATCTCAGTATGGCCTCTTAAGCTCCTTCTAAGGTGTCAGTGGCTGCCGAGGCAACCTTGTCATAGGCTTGCCATAGCGAACGAAGGAAGGCGTCTAACCATAACAATATGGTGCTGAATACGAACAATGGGACTGCGGGGTGATTGGCGACTAGCCAAGTCATTGGTCTTGCTTGCACTGCATTGCCACCTTCTCGCATCCCCATGATTTGTTTCAGGCCAATGCCTTCTTGTCGATGTAGCATGCTTGTTGCAGCAGAGCAGTGCGAACTTGCTGTTCTCCAACTGAGCCTGCTCCATCCCGTTGTGTACACCCTTGTGGTGTAAGGTAGCCTCTCCTTGGGTCCCGTTAATCGTCAGGCAAGTCTCCCACCAAGGCGGGTAGCATTGAGGCAATCACACCTCAAGTTTGTTGGGCCAGCGCCCTCACTTGTTCAATGTCGGGCTCAATGGCAAGAGGTGTCGTGCTGGAAGATGGGCCAGCGATTGTCGTTTGAGGAACGAAAGCGCGAGCAGCAAGGGCTTGCGCTCTTGCATTGATTGCTGCAGTTTGGTCCTGCCGCCAAGTGAACGCTTGTTCCAGAGCGGTGTAGCGCTCGTGAAGCCGAACGGTACTTATGGGTCTCAGTGCTTCGTTGTCACCCAAAGGCATGTCGGCTGCATCCGCGATGTGCTGCTGCACATTGGGTTGCCGGTCTCGATACGTGTCTAGTGGGCTTGGCTCGAAAGGCTCGTAATGGACTGGTGCGGGCTGGCGCCGTGTGCATGTTGTTATGCAGAGTCCAGAACATCTGTAGGGCCAACTCCAGTGCCTTAGGTGGTCTAACCACAAAGATGCGGTCTCGCATGGGAGGCGCTGTGCCGGCAAGGATTTCATCCTTCAGTTGCCGCTGAGTCCGTACTGGCAGGGTGTGATATTCAGGCAGTGGGAAAACGCGATCACTGCGTTTAACGCGCGTTGTGCGCTATCCTCCGCGCCCAAAAGCAATGGTAGTGGGATCTGCTCCAACGCATGATGGTCTCCCATGCGCGCTCAGCTTGCTCACATCGCGGGACAGCCTGAGTGACGGCGAGGACGGGCAATGTAGCTGCGCGCGTCGCTGCAGTGGCAGCGGACTCGACGATGGCACTGGCAGTGTTTGCGATAGTTTTGCTCAGTGGCGCGAGAGTGGTCGCGACGCTTGCTGACACAGGTGGTCCTGCAGTTGGAGCGGGATCGGTGCGATCTACTGCTGCAGAGTTGGTGACAGCAGTGGCTGTCGCCATCGTGCTCATCAGTGTTGGCGTCACGGTGCCCACTGATGCATCAAGTCCTGTTGCAACTGGAGTAGTTGCTGTTGATGTTGACGAAGTCAGCGTCGTAGCCGGTGTGGCTGTTGCTGCTGATGCAGCACCACTGGTGGCTTCAGAGGAGGTTGCGGCTTCCCCTGGAGCTCGTCGGGGTGGTTGAACGCGTGACAAAGCTCGTGTCTCTCATGCGCTTTGGAGCCATTAGCGCCCATCGGACAGAGTAGCAGGCACGATAGTTCTACTCTTTGTCTTCCTCCAAGCGTGCCATATGCGCCATAAGGGCAGCAATATGGTCATCAGCTAGGGGGTTGGCTGGAGCCTTGGCGGCAACAGCGGCAGCGCGCGGACGTCCTTCCAATCTCTCGTGCTGAGGGGGACGATTTTCCCCCCTATAGCCTTGCTCTTCTTTGCGAGCATTGGCGTAGTTGTTGTTGTTGTTATGGCCTCCGGTAAGGTTGCTATTGTAGCCACCAGAGTTGTTGCCGTTGTGGCCTCCAGTGTTGTTGCTATTGCAGCTACCAGAGTTGTTGCCGTTGTAGCTGTTGGCAGGTCTCAACTCCGGGAACTTGAGCCAGCAAACTGACTCCAAGTGGCCCATCATGTGATAGTAGTTGCAAACTAGGGTTGAGTACTCTTCGGTGCACTCCTTTTGGTAGTGCTCATGCCGTCCACAGCGATGACACAGCACAGGGGCATGCAAAGTAGTACGAGCTGACCGTTTCCCTTTGTCGCGTGCTGGTGGAGCGTCCCGGCCATGTTCGCGGCGAGGAGGCTCGGTAGTTGTGCTGGCTACAGGACGTGAGGCGCTGTAGTTGGTGTCCAGCACTGCCTTCTCATATACCAAGCGCTTATGGATGGCTTGTGCAGTCTCGAAAGCTTCCTTGAGCGTGTAGCCAAGGGGGCTGCTGTAGTTCAGGGTCAGGCGCGTCGACTCGCTCAGGGTGGCATCCAACTCATTGACATACACCACTTCAGCAGCCTCGTCACTGACGATCTTGTAATCAGTGTCCTTCAACAACCCTTCCAGTCCGGAGTACAGGCGTGGAGGGTCCTCGTTGGGCTTGCATCGGAACTGTCTCAGCTCCTCTACTGTGCTGGTGGTCTGAGGTGGGAAGGTGCGACGAAGTGCAGCGTATAGGTCCTTGAGTGGAGAGTCTGCAATGGCAGCACCTATAGTGATGGCTGGTGCGCGCAGTGCAACTGACTAGAGGGTGAAAGTACTGCCTCCCGCACGAGAGCCAAGTGTTGCTAGAGGTAGAGGTGTGCCCACCTCAACGACTGCAGCTCGTTGTTCTTCAAGAATAGCAGCGTCCAGGATTCGGGCCCGTCGTACGGCCGTCTTGGTCTCAATCTCTGAAGGGGTCAGGTTGACGATCACCAACTCAAATTCCTCCTCCTCTGCCATGTCGATGGTTGTTCGTCGTTATGGACAAGCCGGTGACTGCAGCAGGAATAGCAGGTGGAATGACGGATGCTGGACTGTGCAGTGCCGCAGATGCTATGGTGATGGCGCTCGCCATAGCCATCAACTCGATGCACTCCAGCAACAGACTTCCAGACATCATGTGCGTCATGGTCCAGATACTGAGCAGCAATGCGCAAAAAAAATTCATCTGATCAGTCTTTGTTCTTCAGAGCTTGCTGTCGCATCTTGGAATGAAACTTAATGATTAATTCCTCCAGCGAGGTAGTGCCAGCACATCCGGAGAAGCGCATGGATGTGGTTGAGCTGGAAGACTCCATCTCGTAGTCGTCACTGTTGGACGAGAGTGGGGAAGCTCGATGACGAGGAGTAGACGAGAACGGAATGACGCAAGAGATAGAACGCGAGCCTCCGCTGCTGCGATCGTTGCTTCCGTCGCTAGTCCGCTCGTAAATGAGAGTGGAGGTTGGGCTCCAACTGCTGAGGTCACCCTCGTCTATTGGAGAGAACAGGGTGGGCCTGCTCATACAGCTAGTCCATTGGTGAAAGTGTATGCAGGGTAGAGTGTTTGTGCTCTACTGCCGGTCTTGCTGCCGCTACCACTCACCACACTAGTGCTTGTGTGTGCACTATGTGGTGACAGTGATAACGAATGTTCAGGGATGTGTCCCCAGCTACAGACTGCACTGTCTGATGCAGAATGCGACGCACTCACTTGAGCAAAGAGGGTGACACTGTAAGTCAACAAGCCACTTCTATAGGTAGTGATGTTTACACACTTCTTTGCATGAGTGGAAAATGTGTTGCACTGTTAAGTGAGGTGAATGAGCAAGCAACACGTGGATGCTATGCCCTAACTGATGCCAACACGCACACTGCAACCAGGCACACCAAGCTTACAACAATGACAAGCGCAATGCACACGAGCATGCGCAGGCTCTCACACGGCGAGGGGTTCTTTCTTGATAACCGGGACAGCGTGTTCGTAGTTCAAGTCGCTTCACAAGCTCTTAGCTTTTTCACTTACAGTATCGCCAGCTGATCCGGTGAACACCGTGACTACTTATACAAGTCAAGTCATGATCGTTCGGTACATAAGCTAACGGTCATATCGAGGCTATTTTCACAGAAATCCCCACTCGATATAGAATACAACTGATAACTGAACTCACAACTGAATAGCTACGCGCGATGCTTAGATCGGCTATCGTCATGAGTTAATTTAGAGTCATGACCTAGCTACTGGTCAATGACGAGCGCGGGTTGGTATGCTGGTAGGCCGGGCGAGGGTTTCGATGTAGGCATGCCCGATGAAGGCTGGTATGCGCGGACAATTGGCATAACAAAATGCATACTTGCGCGCGTGCGTGTGCAAACGCGTGAGGGCGTGCAGCAAGCGCACATCGGCAGCTGAACGCACGCACGCATGCAGCTGCTGGTGTGTGTGCGTTTACATGCGCGTGTTGTCGGTAAGCATACAGTTGGTGTGCCTGGGTGTGCATATGCGTGAAGGTGCGTGGGTGCATAGGCTGTCAACAATTATTGATAAAAACAAAACAAAGCTGTAAGTTGAGTACTTACTTTGACATTACGAGCAACCAAGTCGGCGTAGCCCTTAATGGTGCCGGTGCTCAGTTGCCCTTTGCCATCTACACGCGTCATCATGATGCTAAGTATCCAGTTTTGCAGCAGATCTCGCAATTGCATTTGCTCATCATCGAACGCACCGCTGCGAATAAGATGCTCGAGCATGCCGTTGCGGTTGTATGTAGCAAAAGCTGCAACAAAGGCATAGCGTGAGTGCTGCACAACTTCAGGCACAAACACAAGCAGCCCTTACTCGTTGAGCTGACGCAGAGCGCTTTTGGTGGCGCGCATGGTGTTAGCATTCTTCAATAGCTGATGATTCTTCAAGAGAGGGGTGAAGAAGTCAGCAAGGGTGCAGCAACGGAGCGCTCCTCCTTGAGAGGCACAGCTGGAGCTGACGCAGCATGCTTTTGTGAATGGTTGTGCATTTGCGACATCATGAAGAGGAGGTCAAGAAGGAAAGAGAGCTCGAGGAGCAAGGCTAGCTTGCCAAATGATAAGAGCAGACACAGCGCGTGCAATATGCATGCAAACATAAAGTACTTAGATCATAATATCAAGTTGATAATATGCAATAACTGAACGGATACCTGAGGGGGGGCAGGAGGAGGATTATGTGTGGGAGGATGTGCAGCAAAAGCTTGTGTGCAAGCTAGAACTTCAGTAGTCTTCTCAGCCTCAGACAGGAAGATAGCTGACGAGGATCCAACTCCAACTCAGCTGGACTGAGGCTGATGAAGTTGGGCTTGTGGATAGTAATGCCTGTACTGTTCTTGGCCACAAACATGCTGCTCGATGTTAGATGCACTAGCGCAATTATTAGCACCATCATTGTCACCAAGCTCTGCCTGCAACCGTTTGCACTGTCTTGTGGTAAGATCGTCGGGGGAAGTACGCTAAACATGAGCAGGCAATGATAACAAAACCACGATAACTACCTCCAAGAAGTCTTCGGCCCAATGTTTGGCACGAAAAGCAGTGGCAGGAACATATAGGCACTGCGAGTCGAACTGCTCAGCTCCGCTGGAAGAATGAGCAACTTGCCATGCTTTAAAGCTTGTGTACATGCTGCCAACTTCGGAGTTGGACATCGATTGCTCTTAAATACAATGTTGATAAAGTCACCATGTTGGCAAGCAACATGCGCAGCATTGAATACATGCACATGTATGCATGAAATGCAGTTTGTGCTTTGTACGTATGCAATGCAGAGGCAACTATTAGAGGCAAGATTAGCATGTCATGGAAACATACCTTGCAGGGAAGAACATTGGCAAAACAGGATCAATGTAGCTGTACACAACACAATGACATGCATGGGTAAATACAATTGACAATAGTATACTAATGTATGTGACTAAAATTGGCGCCATTGCTGCCACTGAAGACTTGTTAGATTGGAGGCAAATGAGGGTGGGAGAAGGTGCTCTCAACCCTGCCTCCGCCCCACCCCTTGCCTCGCCGCCCCCAAAAAAACATGAAGCACTTTGACGATCAGGCAGTTACTATGGCGCCAACATGGACCCGCCGCGGCCGCCAGTGTCATGTGCACCGACCCCCGTTGTGGCCATTGCACCAAAAGCACCAAAACTCCACCGCTAGGGTGTTGTGGCTCGCTCACGGCGCCCGCCATCGCCATGCGCAGCAACCCCACCGACGCCATTGCACCCAAAAACATTTAGAAATTAGAAAATTATCGCTGGGGTTTGTCTCTCGCCCGCCAGTCGCCTTCAAATTATAAGATATTATACTCACCCTCTCACTCCACGGCAATAGTGCGGTCTCGCCTTCCGGCTCAACCGCGATATGAGCCGTGTCGCTAGAGGGCTCATACTGTATCTAGTACATAAACAAATAATGATGATGACTACATACTTACACAGTCACCGTAAGTCAATGCTAGTGAATGCTATAATGCATGATTGCTAAATGCATGAATGCATGATTGCATGCCACTCTGGCCACTTAGCACCCGATACTCATGTCATCTAGTATCATGATGGTTAATGTGGCATAGGCTAAGAAGGGCTTATAAAGCACTGATAAGCAATACACAACCTCATGTTAGCGACTTTTGCTACCATGGCCTAATCGGCTAAGCCCCGCGTTACATCTAGCATATTCGTGGCTTACAATGCATCAGAGCGTGATAATGCCGTAACCGTTGCACGTTGTGGCAGCGATATACGCTTATTCAATACAAGTTGTCGATTGCAACAGGTTGTTCTGGCTTGATTGTAATAGCGCAAGACCTCATACCAAGCGCTGGCAATGGCGGCGGCCTCGGCATTGGCATTGCACTTCGTACCACATCCGCTTACTAACCATATGCGTGCCTGCTGCTGCCTGTCGTTGTTGTCGCTGTCTAATTTTGATCCCCGCCTACACAGTTAACCTATATATAGCACATGTGCTACATGCCTATTACTTGCTCTGCCCATGCCGGCAGTCCTTGCCTGTCTGCTCTACTTGCCTCACCGGTCCTTGCACATGGGACCAGCCGCTTTAGAATTTGTGTGCAAAATTTCTTGGGCTTGGGCTTGCCTGCTCTACTTCCTCACCGGTCCTTGCACAGAACTAGCCGCTTTAGCATTTGTGCTTTAGTATTGGTGTGCAATTGTCTTGGTCTTGGGCTTGTAATGTTATGGCTTGTGTGTGCGTGCCGCTGCTGTGGTGACTAGGTGCCCATCTATTTTCAATTTGCTTGCCTGTCTGCCTTCGCCATTGCCCTGCATGCACTTAGCTAGCGGCACACAGGTAGGCTAGTTGCCTTTGCTTGTTACAATTGATTGCGTGCTGCCTTATGCGCTTGTGCTTGCTCATGCTGTTGTGTACAAAAGATGCAAGGCGGGTCTCAGCATGATGCATGGCATGCATGCAAGTCACGCCGCATTCATGAGATACATGCAGTCAGCACACCATTACTCTTACATACAACACCACCGGACTACATGCTAAGCTACTGCTAGTCACTAAGTACAACACTAACTATGCACCTACCTCGTTAGACATGCATGCATGGCAGTTCACACGGTTGTTACCTGCACGCATGTGTTGTTGTATGTGCTGATGCGTGCTCCACTGAATCAGCCGCACTTGGTTCTGTGCTTGCGTGAATGGAAAGGCTGTAGGTGTCATCGCTGTCGTCGTTATTTTCGTGCATGCTGGCATGAGTTGTAGCCGCTGCCCTACACCTCACATTGCTCACCATACGCTCTACTTTACCACGCAACAGATACTACCAAACGCTGCCAAGCCTGCCTGCCATGCTTGCCTGTCCTGCCTTGCACAGCCAACTCCGCTAGCCTAGTTGAACTTGGGTTGCTTAAACTGGTTGTTGTAACATGTGACTGCCTGCTGCTCGTATGTTGTGATATGCTATGCCTGCTTGCATTCTGGGCCCCGCTATTCTACCCTATGAATGGTGCATACATTGTGTGTTTCAATAGATTAGCTTAAAAGGGTACTATACTAGCTTTAGAGGGTAGTCTCTAGCAAGCAACTTGTACACCAATATCGCCATGTCGAAGGAATGCACGGTGGTCACCCCTTTCACACGGTCAAAGTAGTGGTAAGGATACGGTGCAGAGTCATCATACGCATCGAAGCCGTACACGGTGATGGAATCACACATCTGAGACATCATGGTGATGGCGACAAACCCACTCATGGCTTTGGAATGGTACTTCTTGCCCATGCTTTGCTCGAGCTCCTTCTTCATTGCCAGCCACAGCTGCTGCATCCTTCCCACGAATGCTGGAGCCAAGAAGTTGATGGCCTGATCTGGAATTCGCCTAAGCATTGGGGAGAATATCGCCTGCATAAATTACAAGATGAACAACGCATCTTGTGCTGAACAGCACGCACAGTGGTGAGGGCCATACTCTGCGGTTCACGTTGGATGCGATCTCAAAAAACACAATCGTTGACGCTGGCTTTCTCCACCTAACGCCGTCACGATTGCTGCCTCCACTTTTCAACAAGCGCTTCGCATTTTCACCTGCAGATGCATGATTAACACACTCTCCGCTCCATGCACGAAATTGCGAATCCTTCAAGAAGACTGCCCTTACTCCAACACGGAACCTTAGTGAATCACCTACGGTTGCTGAAGTCAAAGGTTGTCTTGCTGCCGACGTGCTTCTCAAAACCAACAACTGGTGCGTAGTTTATCCTCAGAACTGCTTCATGCTCGTCAATGTCATGGCCCCTCTCCGCGTTCAGCAGCGCTCCAGAGTTTCCCACAATAGCGCAAGTGCGGTACCTCCGTTCGCGAGCCCAATCATGTCGTGGTAGTCGACTTACTATCACTCTGCAGTCAGCCATAAGAAAGTGAACATTCTTACCC
>RHPI01003422.1:9378-26161 GCA_009103225.1 Chlorokybus atmophyticus
AAACTACAACTCAATTGAACCTGCGGCTTGGCTGGAGCTGCAGCTTGAGTAAAAGCTGCATATCGGCTTTCTACCAAGCAGAGCCTCAGCCAAGCCGCAGCTGCAGTTTAGCTGGAGTGGTAGGTTGGGTGAAGCTCTACTTTTTTGTATTTTGTACGCTTCGGTCTGCAGCTTCAGTCAAGCAACAGCGTTAGCCAAGCCGCAACTGCAACATAGCTGAAGCTGCAGCTTGGCTAAAGCTCTGCTTGCTTTGCTCTCTTTTGCAAGTGCCATGCGCTGACTGTTGGCCTTGTGCGCAGGAGCTGTTGATGAAGTTAACTGCGAAGACGAGTCAGAGGCAGTCAAGAAGGCAAAGCTGGAGGAAAAGTGCTTTGCCCCTGTCGCTGACAAGCCTAGGGGACTAGAGCTAAATGGGCAAGCTTACTTGAAGAAGAAGGACGAGACACAGTGGAGAATACAGGAGGACAACCGCAAGCTTCTAAAGGAGAAGCTGTGGGCCAAGTTCCCAGACCACTGTGTTGGCAGGAGCTTCAATCGGGCCGGCCCAGATTATGACATGAGGGAGGAGGTGGTGGCGGATGTAATGCAGAATCACACTCCGCTGGAGATCAATGGACAGACATTGCGCTGGCCTGCAAGTAAGTAATCTGCGTCTGCCTATGTGCATGTGCGTTTATATGCCACCTGCCAGATGTCTTGTGCTTCCTGCAGAATGACTACTCACTGCCTCTTGTTTGCAGAATGGATTCGTGAGCAAATCCGCCGGTTTGTGGATAATGCAAGACGGGGCCATCCATTAACGCCAGGCGAAACGGTAGGCTTGACCCGTGAGCAGCGCAAGGAGAAGATGCGCGCTGCACGCGCTGAGAAGCGCGCTGACGCAGAGGAGCCAGCTCCACGCCGCTCGCGCACAGACTACGGGCTTGGCCCACATTTCACCGTTGCAGACTTTCCCTCCAGCCAAAATGCTGTGCTGCTTGCCTTGTTGACTGCTGAGCCGCCTTCTCAAGCGCAGCTGCGTGAGGACTGGGTGGCTTTCAGGTACGCCATTTATCCTCTTGCACAAGGCTTTGCACCCGCACTCGTAAGGAATTCATATGCGGCTGGTGCTGCAGACCCGCAGGAGATGCTGCAAGCACCAGCGGCAGCAGCAGCCGCAGGGTTGTGGCTGTTGGGCGCGGTCAAGTACTGGAGGTGCTTGAGCAAGAGACTCCTTGGCGCAGCTACAAAGTGAAGGTGCTGGAGTGGTACAACGCCAAGGGTATCGGTGATCAACGCGTCTACATGCCAGTACGTGACACGGACGGGTATGCTGGCCAGCTGACCGGGGACGAGCACTTGTGCAGCAATATCTTGGTGAGCGTAGTAGAGTGTGTGCTGCGGCACAGCACATTGCAAGCGTAACTGCAAGGAAGATTGTATGCGTGACATGCAATGCGGCTGCTTGAGTGATGCAGGGACGCAGTTGTGCTTGGCCTGCATCCTTGGTAGCCCCGTCTGCAGTCTGCCCTTGCTCAGACTGCTCTTCAGGCGACTGCATTGCAGAAGTCACCCCAAGATGCGTGCGCGCGCTCGTGGTTGACAAGCGCGTGCAGCCAGAAGACCAGCATGACATCAATCAGAGGGTAAGAACGTTGCAGTGGGCTGTAACGTGTGCAGCATGCTTGCATGATGCACACTTGTAACAATTCTTGCTTGCAGATCAATCGTTGCTCTGACCACCTCATGCACTTGGCTGGCAACTGCTGCAATACCTTGTGCGCCAATGTTCCCAACCGCGAGAGCTTGCTGGAGGTGTACACTTCCTGGAGGGGGACATACGGGACGCAGATTGGGAGGCTGCCGAAGGAGGACCATCTGCTTGCAAAGTTCACTGACTCGCAGATCGGTCTCATGCTTGTTACATTTGCAGTCAACAAGCGCTGGCTGGTACAGGATGACTCTGGAGAAGCACGCTATGGCTGGCACTGGAATAGCCAAGCCAAGCGCCAACCCGGTCCATAATTGGGTACCAAGCTGAAGACCTTCGCTCATCTTTCTTGCAGCAACCCGTCTAGCTTCCATGCAGCTTCCTTGCAGCCGCCAGTCAAGCTTCCTGCTAAAAGTCTGACTTTCTGCTAACAGTTTAGCTTGCTACCAGCAGTTAGCTTCCTGGTAGCAGTTAGCTTCTTGCAAACAATTGGAGCCTATTCTAGTACTAGTTAAGAGGACATGGTACAATGTAAACTCCATATGAGGTTAAGATTTCTTTACCAGGGAAACTGCCTGCAATTTGCCTGCATATGCCTGCTATATTGTGCTGCTAATTTTGGAATGAATGGCTGGGCCGTTATCGGCATGACTGCTGGTCCACCGAGGTCGACACACCAGGAGCTGTGCCGTCAACGGCACGACTGCTGCTGCTGCTCTGCCGACGTCGGCAGAAGTGCTACTGTGCCGAAGACGGCAGAAGCGCTGCTGTGCTGAAATCGGCAGAAGTGCTATTGTGCCGAAAACGGCAGGATCGTTGCTGTGCCGCAGACGGCAGAAGCGCTGTTGTGCCGAAAACGGCATAAGCGCTGATGTGCCGAAGACGGTGGGGTCGCAGCTGTGCCGAAGACGGCAGAAGCGCTGCTGTGCCGAAGACGTTAGAAACACTGCTGTGCCGAGGTCGGCCCGACGCAGTTTGCCCCGTCAGCGGCAGTAACCAGCTTGTGCCGGCTGACAGATGGTGACTTACGATCCTCTGCCGGCACAAAGCGACTTGTGCCGTCTTGGGAGAAGAACTGCTCGCAGAACTCGAAGGCAGGTGCCGCTGACGGCACAACTGGCTTGTGCCGAGAACGGATTTTGCTGCAGGTGCCGTGTGGGTGCATGAGGCATCATGGATGTACCAACTCTCATCACATGGTTTCATGCTGTACAGTAGTTTGCGAACATGCGTGAAAAAGGAGGTTTACAATGAGTTCGAGCAACGATGAAGGGAGACACTACAGCCCCTTCCCTTGTTGGACCAAGTTGTAATGGTTATCCAGCTGCAGATGCTCAACACTGCGCGTTCAACGCGCAATCAACTTGCAGCTGGTGCGAAGCATATGCCCCTGCTTGACCGTGGTGTCTACTTCAGTGTTGGGGGTCGTCACAATATGGTGGCACCGTATGCAATTTCGTCATAGCAGCGGCAACGGGCTTTGCACTTTTGCGACTTCAACATAAGAGCAGTTTGGAGATTGCTTGGACTTAGACGGAAGCCAAACTCCCCGCCAACATGGTCGTGGTGTTCGAGCAAGGGCAGTGTTCCCAACACGCATGCGCACAACACAACGCTCACTAACCCACCGGCCAGCGTAAGCATGGAACTGCACCGCGCATGTGCGCGCGTGTGTACATGTGGTCGACTGTTGTGTTTGCGCGCAGGTGGATGGTGACAAGCCGTGTGGGCCATGCCATCAGCCGCAAGTGACGCCGTGTCTGATGCAACTGTAAGGGTGTGATGGTGTGCAGCAGCATAGGTGCGGCAGTTTCAGTCCTTGCAAAGCAGAAGCTTGCCCGCATGGTACACTGTGCCTTTGGTTGCGCGAGAAGCTGTGGAGTGTTTATGGATAAGACGATACAAGCGCAGCTTCTGGGCATGGGACTCCCAAGATGGGAGAAACTCACTGAACAGACCTAACAACATGCCACCAGGTGATATGATGTAGCGCTAATTGCTTAGCAACAAGTTGGCGGCCAATCAGCCAACAAGAAACGCAACAACACACTGATAACCTGGTAAGCAGGTGATGACACTGAACATACCCTTTTGTGTTGGACGATAAGTGCTGCAAGGTGTGCAATTTAGTGGTTTGAGTATGCAAGTGGTTTTGCCCGCATCAAGTTTGCCCACTCGCTGGGGAGGAGCCTAATGCGCTTCAGCAGTCTCATTTGGCGCTGCTGGAGTTGCTCAGCAACGGCGCTCGCCACTACTAGCTTTGCACTACTTGATGATTGCATAGGTTGAGTTGTTGATGGTGTACGTATTGCCGTACACATTGCTGTAGTTGCAACATGCATTGGTCAAGGTGTGAATCATAGTGTTGACAGATTGTATGGCTAAGTGGTGCGGTGAGTTGTACCCCACTCCCTGTGTTCAGCACTTGCGCTGCAATCACACTACCGGCAAACCCGGCTGCAGTGAGTGTAGCACCTAAGCTGGGCGTTGCTGTGGCCAACTTGCGTGTGACGCCCACACTCAAATCTTTGTTTCAAGGACTTTTGCATTATGAGATCGCTGATGGACAATCTTTGTGCACAGAATTGCAGGTGATTGTGATGGGTGTTGATGTGCACGGGATCGGTGTTGGACTGTACTACTGCCATCATGTACTATTGGTATGCACTATCCATACATATAGCAGGTCGTGCTTGTTGCCATTACCCATAACCCCTCGCATCAAACGCGCTACGTGTTGAGCTTGTCATCCTTGTGCGTGTGATGCTGTGCGCATGTCCATGCACTCATGCATGCGCAAAAACTGACGTGAGACTTGTTGACGAACAGTTGACACAACAACAACGAGTGGTTGAAAAGGTTGTATATGCTGGAGAGTCGCTGTTAGTAAGCAGGCTATCACAGTACGTATATAGGTGCCATCACAGGGCTAGATGTACACGTTCTAGTGGGCGTGTCATGCGACACGCCCACTGGAACCAGCGACATGCAACAGGCTGCATGCGCACAACCACCTGCATGGCAAAAATTCAACGCGCCGTTGATGATGAAGGCGGCAACAATCGATGGAGGCCCTGGCCATGGATTGAAAATGGCTTCAATCGGTGGCTCGGCGTGCGGGATCGCACCTGACCGGGGATTGTGAAGTTGTTGTTGTTGTTGTTGTTGGGGGCTGTACGTGGACCCGTGCGGAGCCGAAGCTAGACCACCGCTGAGTGACTTCAAGTTGCGACTCGGAACTCGCAGTTGAAAAAGCGGCGAGGAGGGCTTTGCGCACTTCTGTCTTAAGCTCCTCCACATTGATAGGCTTCGAGAGGAAGCCATTCATTCCCGCCTCGTTACACGCCGCGCGGTCCGCCAACATGGCAGATGCCGTGAGGGCCAATATGGGGAGCGGGTGGCGGCATCGTGTGTCGGGGGAGACAGTAGTTGGCGGTTGGTGTTTGAGGGTAGACTCCCAGCGGCGAATCTCACGCGTGGCGTCGCAGCCGCTCAGCACGGGCATCTGCATGTCCATCAACACGCAATCGAAGTGATGCGGGCTCGCCAGCACCGCGTCCACGGCCTCTCTCCCATCACTCACCAACTTCGCGTCCGCGCCCATCCGCAACAACATAGCTCCCAACACACGGCGGTTGACGGCATTGTCCTGCGTGCCATTCAGAGAGTAAGACCACCCGCTAGTCACACACGCACGCACACGCGCACGCGCATGCACACGCACCTCTGCCACGAGTAGCTTGACTCCTGCGAGGGCGCATCCGTCGCGCAGAGTGCGTGTGGTGGAGTCGACGGGGCTGATGTGGTGGTCGGCGTCATCCTCGTGCTCGTTGTTTCCGGCGCCGTCCACGTTGAAGATCTTCACGCCCGCCGCGGCCAGCGCACGCCTCAGAAGCCGCGACAGACGCGCACCGTGAAGAGGCTTGTCCGTGCATGTCGTACGAGGAATCCCACTCAGCTCCTGCACACAAAATGTTGGTCTCTCTGCACGTGTCAACTCGGGTGGGTGTTACTCAGCATTGTGTTCGCAATGGTCATACCGTGCGAATGTGCGGGTTGGCATTGTAACTGAGCAACCACGCCAGCGTACAGCTCGCAGGAACCCTCTATGTGGCAACAACATGTCAGTCAGACACATATTCAACCATCAACAATATGAGTATGTTGTATCATAATGTGAACCAATGTGAACCAACCTTAACCAGCTGCTTGACGACGGCATCGCGATCTTCCTTGCTGTCCGGCAGCAGCACGTCATCGACGATAGCCAGCACGTAGTCCCCGCGTTCCTTGTTGTCCATTTCCGCACATACTTCATCCCAACTGGCGGCCGCGTGCACTTCAACCCCGTGCGCTCTGAGCCAGTTAGCTGCCGCATCCCTCGCCACCGCGCCCGCTATGCCCAACAGACACCTCACACATCTCCCGTCGCTGCTGCGCGGGGTGGTGAACGAGCACGTGTTGAAGCGCGGGGAGGAGGGCTGCGATGTGGGTGAGATGGTGTCCGGGGCGGGGATCGTGAACGGGATGCGGATGCGGAACAACGACCCACGCTGGGACCCGAGCGGCTTCGCGGCCACGTGCACACTCCCGCCCATCAGATGCACGAGAGAGCGGACGATGCCCAAACCAAGGCCGCTGCCGCCGTGCGTACGGGCCACACTCGCGTTGACCTGCGTGCGTGCATGGTGTGTATGCGTGCGTGCGTCCGCGGACGTGCAGAATACAGCTGTGGCTGATCAACCCACAGCACGTGCACAGGTAATGCATCACATTGTGGCCATCTGCAGTACCTGCACGAAGGTTTCAAACACGGACTCCCATTTGTCGGGGGGGATGCCCACGCCGGAGTCCTCGATGTCAAACACGCACTGCTGCTTCAAAGGCGAGGTCGCACTGCCTCTGCGGGCGATGACACCTTCACCCCCGCCGCGGGTGTCAAACTTGACATCAATGACGTGTTGTTCACCACTGTTTTCGCTGCGGTTGCCATCCATGCTTGTACGGTTGCCATCCATGCTCGTGCGAGTAACAGCTGCGACGGGCTCGCAGCGCCCACGGATAACAACGTATCCCTCACTAGTAAACTTGAGCGCATTGGATAGGAGGTTGGCAAACACCTGCTTGACGCGTGTGGAGTCGCCAACAACAAGACGCGGGAGTGTGTCGTCGAGATCAACCACGAGTTGGAACTCCTTCTCGGGTCGCTTCACCGCGCACATGTCGGCCACCTGACAGATGGCGTCGTGCAGGCCGAACGGCGCGTGCTCCAGCTGCATCTTCTCTTGACCCAGTTTGTCCAAATCGAGAATATCGTTTAAAAGTTGCAGGAGGGTCGACGTGGACTGCTTGATCTGAACAATGCTCGTGTGCTGGTCCTCGGGCAAGTTCGAATCGGCCAGGAGCAGGTCCACGAGACCCATCACAGCCGTTACGGGTGTCTGCGAGTTTGTGGAACACTTAGTCGATTGTGTGCATGCTTGCACACTGCACAAGCGCCTACAAAATCACAGGCATACACGCGCATGCCAATGCACACATGTACGCACGCGCATGCGGATGCGTACCCGAATGTCGTGTGAGAGGCATGAGAAGAAGACCGTCTTGACCCGCGTGGCTTCTTCCGCCCGCTTCTTCTCCTCGAGGAAGCGATCGTTGGTGACCTGCAGCGCGCTCTTGAGCTTGATCTCGCTGGAGACGCGCAGCGTGATGAGGAACGTGATGGCTGTCCCCGCCACGAAGAACCCCGCCGCGGCGATCGACAACGCCATGATCGTGGTGCGCGTGGCGCTGTCCAGCGTGCCCATGATGGACTTGCGCGGGATGACGAGCACGATGGTCAGCTCGAGCTCCTGCACGGTGACGTTGGCCACGCTCACGCTGAACGTGCCCTCCCCAACCAGCGAGACGTCCTCCATGTCCAGCACCGTCGCGTTCAGCAGCGCACCGCCCAACCCGCTGTCGCCGTTGGTGGCGATGCGCGACGCGTTCACAACCGTCCAGTGATGGCTCGAGGGAGACAACGTGGCCAACTTGCGAGCTGTCGCGCGCACGAGCGGGTCGTCCGCGTCGCACGCGTTCACCGGCATGTACGCACTCCTGTCTCACGCGTCGTCAGTTTTGCACTTGAGGGGAGAGGTGGTGAACACATGCATGCAACGCAAACACGCGCACACGCACGCACCCCGTGCGGTTGCTGGTGACGTTGGTACTCGTGGATGCGAAGAGGGTGCCGTTGGGTCCGATAGTGACGTACATAAAACCTTGCCTCAAGTCCAGCTGCTTCATGAAATTGGAGATGGTGACCAGCAGTGCCGAGTTTGTCACCACGCCCTGTCAGTCGTTACAAGACTCATGTAAACAAGGAAAACAATCTGGACAGCATGATGAACAGCATGATGAACAGATGATGTGCACACTACACTTCACATTCACACGCACATGCTTATACCAACAAGGTGTCGTCCTCGTGTTGGCGGACGGGAACGCTGGCGACGGCCATGGGCCATCCCGCTATGGCGACGTACAGGGACCATGTGACCGTGTTGCGCATGTTGGGGATTGCCACCTGGTACGTCGTGCGGTTCGTCATTGCGAGAGGGGCTGCAGCAAGTAGATCAGTTCTGAGTGAGTCGCTTGCAACCTGGGCGGATGCATGCGTGTGTGTGTGTGTGTACGTGCGTTGACAAGCTCACCCAATCTGGTATTAATGTACGTGCTGGATGGGTCGGGGTATCCATACACGGGGTCGAAAGTGTCCGCCGTATAAGGTAGATCACTGCGGGCACGCACACAACAGCTATGTACTCTTGCACTCGTACGTGTGCGTGCGTATGTATGTGTGCTTGCCATACTGCCCAGCCACGTTAACATAACCATCAACACACCTTCATCATGTCATGTGTTTGGCACGCACCTGCCGTTCTTGAAGTTGAAGTGCGGCTGTGTGGACTCGAACAACTGGTTGGTGTAGGACCAGTAGTGGCTGCGTGCGGGTCCACACATCAGCCCCGTCGCTTGTTGTTGTAAGATTCACGTCGCGTGTGAATGACCATGCACGTGATTGGAAACTTACCGGTTGTCGCTCGACATGTAGCTGAGGGAGTCGATGTGCGCATTGGTGGCGTTGGCGTTGCTGAAGTACGACCATAGCACGCTGCGCACAAACTCCATCCCTTCCGGACTGCTCGCGTTGGGTAGAAGCACGGGGTTGGCGAAGAGCGCTGCCTGCGCGGCGGCGGACCAGCCAAGCTTCTGCATGAAACTGCGCAGCCGCTCCGTTGTTTCAGAGAGGAGAGACGTGCGCACAGAGAGGGCGAAGGTGCGCACGGTGCCGCCCGTGTTGTTGGCGTACACGCGCCACGTCGTCACGCTCACGGCAAGGATCATCACAGCCAGCATCACGATCATCACGAAACGCACCACCAACACCGCACGCACGTGACCCTTCTGGGCACGAGCAAACTCTGCACACCACACACACACACACACGTGAGGTGAGTGACTCTGTGGATGACATAAATGTCTACACATTGACGTACAACAGGCAATCTGCGATTGTTGAGAGCGCTGTGGTCTTGCCATTGCACGCATCAAGTTGCAAGTGCTGTTCGAAAGTCCCCACAGAGAGCCAATGTCACCCCCGAGCACTTTGCGGAGCGACTGCATATATGCTTGCACGTACACCATGCCTTGTTGATGTAACGCTGCTGGTTGGGGGAACAACAACAGGAGTGCGTACCTCGTGGCGTGTAGGGAAGATGCCGCACGGACAAGTCCGAACCCGGTCTCGGCACGGCCACGGGCGGGGGGCTGCCCACGCCATTGCTGCTGCGTGCCTCCTCCGCAGCACGGAGAATGTGAGAGTATGGCATTGTGTCTCCCCTCCCAAGTCCCAAAGCAACCCTACTCGCTGCTATGTGGGTTAACGTTGACTCCTCCTACAACTCGCTCCGCAACCCTCCTTCCCCTGCGCTTCACCATCAGCCGCCTCTTCGTGCGGTTCCCCCTCATCTCCTCGCTGCCTGCGTCTGACCAGGCACTTCGCCTCCCTACCCACCACCATCACCGCCACCGCCGCCGCCGCCGCCGCCGCCGCCGGACAGCCAACCCCCCACACTTGGGCGGAGAATGGGAGGGTCAATGCCAAAAACATACGGCACGGAATTTCACGGAATAAACTGACCATCCATGGACTAGGTGAGTGTAACGCTCCCACACTGATTGGGCACAGCCAGCCCACTCCAACTGACCAGCACTGTCGCTTCCTCAAATGTCCGCTCTATAAACGTACCGTAGGGTAAGTGTACCATTCTTCGGACACTTTTGCCGATAAGCTTCGACTGAACGGTATACGCCACCATTTAGGGTGCCGTCACATTGGAAAATCATCTACATGAAACGGCGCAACTTTCTGTCCAATTTTGTGGTTCATCTGGAGCAGTGCAGCGCCGGCTATGGCCTGGCACAGAACGGCGGCAGCACAGCCGGGCATCAGCCGTACTGAATTAAAATTTCGGACGACCGATGCCCACTTGCAAGAATAGCTGCCGGTTGCAACGCGCGATACCAACAGTGCTCTTCCCAAGTTAGGTACGGCGGCGTCACTTGCAGGTCACAAAAACAGTGTCGCGCACTGCTAACGGGCATGGCCGAGCCCGGTCGGGCAGCATCGTCCGAAATAACGAAATAACCGAAGTTAGGTACACTTACCCTAGTATTGGAAAGTCTCACGTGATGCTGGCCTGTTGAGCCGTGGGGCGTCGACGGTTCATTTATTAGGCTGACCACGGACCCGTTTTCGTGCGTTTGGTACCTAAAAACAGGGAAGACCACATCATGGCTAGAGGTGTCACCCTCGAGCAAATTAGGGACAAGGGCACGGAGGGCTGCCCCGTTTCGCGCGAAACCGACTGCCGGCTTTGCTCATTGAGTGGTTTACATAACTCACTGACGCGGCTGACGCTGTGCTTTCTTTGCATTCTTGAGTGGCAGGGGGTCAGCGGCCATCGGGCAGCCCCGACGCTTCGCCGCCGTTGCTCGCCGGTTTGCTGACCGCTACAGAGCATCAACGCAGTGCGCACAACGGCGCCAGTCAAGAGCTGACACACAGGGTCAAGCTCGGAGCCCTTGTGCAAACGGCGAAAGGCTGGCAGAATTGTCAAGAATCCTGGCGGTTTGGTGTATGAAGCTTGAGCCCACAGCTCTTCTGCTTCTCACAGCTACTACCGCATCAGCCTGAATACGGTCGTTATGCGCATACAACCCCACCCCCCAAATCAATGGAGGGTGTTGTAGGGCGGGGAGCATCCGCACAAATACGGAAAGCTACCTACTGACCTCAGGTAAGTTGCCTGCATGTGTTGTTGAGAACAATCCAAGATCTCCAAGGTGCATGCATAACCAATTATGGAGTTGCTTAGCTAGCAACCTTAAGCAAAAGCTCACAATGCGGGCAATGTGCCAGCTTACTGCATAGGCACATCAAGCGATTACATGGATGGTATCATAGACACAACACATTCGCCCGCTAATCTTCAAGAGATATAAAAGAAGACAGCAGGCATACAGCTTAGCGTGCAGCAAGGTCAACCTGCAAAGCACATTAATGTAAATATATATAAGCATTCTCACATGCATCATATATTGTACTAGTTAACTGTTTTTGAAAGAGACCTTATTTGCGTTTTGTTTGATGTGCAATATTGTTTTCCGCTAGCTATCGTATGTGATAACCATCACAAACTGCTATTTGCATCAATTATCCACCTCATTTTTATGTTGTCGTAAGGGAAGCTAAAAACAAACAGGCAGACATTGGCAAGTATCGTGCAAGCTTGAGGTTAAGATTGGATCACGAGCAACATACAACATTGCTGTATCACTTTGTCACATGAAACATACAACCAGCATTGAATGATTCCGCTTTATTTGCTATATACTTGAGGAGTTTAAAGCTTAGCTATGGTCAACTATATGTGTGCGTCGCTGAAAGAAGTTGGAGGAGATTGCGAAGGGTAGAAATCACGAGATTATACTTTTTGGGAGGCAGGTGTAATATCGTTGTGCATGGTGCCACGCACTCCAATCCATGACCACATGCGTGCACATCAATCCACCACATACCCGTGTTATGAACATGACAATGTTTATGATGGCGCACTGGCAAACGACCGGTTGCACCATTCAATAAGCACTTAAATAAATGCGCATGGATTGTGGCAACATTGAGCAACTTTGCAGTTGATCACATTGTATGCCGCCACACCCTATTCTTAAGGCAAGGAAAACAGGGGCCAAGCGAACCGCAAACCCCCCCATCATAGCATGGACAAGCAAATTACGCAGTCAATCAACATAGCAGCACAGCAATATTCTAACACTAGACCAAGCTATATTGCTACTTGCTCCACGCTGCTTTGCTACTTGCTGCTGATTGTCGCTCGATGATTAAGTCATGCGCCAAAGCTTGCACATAACTGCATAGGGCACGCGCAACATTACACACGCGCATATTCCAAACTTCGCGACTTCAGACTCTGGAGGCCAGTCAACCTTGCCTACTTGCGGTTCTAACACATCATCAATGTCTAAATATGCTATCTACTACTACTACTACTATCTGTGGCGCTGCTGTTTCAGGTGGGGCACTTGTCATGCTCTGCCACTTTGCTGGGCGTGCTGCTGTTGGGCCCCAACACCACGCCATTATTACTGTCGCTGCTACTATGCTTGCTGCCACTAACAGCTAATTGTCATTGTCCGTTTGGCAGAGATGCAAACCCTACAACTGCTTGCTATTGCTGTTGTATGCAGTGATATGATGTGCTGACATCTAGCTTACGTCCCATCAGTGTCGTTGCATATGCTATAGGGGGCTGTCTCTGTGTACAGGATACATGACGTGCTATGTATGCAAGGTAGCAAGCAGACAGCACCGGCCAATTACCTGCAGTGGCAGCGCTAATCATGCGGCAGGCAATGCATCTCAGCCTACCACCCCTTAAGAGAGATGCATCACAGTTACGACAAAATCAACACAGACATGAGCTCAGAACATGAGCATCCTCTCGGCAGTCGACACCTAGAACAGGACAACTACTACTACTTCCAAGATGGCAACAGATTTGGGTTAGTCTAGAGTGCTGTTTCACATGCCTGGTGTTGCAGACGCAAAACAGTACACCAGTACGAGACTACTAAGTATGGCGGCGGTCAAAATCTGAACACCCCCCACGCAAGGGCTCATGCTTCAAACAGCAGAAAGTTCCTTCGCCTGGGCAACAGTGGAGCTGCATGACACAGTCAGCGTGAGATGCAGAAGCGTAGCTGGACAACACTTGTACGCACAGATGCGCGCGCAGATTGAGAAGAGGAACGAGTTTGTCAGAGCAGGACAATACAAACAAAACAAACAAAATTTGGCAAACAAATTGTTCAAGTGGTATATAGCATAGCCAACAAAATCATTGAAAGACAAAACCACACTGATGCAGTAAAGAACCTACTTCCAGTTGTTGGCAACAATGTCAGCGAGGTCAACGACGCGCTGGCTGTAGCCCCACTCGTTGTCATACCTGAACAACACAAAGTTGAGAACCACGCAACACGACACACATTTCTTGCCAACCAAGCAGGTGAGCAAACGCGCTTACCATGCGACAACCTTGACCATGTCATCGCCCATGACCATGGTGAGGGAGGAGTCAATGGTGGAGGACACATCCGAGCAGCGGAAGTCAACAGACACCAGGGGCTCATCGCACACGGCAAGAATGCCGTTGAGGGGACCATTGGCAGCCTCGCGGAAGGCCGCGTTGACCTCCTCGGCAAAGGTCTTCTTCTCGGTCTGGATGACAAGATCCACGATGGACACGTTGGGGGTGGGGACGCGCAGGGCAATGCCGTTCAACTTGCCCTTGAGCTGGGGCAGGACCAGGGCGACGGCCTTGGCGGCACCCGTGGAGGTGGGCACGATGTTGAGGGCAGCGGCACGGGCACGGCGCAGATCGCGGTGAGAAGCATCTAGCAGGCGCTGCACACAATAACTGGGTGTGAGGACACATTATATTGTTGTGTCATTTTACATACGACATCAAGTCACCTGGTCACCAGTGTAGGAGTGGGTGGTGGTCATGGTACCCTTTACAATGCCAAACTTGTCAGAGAGGATCTTGACAAAGGGTGCCAGGCAGTTGGTTGTGCAGGAAGCGTTGCTGATGATGGGGGCAGAGGGGTCGTAGTCCTTGTCGTTGACACCAACGACATAGGTGGGGATGTCGCTGCCCTTTGCAGGGGCAGTGATAAGCACCTGCACAGTGAGGATCAGTGAGCATGCCACATGACACACACACAAGACCGGCTGCATATCTGTCTGATGGGAACTGTACCTTCTTGGCACCAGCCTCAATGTGCTTGCCAGCACCAGCGGAGTCAACGAACACACCGGTACCCTCGATAACCAAGTCGATGTCGAGCTCCTTCCATGGAAGATCCAGGGGGTTGCGGCTCGACACGATCAAGAACTCCTTGCCGTCGACGGAGATCTTGTTGTCCCCAACAGCGCGCACGTCGGGGGCGAATGTGCCGAGCATGGAGTCATACTTCAACAGGTGGGAGGCCTGCTTGACACCTCCGGTGTCATTGATGGCCACAAGCTCCAGAGGAGAGTCCTCGCGGCCCCACCAACACCTGAGAAAGTTGCGGCCAATGCGTCCGAAGCCATTGATGGCCACACGGATCTTCATCTCCGTGACCTTCTTGGTGGAGGTGCCTGCAGACTGTGAAGAGAAGAGAGAAGCAAAAAGAGAAGCCACTTCACATTGGTATGGCAGACACAAACTTGCAACAAACACTGACAACACACGACGCCATTGAAGCCATTGTTGCAGCATGAGTTCATTGGGATAGCAGACACACGAGCTCGCAAAACCACTGGCAACACATGACGCTATTGTTGCAGCATGATCCCATCAGCATTGCAGCTGATGGGAACCATCAGCTGCAATGCATGCCAGTAGAGTTGAGGTTGATGCGCATGCTTACCCTGGCGAGGACAACGCGAGCATGGAGATCATCGGCCTTCTTGGATGCAAAGAGGGTGTGGCTCCGGCCGAGGCCATTGCAGTCTGCCAAATCAGCGCGCGCTGCCTGCACATTGGCATGAGCACTGAGCAAGATCACTGGCGGAGCATAAACCAGTGGGCCCCAATGCTGCGTGCTCACTGCCTTATGCACAGCGCTATGGTAAACCCTGACCATGCTAATTCATCAAACTGCATTGCCAGGCCATGTCAAACCAACATTCCGATCACAAGCAGGATGTTGAATGGCATGGAGGCACGCTAGGCTCACTGCGACTAACATGCCGCTCAACATTAATTCGCGGCGCATACTGCGACAGCTTAACCGCAAAGAAGCACCAGGCCAATCCTGGACCAAATCTTTGGCTGCACACAGGCACGACCATACCGAGCCAATACCAGGTTAGACACCATCGCACCTTGGGTGCACGCCTGGAAGGGGCGGCGAACGACACGGACGACGACGACAGCGCGGCGGCGGCCATGGTGGCAGCTGCTGACCTGCTCCCGCCGCCTGCGTCGCACCGTGACACACCACCACACCAAAGACCACACCGCGCCCCTCACCCAACATTATCATGTGGGCACTTACACGTGGCGCAATCGGAGCCACGCTTCTCATCAAATTGTGTGCACATTGACATGTGACATCTGGAAAAACATCAAGTTTCACCATGCCTAGAGGCTGCAGCCGCAATCGATGATGATTAACCTACAATCTACGACAAGCATATATTACCAATAACCAAGCTGTAGATCATGCAACAGAAATATTGGATCTCATATATCATTAAGGTCAAACCGTACCAAAAATTTTATTCAACATCTCGTAATTGCGCCGGACGCTTATATGATGTATAAAATGAGTTGCAATGATTGATTTCAAAGTCAGTATTCATATAAGATGTGGATGCTTGTTAATAAACGAAATATGCATTTATGGGCATGAAGCTATGTGATCCGACGTACCAACGCCGTTGTGGCTGTTGCGGATTTGCTTGAGTTAATTCTTGAGGTAGTTGAACAACCAAAGACATATGTACTTGTAAGCAATTAGCCATATAAGCTGTTTACTTAATGATGCTGCAGTGACTGCCATGGAGCTTATGGTTGAATAGGTTTACACGGAAGTGTAATTTAAGGCGACGTTAGTCTGTACCTTAATTGCATGCAAATTAGCAAACTGAATTGCAAGCAATCACCATTGTGGGAAGGTTCGTGGCGGAGTGTTGGTCTATAGTGTGCGCGGTGCACATGTTCTTGCATGCAATGTGTGCGTGCATGTGCGTAGCTGCGCATAGCTTTTTATTCTTATTGCAGTATAATGCGGGGTTAAGGCACGGTGTGTCATTATTACAATATAGGCTATTGAAACATGTACACTGCAACTAATTTCAGCAAGCACTGTCACTTCAAGGTAACCACGCAATTTGCATTCCCGCTGCAAAGTATTTAGTTAGCAAATTACATCACCCTCGATGTATAAAAAGTCGAGCACAAGCAGTGGGCAAGTATTTATTATAGAATCATTATGGAAAATAAAAGCCGATCGCAAGTCACATCGTGGCCATCTTGGTTGCATTTCACAAAGGCGACACGCATATTTCACTTGTGTGTTTGCTTGGCATGATGAGAGCACTGCCTTCAATAGTACATTAAAATGCGTGATGATCGGCATACCAATGAACAACAATCGTTATGTCTACCTCGCCAATCATCTCCTCAACTTGTACAAACCATGATAGGACCAAACACACGCACATGTGGATAAACCTTAAAGCTCTTTGAAATTTGTCAAGGAGTGTTACGGTTTGTGGACAACGTGTTGGTGGTGGATGTGCCGAGGGTGCACACATTCATGTACATAGAATTACAAAGTAATACAAGCATGCTGATGCATTGGCAGGTGGGGTGTACCCGCAGGATACCACCTTGTCTTTAGCTACATGTACGTCAGGAGGTACCGACCCCGTACATCCGACTACAGCAAACATCAGAGTAGGGTTCCGCC
>RHPI01003422.1:26317-100197 GCA_009103225.1 Chlorokybus atmophyticus
CCCCGTCAATGAGAAGTTCTGTAGTTGGCCTTATCAAATCTCACTACAATTAGCAGTGTACAACCCATGACGCTAACCATAGCAGCCACAAGCACATGCATGTGCGCAACAGCGCTTTCGATTCTAATACACACGAGCTGAACAAACAGTAAGATCACGTCAACACCAGCCACTTCTTGCCATCACGAATTCTGCATGCCAGCATGCAGGCCTCACACCAGGCGCATAGCTACATTCATTACAACAAATCACGGGGCAAGTCGTGGTGCTCACCAGCCTGGCCTAACAGGCAACTAGTCACCCACTTAAACACCGCCAACTCCTCCGAGCACGCTTCAGCTCGCAGCTTCTCAGCCCGCACATCTACGCAAAGCTCAACATGCGACTGGCAATCTCAGCAAATGGAAGGAGACACTGAGTGTGCCAAAGGTCTCGGCCGGTAGGGGATGTACCTGCCTCTCGGTGTGTGGTCGCTGTTCTACTTATTGCTTGCGCAATTGCAATGCATCCGCTGAACAAGGTGGGGTGCAGCTCACAGCAGCACGATCTGTCAACATCTTCTAAGCCAGCTGCTGCTTACTGCGATCATAGCATTACCCACCCGCACATTCTAATAATATGTACACCACTCACAATGAGACCTATGCAACACTAGGGTAGCGTACACTACAGTTGGCGGTGCGCACTGCTGCTGAGTATGTCCAGCAGCGCCGACTGCGACTGCTTAAGCACATCAGGCTCCAGCCGTTGAGCAAAACTCGATGCGGGCAAAAACGCCTGTACACCCAACCCACTGGACTGCACCCCTTGCAACACCTATTGTCCAAAAACAAAGAGGACGGTCAGCAGCAACGACAACACCACAATGATAGCCTGGTAAGTAGTTGCTGATATTGACTGAGTTGCAGCAATCAGCTCTGCATCACAATACCTGGTGGCATGTCGCAAGGTCTGTCCAGCCACTTTCTCCAACGCTGAGGAGCTGCGCTTTCATCGTCTTATCGACAAATACGGCCGCCTCAACAGCTTTGCGCGCAGCTGCAGGTGCAGTGTACCCTTCGGGCAAACTGCTGCTCCGCGAGGTGTGCAACCGCAACACCTGGGCTGCTGCACACCATCGCACATTCGCAATTGCATCAGACATAGTGTCACCGGATGCAGCTGGCGTGGCATAAATGACACCAACCACCTGCACACAAGGATGAAAAACTTGTCTGCATGCAAGCACAAGTGCATGCACACGCTTACGCATAAGCAGCGGATGGTATGCTGACTTACACTGGCGAGTCGGTCGGTGAGGATGGTGTGGTGCGTATGTGCGTTGTGAATGTCGTTGTCACACTGCAGCATGCGAACAAAGTTGCAAACCATTAAGCGGCCTGCGGCATCAGCCTCGATGCAGTAAGTTGGATCATTCGGATCAACCAAACCGTCCACCAGCAGCACATGTTCCAGCCCCATGTACATATCAAACACCTAAAATGTCTACATTAGTTGCAAGCGCATACAAGCGATGACAGGCTACTCTTTAACACTGGCTCACCTTGTACATCCCAACATTTATCGCTACAGGCAGCGACTTGGCCCGAAAGGTGGGGTAATTGTTGTCGAAGTTGTCTTTGGGATACATGCGGAACGCCTGGTCTCTGATCTCGTATGCCGCCACCATGTTGGCCGGGAGGTAGCCAGGAGTCTGGCTCTCGCCCAGGTCCGTGCAGTCTCCGAACGGCTCTGGTGCAGCCGTGTGGTTGCGAAACTCCAAAGCCCACTGCCTCTGCCATGCACAAGCTGCATATGGTGAGACAAAATGCACACTTGCGGACTTGCACTTGCAGAGTACAACCTGAGGCATATGTTTCGCACCAGGTTGATGGCGCGGTGCTCAGTATCTGGATAAAAGGTTACTGAGCTTGGTCCATAAGGGAAGGGACTGATGGTTGCTTGCTGCCAGACTGTGGTATACAACTGCAGGCATCCACAACAGAGAGAGCTCGCATGTGTTAAAGGTGTTTATGTACACCCATCCGATTGAACACGCACACACGCACTTATGTCGATTCGCAAGTGCAAATGTGCTGTACATGACAAGGATATAGCACCGACATGTACACACGCACCGTGTCATGCCCTTCCTCATACCCAGGTATCCACAAGGATGCCTGCACATAACCTTCATCTCCACGCGTCATTTCCAAAAAGCTACGATCGGTGAACACGCGTGCACGACATACTGCCGCAGCATCGCTCAGCCCAGGAACAGGCTCAACCTGCAGTCATGTGCATGTCGCAATCAGTTGTTGTGTATTGTTGCTGTTGCTGTTGCTATTGTTGTTGCCCTTCTATTGGTACACAAGCGACGCACCAACACAAAGGCAAGCTATTGACCGCTGTGAGCTGAAAAGCCCGCACCCGAACCTGCTGCAGCAGGTGAGGCAGTCGCCACTCAAAGAACCGCGCGTAGTTCTCACCCGCCAGCGGGGTCCACTTGTCATCATCTCCAGGGTACAGGTATTTGTGTATGTGGTCTGTTCTGTTCTGCACAGACACGAGCACCGACCCATCCTCAGTTGTGACGTGCGTCCTGTGCTAGCATACACACTGCAAGCCATGTGCTACTGACCAGGAGTATAAGTCTGACAGCCGTCATGATGGGTGTTTCGTACATCGCCAGGGAATCGCCCAGCATCGCACGTATGAAGCCTGCAGACATGAACTCAACATTGATGGACACAGATTGTGCATGCATGATCAGGGGCACGATCATTAGCCAAGTGATTGGTATGTTGAACTAGTACATGTTGCATGCTAGGACACACCTGGAGTGTCCAATCCGCGAGCGTTCCAGAAGCCAGTGCCCGCATACCTCTTTCTCCTCCACTGCTCAGGCTGCGCCTCTAAGTACTGATCATGCGGCAGCCGCCTGATTGAACACATGGTCACGCAGGGGATTGCTCGCAACACTGTCCGCAATGCACCAGCAGAGATAACGAGGCATGGTGTGTTGCACGCATCTCGCAAAAATCATTGCATAGCTTATGGCTGAGACACCGGCTGCTAACAACTAATGAGACACTTCCCATCAATGCTACAATCACACTCACCTTGTCCAGTAGCCGTAGCTTGGGGCCTCCCAGACGGAGTAATCACCGTCAGGATCGAGGCGCTTGCAGGCTGCAGCTTCAACATGCTCAGCCTGTAATTGCTGTTGCTGTTGTTGTTGCTGTCCTCCTCCTTCTTGCTGCTGCTGCTGCTGTAGGAGAAGTCGCCGCCCTGCAGAGGACGCATGCCTCCGCACTCCAGCTGGGACAGCAGCGGCGGCGGCGGCGAGAGGTGCGCTGCAAGGGCCAAGCAGGAGAAGCGCGAGAAGCACAGCCGCAGCAGTCCGCAGGCTCACAAGCTGCTGCTGCTGCTGCTGCTGCTGATTCTGCTGCCCCCTTGCAGCAACCACAACACCAACCCCACCTCTGCGGCGGATGACGATAGAGGCGCAAGGCATTGTCATAAGCAGCAAGCCAGAGACTAGCTGAGTGCTGCGGCGCTAATTAGGCCTAGGCACGACCCTCAAGCAAAGCTGTGCAGCAGTTTCAGCTTCCATGCAGAACGCACAGCGCAGCTAACGTCAAGGTCAAAGGCCTAAGCGTTGCCGTTGCTGCTACTTTGCCAGCTGTCAGACGCACGGCATTGAGACACAACAAACGCGCACAAGTGCCCTTGCTCATAGAAATACACACTCCAAAGCAGGCAATATCACGGTAACAAAGAGAGTACTCGTTGTCCAACTGCTTGTACAGCCGTTTGCCTCACCTGAAGCACGCCCATGTGCCATGCGTGAAATGATGTGACGTGAGATGTGACAGCTGCTGCCTCTCCAGTCTCCCATGTCCAGCTCTGCTTGAGCGTGGCCGTCCATCTCGTCGTGGTCGCTGTCGTCGTCGTCATGATGGCTTGTGAAAGGATGCGTGGCAGTAAGCCGCGCACATCGCCGCCTCCGCCGCCGCAATGGGCGGCGGAGGTGCCACCGTCCGTGCTGTCCAACACGTGCAGCAGTGCATTCCTCGCTAAGGGAATCGTATCAACATCATTTGCCCCGCCAGTTGCCAAGTCGAGCAGAACATGCGCGGGGCCCCCCCGTACCTTTTTTACCCTTGGTGATGTAAGTGACTTAATCATTTTGTACTGTATACTTTGCTTCCCACACCTTCCGATATATATGCACAGTCTGACTCAGAAAACCATTGATGGTGGCACCATCAATGGTGTATAAGAATTTATTTGAACAGAAATTCTGCTGATGGTTTTGTTCTGCAATTGCACACTCTTCAGCATTGTGTACATTTGATTGGATTTATGTAACTCGTAGCGGTGTGCGCATTGTTAGGGTGGGTGTTTAGTGGTGGGGAAGCGCAAATGCAACATGACACAACATGTGGTAGTTGTCATGTGGTAGCGAAAGGTTTGGGCAGGCCCTTTTCAGCTGTGTTGGTTGGCTTGTCCGTTTAGCAATGATGCTTGCCCTAATGCCACACTGATCATTTAGCAGTTGATATCATCATAAGCAATACGTGTGCAATGATCCAATTTCATAATCGATCAACTCATGATCTCACGAATTATAACTTGGAAGGCAATAGTTACGCATGTGCCACCTTGAATTGTTTGCATGACCTACAAACATATCATCAAATTTAATTGCACAAACCGCTGTATATATTTTTCAACATGTTGATGTACAGTTTATCATATTGCATATTAGCAATCATGCATCAAGCAATGATTGCATAGTGCATGCTTAACACATGCATATACGTGATTAGTGCACTTGATTTTGTACATTATTATAAATAAATGCAGTTTATATGACACTTTTGCTTAAATGCGACCCTACTCTTATGCAGTAGAATTGCGGTTTGCAAACAAGTTAGGTTTTGTTTGTGTTGATTGCATACCAGGCTAAAATCACGGTAATTAAGTATATGATATATACATCATATGCGCATCGGTTATGCTGTACGCAGATGCGTAATAAGCATATGTACATGTGCATGGATTATGCACTTACAAAAGGTGCAAAAACTATATACTATATTGTATGCAGTTTTAGGTGTATAGTGCACTTGAGAATTCTTCATGTGTTGAGTAACTTAGCATTTGCATCAGGAGGTCATGCTTTTTGCAACTCTACCATTCGGTATGCATGCATGGACTCCCAAGATCATGCCGCATAAAATATAATGCTGCATGTCAACTTCAAGTTCCGGTCTACGTGCTGTGCACTTATTTGTCGGTATCACTTATATGGTGCACATGCACCCTTAGTGTATGTACACATAAGGTGTAATTCGGGCACACATGTTATGTAACAGTCAAGGCCAAATTTTGTGATTTTCATGGCCGTTTTAGGCCTTATTTGTAAGGTACATGTTTTTTATGACTTGTGGCGGATATCGGCGAGTTATGAGTCTGCCGCGGATATCGACCGGGGCCCAAGACCAGTCCGGAAGGTGCCAGAAAACGGAGGGCCAGTCGAGAAGGGCTCGACCAGATTTCTGGAAGGGCCTGGCGCCAAGTAGTATAACTTGACCATATGAGCAGCAAATTAGGAGATCTTTAGTGCGTTGGAAAGGTCTAGAAGTGTACTACAAGATTCTGCAATTATATCTTAGCTTCTAGTTCCGTCTAGCGCTAGAATCGTCTAGACAGTAGCATGTGCAGACTGGTAGGTATAAAAGTGACATTGTACAATTTGCAATACAACCTTTAGCTCCCTAGTTTCTTGTGTGCAAGCTTGGTGGTGGCTAGAAGGGGTTGCTAGCGTGTGTCCACTGGTGTGTGCTTGCTTGTGTGACGATCCAAGGCGCTACACAAGTCGGTGTGTAGCTTCGAGCGCATGCGCGTGCGCACGCGAGTGGCGGGGCGCGCGTGTGTGCTTGGCAGAGGGGGCAAGGTTCCGGTGTGAATACCGTGTCTTGGTGAGAGGGTTGTGGATTGGACCAACTCACAGGTGACAAGGCACGAGCACCGTCACAACTGGTATCGGAGCACGGTTTACGAAGGTGAGAGAGGAAGTGTGTGGGCGTTTACACTTTTCATTCGGAAGCGGAGTGTAGTATGTTAGTGGAGATGGAGGATGCTCGCATGGAAAAGCTTCAAGCTGCCATCTTAGCATTAAGAGAAGAGCTTCATCACACGCAAGCGGCGGCACAAGCACAACGCGAGGCGTATGAGCATGCGATGGCGCGTGTACAAATTCCCATGGCATAAAGCTCGCGCGTGCATGTGAAGGTGCCAAAGCCCAAGCCATTCAGGGGTTAACGTGATGGAGATGCAGTGGATGAATGGATTTTTCAAGTATCGTCTTGGTTGAAGCTCACGGAGGTGCCCACGCATCTGCACGTGGAGGTTGCAGCGACATTGCTTGAAGGTGCAGCACTTGTGTGGTGGAGGCATCGATGTACGCGTGTTGCAAACGGGTTGGCGCTACCATTGACCACCATGGAAGAGTTGGCACTGGAGGTCAGGCATCAATTTGTTCCCGTTGAGAGCGTGAAGGCCGCACGCGACAAACTTGCAGCCCTTGTGCAAATGGGGTCGGTGATGGCGTACACGGCCGCGTTTCAGCGATTGGTGATGTCCATACCCAATATGACCGAGGAGGAGCAGCTGGACAGGTATACACGTGGGTTAAAACCTTTGGGGCGTAAAAAAGTGGAGCTACGGGACCCGAAGACACTCGCGGAGGCTATACGCATCGCGGAGCGTCTCGACGCGTTGTACTTCAAGTCCACCACAAGAAACACTGACTGGAGGCAAATGCATGGTGATCAGCCCCGGGGAGGCTTTCAACAAGCATGGAGACGAGGTGGACCAAGTTTAGCACTTGCCAATGGAGGTGGAGCTGACTCTGGGCCTGCACCAATGGAGGTGGGTGCCATACACACGCATGGAAGTGAGGCGAAGCACGGCGGACGTGGTGAAAGAGGTAAAGGTGTGCGCAAGTGTTATGCATGTGGGTCGACGGAGCATTTGGCGTACGGATGCCCCAAACGAAGCACGCAAAGGCCAACACCGGATGGCAACCCTCGCCGTGATCGTCGCGTCAACACCATGGAGCAAAATGGCGTGGAGCAGGAAAACGACTTCCCCCAGTAGGTGAGGAGGCTACTGCTGGGGATAGGAAGGAGCCTTATGCACGGACGGATGCTGTGACATTTCCATTAAAGAAGCAAGAGGAGATGGCTTTAAACGCGCCAATGGTGGTGAGTTATGCAAACGAGGAGACAACAAAACTTACTATACTTTGGGCTTCGAGCACACATTTGCGATGATCAAAGACGATGGAGAGAGTGTAAGCTCATGATTGATAGCGGTGCCAACAGCAACTTCATGAGTATTGATATCGCGCGGCGTTACGGTTGGCTTTCGTTATTACCAAGAGGTGAAGTGAAGCTCGCTGATGGAGAGCCACCCTCTGGAGGTGATGGCGCTGCGTTTATGACCAAAGAGTTGTGCGTTCGCATTGGAAAGATGAAGGAGAACATGCGATTTTGCTGCATCACCCTACGGAACGGGTTTGACGGGATATTGGGACTACCGTGGCTATGGCAACATAATCCATCCATCAATTGGAGGAAGCGCGCGCTCACCATCGAACGAAATGGTGGAGAATCCATTCAAGCTGCGTCGGACGTCATCGAGGCGCGGCACGCACAATTTGGTGGTACGATAATTGCCCAGATCTGTTATATGCAATTGAGGAAGTTATTGTCTTTACGAAGGCAAAGGCTGCATGGTTGTGCGTGGTGCGCGAAAACACTGCAAAGTCAGCACCAGAGCTGAGTGACGATGTTAAGACGGCTACGATGGACCCCGAGGTGTGTAAACTTGTTAAAGAATACCAAGATATCATGGTGGACGGACTTCCATCTGGTCTTCCACCTCCACGGAGCGTAGACCACCATGTGGAGCTGATTGAGGGCGTGCACAAGCCACCGTATCGACCCGTATACAAGTTGTCACCTTTGGAGCTGGAAGAGGCCGAGAGGTAGGTAGCGGACTTGCTGAAAAGAGGCTACATCAGGCCTAGTAAGTCCCCCTATGGTGCACCTATTTTGTTTGTACGAAAGAAGAACGGAAGCTTGCGCATGTGCGTCGACTACCGAGCTCTCAACAACATCACAAAGAGGAATTGCTTTCCACTCCCACATATCGACGAGTTGCTGGAGCAATTGCAAGGTGCGCAGTACTTCACAACACTTGATCTTGCTGGAGGTTATCACCAAATCCGCATCGCCCCCGAGGATGTGGCGAAAACAGCTTTTAATACACGTTATGGGCACTACGAGTGGTTGGTCATGTCCTTCGGACTTACGAACGCACCGACAACATTTCAAATGCTTATGAACAGCGTTTTTGCTGACTTGATTGGTAAGGGAATCCTCGTGTACCTCGACGACATTTTTGTGTACGCGAAAACGAAGGAGCACGTGGAACTCCTATGGCGCGTGTTGCAGCGTTTGCGCGAACACAAGTTGTACGCCCAGCTACAAAAGTGCAAATTCTTGCTTCGAGAGGTGGAGTACCTAGGCCACATCGTGTCGCATGAAGGCATCAAGCCGGACCCCAACAAAGTGCAGGTGGTGCGCGAGTGGACTTCCTCAACCAACGTAAATGAGGTGATGTTCTTTTTAGGCCTTGCGGGGTATTATCGCAAGTTTATCATGGGGTTTTCGCGCATAGCTGCTCCCTTGACTGCCCTACTCAAGAAGGGAAAGCCTCGGAGCTGGTCAGCAACAGAGGAACATGCATTTGCTACGTTAAAGAAGGCGCTGACGGAGGCACTAGTCCTGGCTCACCCCGACATGGAAAAGACATCTATTCTGGCTTGCCACACGTCCGACACAGCCGTAGGAGCTGTTTTGCAGCAAGACCATGGCAACGGCCTTCAACCAGTAGCATTCTTCAGCAAGAAGAAAGATGAGTGGTGCGGAGCTGAATTACCCCGTGCACGAGAAGGAACTCTTAGCGCAAGTCATGGCGCTACGACAATGGCGTTGTTTTTTGGAAGGCAAAAAGTTCGTGCTTGAGACAGATTACTCTCCACTGAGGTACTTACAAACACAACCTCATCTAAGTCGCAGACAAGCTCGATGGCCGTTTTAGGCCTTATTTGTAAGGTACATGTTTTTTATGACTTGTGGCGGATATCGGCGAGTTATGAGTCTGCCGCGGATATCGACCGGGGCCCCAAGACCAGTCCGGAAGCTGCCAGAAAACGGAGGGCCAGTCGAGAAGGGCTCGACCAGATTTCTGGAAGGGCCTGGCGCCAAATAGTATAACTTGACCATATGAGCAGCAAATTAGGAGATCTTTAGTGCGTTGGAAAGGTCTAGAAGTGTACTACAAGATTCTGCAATTATATCTTAGCTTCTAGTTCCGTCTAGCGCTAGAATCGTCTAGACAGTAGCATGTGCAGACTGGTAGGTATAAAAGTGACATTGTACAATTTGCAATACAACCTTTAGCTCCCTAGTTTCTTGTGTGCAAGCTTGGTGGTGGCTAGAAGGGGTTGCTTGCGTGTGTCCACTGGTGTGTGCTTGCTTGTGTGACGATCCAAGGCGCTACACAAGTCGGTGTGTAGCTTCGAGCGCATGCGCGTGCGCACGCGAGTGGCGGGGCGCGCGTGTGTGCTTGGCAGAGGGGGCAAGGTTCCGGTGTGAATACCGTGTCTTGGTGAGAGGGTTGTGGATTGGACCAACTCACAGGTGACAAGGCACGAGCACCGTCACATGTTATGTAAACAATATATGTGTGTATATACACGTGTCAAGTTGTAGCATGCTAGTTTGCGTGTGTAAAGTAAATGGCACATAAACATCATGACAACAGAGGTAATTGGGACAAATTTTGGGCGCTCAGAGCAATACTGGTTATAATTTAATTTATTAAACTACTTACGCATGTATTTTTTGTGCACATCGTGATCAAGCTTTTATAATACCGCTCAAAAGCTGACCATGCTACATGTACATTTGAAAACCGATATTGGTGTATCAAATTCAACCAATGCTTATGACAACGTGCATCTGTCATGTAAAATTGTGGACAACATATTGTAATTAGTCGAATGCCGTCACAAGGTCTTGTGATGAATTATAAAATGACCTGGTCAATCCGCATTCTCGCACATCATCCGCTTACGTATGCATGTTAATAAAAGTTGTGAGAGTAACCATCTCATGCACATGAATAGGGATTATGCGCGTATCCATTGCAAATTTCAAAGACTGAATGTAATGGCTACATTGCGATTAATATGCAGTATGCAATCAAATTTTGCAGCCTAGAAGTGATGTCATAACGATTTCACGTACACATGATGTATATGTGTCAACGTGTATCACTTTGTATTAGCTTGTGTACAATGATTAATATGACATACACCGGCGAAACGAGATGGAAAACCCAACGAGTCGCATGTGCAGAGCTGAAAATATATATCACCGCATACAAAAATACACAGTTTACGTAATATACATGTCGCATCACATACAGATAATGCCATTGTCTCGTAAAATTCATGAAACATTTACAACATGCACAAACCATATCACGTCATGCATTGACACGTGTTAATAGTGGTATTTAATAGCAAGATATTTAATATACATGTTACGATGTTCAATTTAAGCTGACACATACATGGTTCACGGTATATGCGTAATCATACATTCAACTCATGTGTAAAAGCTACAAGACGTTCATATATGTATGATATATAATATGATGTGCGTTACAAGCAATCTGCGACAACAAACCATGTCATTCAGCCAAAGCAAGTAAACATGATATAAATATGACAAACATCATCTGCACGATGACAGGGATATTAGACCTTCGCTCACACAAGCATCACTCGGTGAACGGCCCTTTCAACCACCAATAGTCTATTGTTGATGCAGCACAGAGCTCATAGCCAAACCTTGTACATTTGTCGAAATAGGGTGTTGTGCATTGGGGAATAGAGGTCACCCGCTGTACACTCCCATCGACCGTCCGTGACCGCTCTTTTAGGGTTTGCTGACTGCGGCGGCGGGGGCGGCGGCGGCGGCGGCCGTGGTGGTGGCGGCCGAGGAGGACAGAAGCGACGAGGAACAGGAAGACGTGGCGAGCTGCTTGGGCGAGGGCCTGTATGCGTCATGCTGCTGCTGTTTGAAACCCCTGCGGGGTTCGCCTTGTTCAAGGTCCTCAATGAGGGCAAGGTGTCGGCGTCGGCCGACCTGGCGGCGGACTTTGAGGACCCGGACAAGGCGGCGAAGCTGGTGAAGCTGAAGGCCATGGAGGTGTTCAAGGACACAGCCGAAGCCCTCACCGCCGCTGCCGCGCTCGTTGAATCCAAGCTGCCCAAGAACCTCCGCAAGTTCCTCAAGAAGCACGCCTCCGACGACACCCTGGCCCTCGCCGACCCCAAACTGGGCAACCTGGTAAGGCCCAACCAATATAACACATGCAATGCGCTCACTATCACCATAAGTAACCAATCTGTTCAATTGCCATCCTTCTCATCTTGCATCGCGGCTCTGGTCATGCTATTGGTGCCAATGTCCCTGTCTGTGTTGTCTTTTCTGGCAGTTGGGTTGCTGTCCACTGCGGTATTGGTGGACGCCTCTAATGCACATATGCGTGCTTGCACAATCGGTCGCTCTCTGTTCATGTGCGTGTGCACGCGTGTATCTGCGTCTCATGGCTTCTTACACACTGGGGTCACTTTCGGTCGTGGGGAGTAGGCATCATCTACGGTGGGTCATTCATAATACCATCACCACTTGATGAATTAAGGCTTACACACAATGCTCGTCAATGCTGCAGGTGAAGGAGAAGTTGGGCATCCAATGCGTGCACAGCGCGGGGGTGATGGAGCTGATGCGAGGGGTGCGGTCTCAGCTGGAATCGCTGCTGTCGGGCTTGTTGGGTGGGGGTACGGCCAACATGGCGCTGGGTCTCTCGCACTCTCTGTCTCGCTACAAGCTTAAGTTCTCTTCGGACAAGGTGGACACGATGGTGGTGCAGGCCATCGGCCTCCTGGACGACCTGGACAAGGAGCTCAACACGTACGCCATGCGCACGCGCGAATGGTATGGGTGGCATTTCCCCGAGCTTGGCAAGATTGTGGCAGACAACATTCAGTACGCGAAGGCTGTACGCCTCATGCGCACGCGCGACCGTGCCGCAGATGTGGACTTTTCTGAGTCCGGCCTCGCCGAGGAGGTGGAGGCTCAACTCAAGGAGGCCGCGCAGGTGTCGATGGGGACGGAAGTCAGCGAGGAGGACATGTTGTCCATCCTCGCCTTGTGTGAGCAAGTAATCTCTCTATCAGAGTACCGCACGCAGCTGTACGACTACCTCAAATCCCGCATGGCGGCGATAGCACCCAACTTGACTGTGTTGGTGGGTGAGCTCGTAGGCGCGCGCTTGATCGCACACGCGGGCTCGCTGTTGTCGTTGGCGAAGCAACCCGCCTCGACGGTGCAGATCCTCGGGGCGGAGAAGGCGTTGTTTCGCGCGCTGAAGACGAAGCACGAGACGCCCAAGTACGGGCTGATCTACCACGCGAGTCTCATCGGTCAGTCGGCACCAAAGCTCAAGGGCAAGATCTCGCGTGTACTCGCGGCCAAGTGCGCCCTCTCCATACGCGTGGACGCCCTCGGGGACGCCCCCGACGCCTCTGTCGGCATTGAGAACCGCGCCAAGGTGGAGGCACGCCTTCGACAACTTGAGGGACGTGCACTCCCCAAACCTGCCGCAGGCAACATTGTTGTTACAAAGCCAACAACACCTCAGGTCAAGCTCGAGGCCGCGCCCAAGGCGTATAACCCCGCCACGGACGCCACCGTCGGCACTGACCCGGCCGCCGATAAGGTCAAGAAGGAGAAGAAGGACAAGAAGAAGAAGGCCAAGCAGGTGGAGGAGCCTGCTGAGGTCAAGGAGGAGGAGGAGGAGGAGGAGGAGGCTGCAGAGGAGCCACTGAAGAAAAAGAAGAAGAAGAAGCAAGCAGAGGAGGAGCCCGCTGCAGTTTCTGAGGTGTGTTGTGTGTTGCATTGCTCCATTTGGGTCTATTTGTGCCATTATACATAACCAGACAGGGTTTGACTCGCTTGTGGTTGTGTAGGAGGAGCCTGCGAAAAAAAAGAAGAAGGCCCGGTACTTTGAAGAGGATGGGGTGGCTGCGGAGGAGAATGGTGCCGCTGTGAAGAGCAAGAAGCAGAAAGTTGCCAACAACGGGGCCGAGGCAGCGCCCGAGAAGAAAAGGAAGAAAAAGGACAAGCAGTAGTAGAAGTTGTAGTGCAGTGTGTAGAGTAGGCGAGGGAGGGTTTTTCCCTGTTGCTAGCTTGGTTGGTTGGTTGGTTGGTGTCACACAGCAGGTTGGGTTTGGGTGTCTTGCTGTGATGGAGAACAAGAGGCAACTTCGTTGTTGCAGCGCCCATGCCGGCAGTTTCATTCCGTTGTTGGCCACGCGCACATTGCTTCTGTGTATGCATCGCATGCAGCACACAAGACAACGCGGACATGCGATCATCAGCTTGTGCAGCAGTTTAGTTGTGTAACTTGCTGCCCACTACACCTGCTTATGAAAGCAGCGCACGAGGCATTTTCTGCATGTACATCTGTACAATCGCAGGCTTTCCATGAAAACAGCACCTGCATGGGTTGCTTTGCAGCACTGTGCTCGCCTCTGCCATGGCTGGCTGCATGTTTTGGTAGATCCTTTCTCATAATACAATATTGGTTGTGATGACAATATCAGCGCCCCGCGAACAGCTTATTAATACACTTGCTAACTCCATGCACAAATTGTACAGTCACTGTTCGGAGTGATGTCGACGCCACTTTGCTTTCATAAACCGACATAAACCGACATCTTACACATTTGCATACTGTTCAGTTCATTTGGGGCTCATCACCGCGTAAACAGCCACAGTACGAACAGTGATGGAGACAGCTGCGGTGCATTGCTTCCCACACGCTGCATCCATCTGTCGGCTGCTGTGCAGAGTGATTGCAAGCAGATTGGTAGTCTGACCTACAATTAGACTCTTGGAAAGCACCAGCAGGCAACCTTTCACACCATTGACTTGATTGCTACCACGACAGGCCACTGCCAATGCACAATCTGATCAGAACAAACCATGAAGCAATGAACTGCAAGCATGTCAGTTAAAACAAACAGCAGCTTACTTGCAACGGACTGAACGTGTGCAGGTGGGTGTTGAAGCGGAGAAACGTGAAGTTTCAGTTGTGGATTGATGTGTCCTTCAGCAGGCCATTGTCACAGCCGCGAGAAGAGCGATTGCAGCCGTTTCAACCCGCAGCCTAAGCGGCCCCAACCCAGCCGCCAGCGCACCCGCCTCGTCCAAAGCCTCCTTTTCGGCTCTCGTAAAATCTACACAGCAACATAGCAAACATGAACAGTTCATGAACGACCCATGTCATACAGCAAAACACCACTTGCGACTTGAACAATAACCTACCACCTTCGGGACCAACTATGAGCAGGCCGCCCTCTTTCACAAACAGGCTGGACTCCCGCGTCACACGCCACTCGTCCATTATCTGCGCGAGAGGGCGGCCGCCGGCTACGGCTGCAATAGAAGGCGTCGTCTCAACCTGCAACAATAATAAAAAGGAAAGAAATAAGGGATCAACATAATCAATTGCTCTCCACAGTGTGTGCGAATGCATGGATGTGTATGGGTCAATGTGCGCACATGAGTGACTCCGCACGCGTGTATGTGCATACGCGGCTGTGTGCGCGCTCGCTTATGCATGAGTGCGTGCGTGTGGGTGCAAGCATGCGCACATGTGCATAAAGAGAGCATAACTCTGGGGATTGATCACCTGTAGAAGCAAGCTTTGCAACGGCACGGGTTCGGTAATGTTCAACCCGTGCACCCGCAAACCTGTCCACACAGACGTCCGTTACACCACATTTGAACTAGGTCACCGTCCCACTGACCCCCAGTTCAAGTGCGCACGAGTAACTAGGATGAGACCTACACAGCCACGCACATTGTTTCGTGGCGGCGGAGGCGAGGCGCTCCCATCTGTCGAGGCGGCTGCCGATGTCCGGCGATCGCTCCGTCAGCAGCGGCGTAAGCGAGTACGCTCCCAGCTCCTGTGTTATAGTGCTGTTGAATTGTGTAACTTCCAGCACTTCCAGTACTCAACCAGACAGTAACGTGCGTAATGATGTGATGTTGGTTTCCGACCGTAAAAATCAAATTTGACAATAACTTTTGGCGGGAGTTGTATGCTGGGGCTGTTCATGTACGTAGACAAAGACTGTGGCTCGACAACAATGTGCGTGCATGCGCACACACGCGTGTGTGTGCGTGTACGGGTGTAGGGAGGTGCCTGTGCCTGTGCTTGCGTGCAGAGGGTACAAATCAACCACACCTCGTATATGTGCATGCGTATGGCGCAGGTACCCTACCCTTGACAAATTAATGGTGCATGTGCATCACGCGTGAATGCAAGTGTACAACACTTCATGCATGCATGTGAGCGTACTTGTTCCAATCAGTACACACATAGTGCAACAACGCTTCTCCTCTCGTTTTGAAAACAGAATTGCGTTCAACTGTGAACATTACCCAAATGAAAGAGTCTTAACAACACTGACAAACAACAGCTTTGGGGAAAAAACGAATGGGTACTGAACTGTTGCTTTTTCAACCAGCCAGTCTGCTCGTCCGCCTTTGAGTGTGGCGCAAGCGACTGCCAGGCGCCAGCGTGGTCCCTGCCAGGGGGCGGCGACGGCGGCAACGGCGTCGTCCAGCACCACGTCCGCGCTGTCCTTACCGAGGCGGCCCAGTATGCCGGCGGCCAGCCCGCCCCGCCCGTCGCACAGCGCAACCCTCGCCCCGAACCCAAGCCTCAACGCCCGGGCGTGCCTCGCCTCCCCGGCCTCCAGCTCCACCACACTCTGCGTTAAGCAGCCACCACATTGATTACAACATTGACCGCAAGGACAAGGACAAGGCCATGGGTGGTGATCTGAACACCCACCCCAGGGGCGGCGTTGGGCGGTAGGCTGGCGACGTGGAAGCGGGGCAGGGCGGCGGTGTCGTCGTCGCCGTCATGCGCGGCTGTTGCAAGAGGTCTGATGCGGCGGCGGGGATGTGCTCTATTAGGCCATGGCCTAGAGGCGGTCCTCACCTCAGCCGCCGCCCAGCCGCCGCCGCGCAAGGTCGCCGCCGCCGCCTGCATGCATGCACAGTGACCCGTATATCCAGGGAATGCATCCTTGTTGTTCCTGCCAACTCGCAGCACCCCGGATGTAGGAACCGCAACGTTAATGACTGCATGCAAGATGGGCTGGGGGCTGCAGCTGAGGAGGGCTTTCAGTCAGACTCGACTCGAGAGCATGATGACTCTTGAAGAACGTTGCAAACATGGCTGGATCTACTGCACCACGTGAGCACGTTGTTTGGTCGCGACGACGGGGCGGGAGGGAGTGCGTCTGCTCCTCAAGGCAAGGCAGGTAGCTGGTGTGCTGCTGCCTCTCTCCGTTGGCACAGCAAGTTTCAGTATTGCTGTTGCTGGGCTGATGGGCGACGAGCAGCCTGAAGCTCGCTCATGTCTCATGAAGACAACTCATGCACCTAGCTAGCTTGTGTCTTGATGAGACCAACGCATGGTTGCCTGCCTGGCTGCATACGTTGGTGCATGGCAGACATGCAGGCAGGCGTCAGAGACATTGCCACCCCCCTCCTTGCCAGGTAATTGTGGCAAAGCTCACCTGGCCTTGCTGCCTTTCTCTTCCTGTCCTAGCGCACTAGTTGGCTTAGTCTCTTTGTTGTGAGGCAGGTTGCATTTTGGTTGGTTGTGCTGGGCTGTCCCGTCAGTGAAAGTCCCTTGCTATGTGCATGCAGTGGCTGCATGGTTATTTAAGGTGTATGGGCTCTTGGTGCAACCGTAGAACATTCAATGTTTCGCATGATCCGGAGGCTGCTTCCTCCATGCTGCCAACATCTGTGTCCTGATGTGCTTCCTAGCTGACATTACGCTTTGCTCAAGCACAGGTGCCCCTCCACACGGCTGGCAGCTCAAGGATTCAAACTGTGCAGCTGTAGCCTAGCAGCAATGGCTGCTTCCTTATCCCCCAACAAGGTTGTGACTGTGTACTTCAGGTGCGCAGTCACGAAGGTGACCTTCAGCTTGGATGGCGGCAAAGTGTGGGGGGCGGAAACCCAGACATTGCCAATCACCCTTAGAGCCAACTGCCTTGACTCTGTTGATGAGCTTGAGTCGAGTGGTGGCCAAAGTCAAGGGAGTTCTGCGCTCGTCTAGTGGCAACGGTGCAGTGGTGGAAGAGTTGCGCCCCATCAAACGCTTCTGGCGTTAAAAAGGAATGCAAGGAATATCTCCTGAAACGGGAGATCAACTACTTTATGCCCGAAGCGCAGGCGGTTGTGGTCGTCGCACGTATCTTTGTGAGCGTGCGTGTCCGCGCACACCCAACACCAAAGAGATACAATCTGAGCTGCCTGCGACAGCAATCATTCGCACGCTATAGACTGCCCTTTTTGTGACAGAAGGTGACCATGCACACGAACTGTTTGCAAGCAGGTATGTTACGAGCAGCCATCATGGTCACTGACCTTGCTCCAACCTGTATAGGTGTACCTTATGACGAGCAGCGCCTGGTGTTTTGTGGACAGCGACTCGAGGCAATCAGGCAAATAGAGCCACCATGGCGGTGCGAAGAGGTGGTTATACACCTTGTCTGACGCCAGATAGGTGGTGGAAGCGGTTTTCCCCCTGTCCCTTTCTAAGACGTGTCCAACACGGTCGCGTTGACTTGCATCAAATGGGCGCAAACGGCTCCCCGCTGGCATACAGCTAAGCCATGGGCTGTGCATCGAAGGCTACTGTCGAAATCACAACTGCGAAGCACGCAACACGGTTGTCATCGTGAACATAGGATTCACCACAGTGGACATCATCATCGACACGGCTCGCAGAAGCTTCAGGTGCCCGATGTGCGATAGCAGAGTGCAGACTCGAACATGTGCATTGAATCACTGCGAATGGCGTTACACTGGAATGAAACTTGGTGGGAGTGACCAGCAGCCCATAGCTGTCAGCTGCATTGAATGGGTCTGCAGGACACCGCTATGAGCTTCAGTGACTCCAACCAGATTCAGGTCAAGTGGGTCAGGCTCTTGATTGAAGCGCGTGTTGCAGCTTACGTACTTACGCGGTACTTTCATAACCAGCCTTAGGAGTGTCCCATCTGCACTGATGTGTTGGTTGATGACTGTGTCACGGATCCGACCTTTGGGACGCCATGCGGCCATCAGTTCCATGCTGCCTGCCTGGACATGTGGAGGAAAACAGGGAACATCAATGTGAACAACAACTCGTGCCCGTGCTGCCGCCAGCACTTGTGAGTAGTAGCGAGGCAGGGGAGTTGTAATCATCAATCCCTCAACACAGTGCTCTGCAACGACCTTAGGCGCAATGAGCACGGCAACCTTCTCGTCCACTGCAGGCTTGAGCATTGCACATATAGTGAATCGTGTCAACTGTTGAGGCGTTGTTGTGGGTGTGTGCGTGTAAGCATAAGGGGTGCACAAAGGCGAGGACCAAACTTTGAAGCATGGTGCATGAGGCGGCGTGGACACCACTGCTCTGCACTTGGTCAGCACCCCTCTTGGCCCAAATGAGTTGTACATGCTTGAATTGATGACAGTGGTAGTTAGTGTCGTGCTTAGTGAGTAGATAGGCTCAAATAGCCCGGTGATGTGATATGTAATGCATGCAGTATGCTGAGTTGGAGTGTGCTTTGCATGCGGTGTGCTTTGCATGCGTGCGATGCAGCTTGCATCTTTTGCACAGTGATCCCTTTATTTTGTTCGCTGCGACTTAATGTATGGCTAGTATACAGTTTGAGGGTTGTACACTTCAACTTGATATGTACACAAGATGCATGCGCGCAACTGCGCTCATGCAACAGTGTGCGCACATATGGAAAAGTCAGACACCGCACGCAACACTCCTTGTACTACACTCATAAAGTAAAGCTGATACCTTACCATAATATCATACCATCACTACTACTCAGCTGCTTATATACACTTGTGACTTATTCACGCATAGGTGATGAAAGCAAAACTGGTATGCAACAACCCAACATGATGCCTCTCTCACTCTACCACAAGTCCATCAAACACCCCGAGCGCAACAGTTCTCGCGGCCCCCGCGCTCACTAAAACCCCCGCGTACACAACACCCCCGAATGGTGGCAACGCGATGTTGTTGTACGTTGTGTATGTGGCCCCACCATCAGTTGAATAGGAGGCAGTAAAGGCTCCAACCCCATCATAGCGCAGGCGGAGAAGTACGTTGATGGGGCTGAGGGCCACTTTGGGGGTGGTCGGGTGCGTGACAGCGATGGCACCGGTAGCTTCCCGAGCCACCAGCGCCATCGCACCCGCTGTAGTGAGGGAGAAGTACACATTTCTTGCGGCGGGGTCTGTTGGGCCTGAAGGGGAGGAGCGTATGGCCACACCAAAGGTGGATGTGGAAATTGCGCTTGTCACGCTTTTCACCCTCATCGTAACGGTGAGACCGCCGATGCCGCTGACCTCACGCTGCGTGTACATGAAGTGGCCCTCGTCGTTGTTGCCCTTCACGCCGAGACCGCTGCCGGCAACGCGGTACACGCCACTGTCAAGGCGCGCACCACCTGCAGACAACACGTGAGTCAACCATTGAATGAGGGAGAGCACGTACGTGTGCGCATACTTGTGTTTGTGTTGATGCAAGTGCAAGTGTGTGTCTGTGTGCGTGCAACATTACACAAAAGTGCGCCACCATGATGCTTGCATGCTAGCACTTGCCTGGGAAGAATGCAGTGTTGGGCGGGGAGGCGATAAGATCCGCGGATGCAAAGCCCGATGGGAGGGCGCCGGGACCAGACACGGGAGTTTGCAGAGTCATGAAGGCCATATACGCGTAAGGAGGCGTAGACGGCTGCGTCACAGAGTGCTGTGTGCTGCCTCCGTCGGACCACCCTGCGTGAACGTGCATGCGCATCATATACACATGTGTACATGCGTGGATGCTTGTGTGTATAGAGACATGCACTTACCGGCATACACGTATGTGATGCCAGAGATAATGACCGAGTCCGGTGCTCCAATCTGTCAAGATGGCAGTTAAGTCTTGCACGCACGCACATTGGACTCTCCGAATTGATGCGACATATGATTAGTGGTCTACCTGATTGACAGAGCCTACTGCTGCGCTCTGATAGATCTTTCCTGTGGAGCTTGCTGACCCTCCATTGAAGCTCACCCTACGAGCAAGTACCAGCATTACACCCACACATTCACACACACGCACACACGCACACGCGTTACCTGAATGCCACCGGCGAGCTGAACACGCGTAAAGGCAGCGTCGGCGGTGGCGGCGAGGGCGGTGGCGTCACGGCATCGCTGGTGAGTACCGGTGGAGCAAACTTCAACAGGAAGTTGCGACCCAACACGCCCGCCACCGCCGCCACACCTGCGAGCTAAGATCGGTACACATGCACACGAACACGCACGTTGAGCAACTTATCCTCTTTACACTCCTCTTACCAGCCAAGCATGGGCCTGGAGAGCAGGTGAAAGGCACTGTCATGGTCGTAAGTGTGATGAAAGTGGTGCCTTGACGGGAGTAGGACGCCGTCACGCGGCCACCACTAATGCTCACGCGCACCGATACAGGAAACTGCGTGCCCAAAAATTAGTGTCAACATCAACACTACCGTCTGTGTGGCATGTTGTCTGCGCGTGCGCGTGTGTATGCACAGCTCCTCGCCTACCTGTGTGTTGGCGATTGACCCCGTCACCGTGGTGGTCCCGCCGTTGCTCGATCGGTACGACATGGCCACATTCTTGCGCGTGGCGTACACGAACACGTTGGCCACATTGCTGACACTTCCGCCACCCGCGCGTATCATCACGCCGGCAGTGGACTGGACAGCCACGGACGCTGATGTGGCTGCGCTGAATGATGTTAAGCGGACAGTCAACTCGATTGTTGAAGCACTCAACGCCGTACGCATGAAGTAGAACTGGTCCGCGGTGCTGCACACAACACAGTAAGTTGTGTGTGTGTATGCTGACGCTGTTATGCACCTGCACGAGCGCTCGTCCACACGAACAAGTCCACATGTATAGTCACATGCGCACATGCACACAGAGACACGAACCCGTACACACATTCACCTGCTTATGTCGTATCCTCCCGCTGTCATCGCACACTCGGCTGCCCCACACGCCACCCCCCCGAGCAGATAATTCTTATGCGCCGCGACCCCAACATCTTCCGCCACATACCCACCACCCGCCGGCACACTCCCACCCACAATACTATAACTCGCATAGATAGTACTTCCCGCCCGCACAACCACATCGTGAGCCCGCAACCCCGCATCACTCCACGCGGCAAATGAGTACACAACACCCGCATATGACACAGTTGAGGGTGCGGACACTCTCAATAGCGAACCCGCCGTAGCCGACACAACGACAACACCCGTGGATGCGTCGGCGAGTGATGTACCGGCAACCACAGGCGCGGGCACGGGCCAACTGCGTATGGTCATTGTTGATGTTGTTGTTGGTGGCGCGGGTGGGGGAGGAGAAGGTGGTGAAGGTGGGGGTGGAGAAGGTGGTGAGGGTGGAGGAGGTGAGGGTGGAGGTGTGGGTGAAGGTGGCGAGGGTGGAGGAGGTGAGGGTGGAGGTGTGGGTGAAGGTGGTGAGGGTGGTGGAGGTGAAGGTGGTGAAGGTGGTGGTGGGGAGGAAGTGACTGCTGCCGTGTTGTATGTGGCTTTGACTGACAGTATGCGCGGCGTGCGTGACGGGTCTGTGGTGCTGAGACGGATGCGGTATTGGAGGGTGCGGGATGTGATGTCGATCGCCGCTGCGTGCGGTGAGAGAGCGTGAGCGTGTTGTTCTTATCATACCCATACCTCAACATCACAACGTGTCGTTTGCCTCTCGCGTACCAGTGAAACTTGTTGATGAAGGGGTGAATGTGCCGGCTGTCACGAAGGCCGCGCCCGCGTCATCACCGCTTCTGCAGGTACAAGATTTTACGTGATTGGGAACACAGATGCACACTACGCACGCCACACCCACACTCACCTAACATCGAGTGCCGCCGCCGTATTGGCCGGCATCCTCACTGCCACCTCCATCCCCACCCACCTCACCACCCCATTCGCCTCCCACCCCCTCGCCACATACCCACACTCCATCTTCGTCACAGGCATCACCCACACCCACTCCACGCTCAACGTGGCCGCAGGATTACTTGTATACGAACTCATCGCGCCGTACGTGGCGGGTGGGCTCCACGCCGCGACGTGTGTGTCCACATCGTCGAGGGAGTAGGTGACAACATTACTATTCTCTATGCGGTAGGAGTGGTAGGTGGTGAGGTAGGGTGTGCATGACGTGTCGGAACAGGCGGGGAAGTTGTTCTCGCTGGAGGGGGCGCCGGCACCAAGAGTGCGGTAAAACAAAGCTGCGCACGGGAGGGTGCGTGTAAGTGTACGTGTGTGTGTGTGTGCGCGCGCGGGAGCGTGCGCTGAATGAGTGTGCAAGTGCGCGTGTATTTGTGTTTGTGCCTGCGTGTGTGTGTGTGCATGGGCGTGATGGAAGCACCTTGTTAGATGTGTTGAATGCGTGTGTTCACCAGTAGTTGTGTATGGGACGTACTGTTTGTGGTGGAGCCAGTGGAGAAGATGGCCCAATAATTGTTGAATGGGCTTTGGTTGACCACATCCGTGAGGCCAACATGTTGGTACGCGCCAGGTGAGAACCTCGCAGAGACCTCCACCGCAGACCCAACACTCTCCAACGGGTCCCGCGTATACAACGCCGAGTTGTAAAGCTCCACAGCACCTCCACTCACATGCGCGGTTGAAATGCCATCCCAACTCTTCACCGATAGAAATGTTGGCACGACGCCGTCGACATCAAACTCCGCCGCGTACGTGAGAGGTAACCCAACGTATCCGCCACCCGCCGCACCGTGGTCGAACACGTAACAATCACCACTACCTGATAGAAAGCTCGCAAACGACGAGTCCAACATGTTGCCTGTGACAACTTGTTCAAGTGGAGGTGGAGGAGGTGGTGGAGACATGTTGGCACCCCCCGGTGAGTGTGTCACGAAGGACCATGTGTACACGCCGTCCAACGTGCCGCCACCGTTGGCTCCCGTAAGACCTCCGCCCACACTAACAGTGTAGTGTGTGCCTTCATCCAACACATTGTTGGGTTGTATGGTCACAGCTTGCTTCACGCTGTCGAGTGTGGTGACAATTGGTATGTCGGCATCCGTGTCGCGGTTCTTCAGCGACACAACGAGGGTGAGAGGGTTGACGGGTTCGGAAAATAGTGCAATAATGTTGGGTGAAGAGGGTGAGACGTCTGTCTCATCCGCTGCGGGTAGCGTTATCACAACTGATAGTGGTATTGTTGTGTCCGATGACGCTATGAGTACGTCCACTTGCTCGACGACGGGTGTGGACACGCCATCTTGTGAGGGTGTCAACACCACTTGGAAGTAGATGTTGTCTCCCGTGTGGTTGATCGAGCCGTCCTCGGGTACAGCCTCCCACGCCATGTTGGGATCGTAACGCACGTTGAGTGTGACCGTGCCGGAGGACGTGGCGAGAGTGCGAGCGTGTATGCCCGTGAATGTGACGGGTGTGCGGAAAGACAATGACGAGGAGGTGTAAGAGCATGAGGACGGGTAAGGACCCGAGCGGAGAAAGGAGAGAGAGAGAGTAGAGGAGGTGTCCCGGTCCAAGGCGGACAAACCCTGCACAAAGTGTGTGTGTGTGTGTGTGTGTGTGTGTGTGCGCTAAACAAATGACTGTCAACTCACTATTGCCCACGCGCTCGAGGAGTCGCCAACAGCGCCCGTTGTGACATTCTGCACGCCATCGGCGGCGTACTTTGAGCTTGACGCGTCCCACAGGATCTGATACCGATGGTAGCTGATGGCACAGACAATGCATCAGACACACACATAGACACACAGACACACAACTCGCTCTCCTCTCACCTGCCAAATGCGTCGCTGCCAGCGAGTCGTACATTGTTGGCATTTGCACGCGCATAGAGTACATCTCCTCCTCCTCCAAACGGAGTACCAATCAGACTCCATAGCGCCACATTGAATGGGTCTCCATTGCCATCCAGCGAAGTTAACCCAACATACTGCCCTTGCGTGGTAGACACACCACTATACGTGGCGCCGAAGTCCACTACGCGTGGCCGCGTGTACACGCCTTTTGTCGACACGGCCGAGAGCGCGAGGGAGAGCTTCCCACCCTCTATTGCACACTTTGCTCCCGAGCTTTCCCAGATTCTATACTTCAACACAACAGGTCCACTTCCTTCCCACCCGAGAGACGTGTCGAGAGTGAAGTCTCCCTCAGTTGTGATGGTGGACTTCATGTTGGGTTGTTGGTTGAATGATAGAGAGAGGTAAGGTCTCAGCATGAACTCGCCGTCACCCTCGAGAGACACATACCCACATGTTGGGGTGGAGAAGCTACCCGCTGCGATGAAAGCCTCGGGTGTGGTGAGTGTGAGTGTGTAGGGTGGCCTCACGCTTGTCATGAAGGATACGGGTGGACCCGAGGGTAACGAGGCCGTGTTGGAGTGTGTGTCGGCCACGGTGACTCTAAGGTAGTATGTTGTAAAGGGTAAAAGAGACGTGAGAGGGAATGTGTGTGTGGTAGAGAAAGTGGTGTCAGTAGCAGCTGGCGTGAGAGCGTCAGAAGATGTCCCCAACAGTAGTGTGGCATTAGAAGCTTCATCGGTTGAGAAAGTCACCGAAGCACTGTAAGCTTGCACATCGGTCACGGTGATATCTGCATAATGGGAGTGTGAGACAGAGAGTATGTAACATACACATTCACACGCACACGTACCGTCCGTGATGACAGGTGCTGCGGTGTCGACACCATAAGTGGCCACGTAGCTCCCGGCCAACGCGGGGAACATGATGTAGTCCACGCCGCTCACCGTCTTACGCGTGCGCCCGCCAACAACTGACCCACCATTCCTGGTCAAACCAATCAAGTCCCCTGTCGGCACACCTAAGGCACGAGAACAACATGTCAACAAACCCAACATGTCGACACAACATAGCACACAACCACTCACTTGCGGGGAGAAGCGCACGCAGCAATGTTGGGCTTATCAGGCTCAGGTCCGCCACATCACCAGGTTGTACATCAAACTCCAAGGTACTCACACCCGCATCCCAACGCAAGTTGGCGAATGTGGACCCGCCGCGCATATCAACCCACATCAACACTTGTCTCGCTGACATCACCGGCGCATTATATCTCTTTGCCGACGCTAATATCGGGTCCACTTCCCCTCCTTTCCCCGCATCCGAGTGTATATTCGCAACAAACACCCCAACAAACCCGCGCGTGACAGCGTTATCAAGCAACGCATCAACAAACGACGGGTACACTTGGTTGGATTCATCCGTCATTTGCGTCACGGCTTGGTAGATATCCAGCATGGTCCCGTCGATATCGGCGAAGCGCATAGGGAGAGCTGAACCGGTGAATAAACCAGGGATGGAGGAGTCCCATGCGGTGGAAGAGTAGAGAGAACGAGGAGGCCAGTAGTAGTAGTTGGTGTCAAGACGGACGCCGTTCTCGAGCTCGACCAAAGCCTGGAGTGGGTGGGTGGGTGGGTGGGTGGGTGTGCATGTGCGTGTGCGCGTGCGCGTGTGCGCGCGTGCGCATGTTGTTGTTAACAATACTTGCTAAGATGCTATCTGTGCGTGTTTCGTGTGTGATGTGGGATGCAAGCCTAAACAACACCTCCTCCTCTCTCTGACTTACTGCTGAGTCCCAGTCGCTCCACGCGATGCAGTGCGTGCGTTCGGTCTGCGGGCCCGGCAGCGTCGGGTACTTGGCCGCGAAAGCACCGAACTGGTCTTGGAAGAAGGCTCGCAGACCTGAGAATGCAATGCGAGTCAGAGTGTGGTTGAGTTGTGTACTGGGATGGCAAGCAAGCGTGCGTACTGTTGGGTGTCCAGTTGGCGCAGTTGGTGTTGATGTGCATGGCCACTTCGAACCCTTGCGCGTGGTACTGCTGCGCCTGCGAGTCTGCCCAGTGTGGTAATGAGTGACGTGCGCATGTGCATGTACATGCGAAACAATGCGATGGTATGCACGTGTACGCATCCGTGTATGCGTGTGCGCATTGGTGTCCACGTCCGTGTGCGCGCATGTACGGGTGTGTACGGGTTGTGCGCGCGCACACACCACAAAGTGTCCTCACTCGTAAGTGCCGAGTCTGGATACAGGTACGCGGTCGCCCTCGCGCACTCCAGCATCTCCACCCTACACCCGCTATCCCTCGCCCCCTTGAGCTGCTCAAACCGGCTCGCATCCAACCCCCCTTCCCCCCCGTGGTTGTCGGCCGTCATCACCACCACCGCGTCCGCGCCGCCGGGGAGGTACCAAAAACGAGGGAGAGATGGGAGGGGTGAGGTAGGGGAGGAACGGAGAAGGAAGGAGAGGAGGGAGGTTAACAGACGAAGCTGCTCGTCGGCCTGAGAGAGAGAGAGAGAGAGAGAGATGTATCAGGTTTTGAGTGAGTTGGAGTTGGTTTACAACACACTCAGATGCGTCGTGCGCGCATACGCATGCGCATGCAAAAACGAGTGCTCGCGCGCGCGGGTGTGTTGCCACAAAACAACAGAACAGCCCTACTTGGGGTACAGCGATGTTGTCCTGGTCCACCCACTGCGTCTGCGCGTCTCTGTTGATGAAGAGGTCGTCGGCGCGAATAGGGTCGATGCCGTCGTTCTCGGTGCCGGCGGCCGCGGGGTTGCCTTGACGCGTGTACACGACGCTCTGGGCCAGGTCGTAGGCCCACACAGCCACGCTGCCCTGGTAGTACACCGCCGGCCTGGAGAGAAAAGGACACACATGTCAAAAGAGAATCACGAGTTACGCGCATACGCACCTGTGCATTGACACCCGCACGCATGTGCACAAACGCATCAGCAGACTGTCTAATGTGTGTGTGCGTGTGCGCGTGGCATGCACACACGCACACATACGTGCGACTCACCCTAAGTTGGCGCCTGCTGCAGTGGCCCTCAACGCCGCCACCTCGGTCGCTCCCGTGGGGTTGCTCAACACCAACCTATCAGCACTCCCATGAAACTGCATCCCGCGGTCACCAAACACACCAAATCCCGGCTGCGTTGGATCTATACACAACAAGAGTCAGATACACATACGCATGTTATCAAACATCACACACACCCAACACTTGCCTTGGTTGTGAACGAGCATGTACCCCTCCGACACTTGCATTGCGCGCGGGTTGAGCCCGAGCAGGGAGTTCATGTTGGGCGTGTCTTGTGGGCGCATTGCCACGAGAGGGTGGCCGTCCGACACCCACTGTGCCAGAATGCCGACCTGAGAGAGAGAGAGAGGGGGAGAGGGGGAGCATGTTGGGTTGTCGTGCCCGTGTGAACATGAGTGTGGTGTGGGAGGAGATTAGGTAGTCACTTACCTGAGGGGTGGGCACTGCAATGGCGCCGAGGAGGATTAGCCAGTAGCTGCTGAGTGCAGAGTAGGTAGTAATCTGGACACATAGTATGCATCAATCCCATGCACGGTGCTTGTGCAACGTGTTATGTTTGTAATCAGTGCATGCGTGCGCGTGCTCAAGTTTGTGTTTGTGTATTTTTGTGCGTGTGCGGCATGCAGGTATGTCTCACCGTGCTGATATCTTTGACATCGAAGTAATTCAACCCTTCTGCTCGTAATATCTCCGCATAGTAGTACGAAAACCTGGCAAAGTTGGCCACTTCAGCACACATGCGCATACAGGTCAATTCGCACATGCCATATGCACACTGATGTGTGCAGAGCACAAATGCTCACACGGGCACGCACGCATTGACCCAACATACTTGTTGCTGGCGCTGGCAAGAACGAGCACGGGTCCCCCAGGACCCTCATTGGGATTGAACTGGGCAGCAGCCGGGCCCACATCAATCGTCACCAAGCTGGGTGTGTCCTCAACATTGAGTGAGTCATCAACCGCCCTCGCCATGATCGTGTACGAGCCCGCGGGGAGTGACACGGGACCAAAGGCCCACTTTGTCAAGGTATTGTCTGAAGGTATGGTTGGACGCCAACTATTGCCGTTGTCTAAGGACACTTCGACCATGCCGACAACGCCCGCGCCCGCATCATTTCCAGTGATGGTGATAGTGAAAGGAGTGTTGGCATGCAGTGGGTCCGTGCTCGCGGGGGCTGTAATGGTAGATGTTGGCAATGTTGTGTCGGTGGTAGCGAGGGCCCGTACAAGACCTGAGGGTAGGGTTGCAGGCTGCACGGACATGTCGGCGAGGAGGTTGATTGTAAACTGTTGGATGGAAGGGTCTGTATCTGAAGACCCTCTGTCATGATTGGAGTCCAAGCCCCAGCTCCATTGCACGGTCCCGGCCCCGAACACGATGGCGGGTCCCTTCTTGTACACAACAAGGCGATGCGTGGCGGATCCACCCTCAGCATACGTGGACCCGAAGTCCGTTAAGACCTGCACTCCCGTCACGCTCGTGCCCGACAGCCTAACAGACCCTGAGGGCCTGGTGGCGTCGTCAGGGTCTGAGTCCCACTCGTAACCAATCAGATCATCTGTGACAATGGTGATGTCGCCGGTGTCTCCCGCAGCTACTGCACCCACGGGGGTGTCACGCCAGAAGCGCAAGCGGCGGAGGGACTCGGGAACCGTCATGCGCGTGGACCCGCTGTTGACTCTGAAGAATTGACCAGTTAAGGTGCTCTCGGGTCGGCCACCGCCACGCGCCAACGCGTCAGCACGAGGGTCACGCCACGTACCCGTCCAGGGACCAGTCCTGCCCTCAATGGGCAGACTCGGGTCCTCGGGTTCAGGACCTGACCATTAATCATTGTGAGAGTGTGGGTGAATTGTGTGACAACAGCATGACGACTATTACTTACTCTCCAGAGTGCCGCTGATGGCGTGTGTCTCTTTGAAGCAAATGAGGGTCTGGTGGTCAGGGGACCAGTACGTCTTCCAAAAGACCTCGTTACCACTGCATCAGAGACCCAAGGAACGTGAGTAACAGGTTGAACAACAACAACAACAACAACAACAACTACACGACGATGCGTGTTGACTTCACAGCAATAGAGACCGCAAGTGAGTCGCGTATGCACATGCATGCACGAGAGAAAAGTGCACACACACGCACTCGCACAAGCACGCACGCACCAAAACACGACACAACACACCACTCTCCTCCTCACCTAAAGAACGCGATATGCACTCCTTCATCCCTCGCCGCCTCCACATTCGCTCTCTGGTCCCCCGACCAATACTCGTCATGTCCCACAGAGAAGTACGCCTTATGCTGCTTCATCACCGATACTGCAATAGAGCGGTCCGCGTCGCCACCGGACCAGTAGCTGACGCTGTAACCGGCACCCTCCAGGAAACGAACCATCGGGTACTCGGAGTTGAAGACGAAGTCCTCGTTAGAAGTGTAGCGGGTCGTGAACGGACGCGCGTAAGAGACCTGTGGGCATAGTGAAATGTTGTTATTGGTCTAATACCACGGTTGTGTTAGATATAGTATTCTGTGCGACATGGTTAGATCGTACTCGTATATATTGATTGCGCACCCCCACACATGCTCACGCATGCTAGCGCATGCACATGTGCATGCGCATGCAATGTGCACATGATGCAGTGCCCTCACCTTGTATGCGCGAGGCGAGGTGTATAGGCTGTACCCGCCGTAACTGTTGTACGCCTGCCAGGTGCTGTCCCAACACAACAGCACCACGCATCAAACCCCACTCCCACACCCCACCCCACCCCACCCACCCCCACCCACATCTCCACTTACGTGTCAGAGGTCTGGAACAGTATGTCGGCCGTGCTCGCGTCATCCCGCACGACAAAGAAGGCGTGGCTGGCTGCGTTGGCTCCCGTTTTCAGAAGAGCGAAGTAGATGCCTGAGAGTTGAGTGGAAGGGACCGACCACGTGGCGGCAACGGACCAAGAGGAGCAGTCCACAGAGAGGTACACAGGGTCCACGAGGCAGGCGGCCTAAGACAATGACAAGTGGGTGGGTGGATGGCTGGGTGGATGGGTGCGTGCATGCGTGTGTGAACATGAACGTGTGCGTGCGTTCCAGTGTGTTCACGTTTGCATACACGTGTGCGTGCGCGTGTGTCTCGCTATGTGCATGCGTGCATGCGCACGTATGCATTTCCATGCTTGCAAGGAGAGGTTGCACTCGTGTGTGAGCGTGTGTGCGTGTTACTTGTCACTCCGTCAGATATGTCACCTGCGGGTTGACCACGCGGGAGCCCAACGACGCGACGCGGCGTGCCCCATTGCCGCCGTAATACCCCATTCGATACACGTCGATCGCAACAGGCGTGTTGGGAGCCGACGTGCTGACCTGGAACCACATACACAAGCAAGTTGATGAGTAAACTGTATCTGATACAGCTTGTGAGATTTCTGCATTGACAAGGTGGGTTGCTCACCCGAAACTCGACGAGTGAGCCGGGCGCCACGCTGAACGGCGTTGCAAAGGCTTCGGGTGTGGTGCCGCTGCTCTCCCACTCAGACGAACTGGCCACACATGGGAAAGAGGTGATAAGCGAGGTAAGTGCGTGCACATATGTGGGTCCGCATACGTCTTAGTGTTGGTGCGCGCAAGTGCGAGTGCACCTGCGTGTGCATGCGTGTGTGCGTGTGTGCATGTGTGGGTGGGTGATTGAATAGGTGGGTGGGTGGGCGTGCATACGTGTCTGCGTGTGCGTGTGTGCGTGGCACATGCAGTAATGTGAGTTCACTCACGGTTGGCCCTGCAGGCAGTTCTCGCGCACGATGTCATTGGCGTCAGGGGGAAGCGGAGAGCAGTAAGCTGCCGCAGCGACAGAGTGTGAGCCACCAGAGAAACAAACTGAACAGGATGATGAGTCTCGCAAGCATGGACTGGATACTAGCGCTGACTCAGTCTAGTACAACCCCCCGCTGTACGCACAGGGTTATACAGGTATGTCGACTTGTGCTGTTGAAGTGTTCCACGTCCCACATATGACACATGAGCTCATGTGAACCCGCACCTGGAATTGGCGCTGCGACTGCTTCAGCCTTAGGAAGGGCGAGGCAAGCAGCGGTCAGCAACACCGCCAGTGCCAGCATGCGTAGCAATCTCCAAAAAGGGGAGGAGGAGGAAGAGGAGGAGGAGGAGGACATGTTGCAAGGCCTCGCCGCCGCCGCCGCCGCCGCCGCCATCATCCCATGGCGCATCGTGACTGCAACTCAGCAGTGCTTGCGTCAGAACCTGCGCATATTGGTAAATTGTACATAATATGGTAGCGAGAATGTCAGAATGTTGACATGGTCAGCAGAGTCATCACCACCCTGTCAGCAGCGACATTGCAACCGGTTCTTTTGCTTTGTTCACCATGTTGTTGGTTCCTCGTGACAGGTCAAGTTCTGGTCAGTCATGCATGACCACCACACAAACCAAGCCTCTCACCTGAGCGTCAGCGCCGCTGCAGCATCCGCCTCGTCCTCATGCTTCTCTCTCTTACACCAAGCCCGCACTGAACTAACACACAAGCCAGCCCGCCGCAGGCACGGACAACGCCGCTGATGCCCCCGCCGACATGCACGGCACGGAACAACGCGCCCCCCGCTGACCTTGGCATAAGACCGATAAAGCACCGGCTAAACAAGCAGCAGCGGACCGAATTTGTGAGCTAAACAAGGGCAGGCTGTCTGGTCGTGGCCGGACAGTCAGAGGGCCATGACATGCGAGTTGTTGTCGTCTTCTTGAGAGCCAAGTCGCGTGTCGGCACGTCGCGTGGCCTGATGCATGCAAGTGCCGTATGCCGCGGCTTGAAACCATATGTACCGGTCATATGTATTCTAACCGGTAATAGTCAGCAAAGTTGGCCTCATCAGCGGGAATATTGTATGGGAGGCAAGGAAACAGACAAATTGTTTGGTAGGCTTGTCCGGTGTTACAACCCACAAGAAGCGTCGTGCTTTTGCGAGGTACAGTACTGCAGTGGCCGGCGTGCGCTCGATCCAACGGCTTCCGCAAGCTGAGTCGGGCTCCGGTAGCTTCACGCACCGTTGAGATACAGCGATTGGCATAATGGCCATGCGGAGCAGACGACGCACGGCGACGCGACACTGCACCTGGCGGCGGGCCGCGGTCGTGTCGTCTTTTGCGATGACGTCTTGCAACAAGGGGAAGCACCCCAGGCTACAACATCGGCATGCATGAGTCATGTATGCATTCGACGTTCCCACTATCTATGATAAAATGGTGGACACATCGCAAAGGGGTCAAACACGTGAACAAGGGGTGCGGCTGATTGGGCGATTGGGTGGCCGGCCTGCCGCGCATCCCACTCAGGGCCATCGCATACGCGACTGCCGGGCTGCCGCAGTGGGAACAATGACGACTTGATAGAAAAATGCGCGGGACTAACTCGCTGCGTAATGAAGGTACCCATGCCGCCCTCACAGATCTGATGCCTTATGTAGCTCCACGTAGTCTATTGCTAAACATGGCGGCCGATGATTATAGTGTTCAAACGTTAAAATTCACGTTTAAACACTATGATCAGATGAGAGTAGCCTTAACCGTCATTGGGGCTAAAAGTTGTTGCATTATTAAGGTACCTTCCCACAGATCCGATAGTTTTATGGTGGCTCCACGACCTATCATGTTGCATCGCAGCCGCAGAGTGTGATCAGAAATACAAAACAACCTGCATGTATAGAATGCGCGGGAGTATGAGAATTACGAGAGAGTTTCTGCTTAGTGAAGGTTGTTTCCCATGCCGCCCCAATAGATCGGACGTTTACATGTGGCCACGCGGCCTGCATAAGTGCATGTAGGTTGTTGAGTGTGATTACGGCATTAATTAACCTTAAAAAATGATAGGATTGCGTAAAACAAAGAGTTGTTACATATATATACACACACACACACATATATATATATATATGTGTGTGTGTGTGTATGTGTGTGTGTATACATATATTTATACATATATATGTCTATACATATGCAGATATATATATGCAGATATATATATCTATATATATACACATATATATGTATATATATACATGCATGTGTGTGTGTTTATACATGGGAGTACATATACACAAGTATATATATATATACTTGTGTATATGTATATATATATATGTAATGTCACGTATACACGCATATATCTTCGCAATGCATTACATGTATGTGTGTACATATATATACACATATATATGCATGCACATCCTAATGTATGTGTGTACATACGTATGTGTATAACATTTTCACACATATATACACATATATGCATGTATACGTTTGTATAGTTTTAGTTTGCACGACATGCACGAGTTGTACTATTATATTGTTAAATCAATGCAATGTACAATATATTTACCTTAACGTCGCAAAACTTAAGGTCATCAACTCTGTTAAGTAAATTCATATCATATATATGATTCGTGCATGTCTAATGAATTGAAGCACAGCTAAAAATAAACGCAACTAAATCAAATAATAATAATTCGCACAAAATGCACGGTGCACATATGGGAGCATATTATTTCATTCAAACTCGCAACCCGATGATAGTTGATGTTCACAATAAGCTTATTCAGCTTGAGACGTTTGCTTGCTCGAGCAAATCAAATTTTGGTAGTGAGGCTCAGCCGTGGATGAGAGTCCTCGTCAAGGCTGTGCATACTAGCATAGCCTTACGAAACGGTGCGAAATGCACATCTGACGACCGAGAGTGCGCACAAGACTACGTGAGCAATAGCTGCCACGTGTTGGACGTCGCTGCCCATACTATCGTTGTCAGTTACACCACGATCATTTGCTGAAGCTGGTGGCGACGGCGGCGGTGGCAGCGCGGGTGGGTGGGTTGGGTGCGCACTTCAGCAAGCACGACGTTGATGGCGCCTACAGGGCCAACAAGAGCAAAATCAACTGCTGCGGCTTCAGCCATAGCAGTTTTTCACTTGCCACACTTGGCAAGGCTGCCAGCTGCCCGGCTTCAAGGCACCGCCCATCATGCCGGCATCGCTGGCTACGGCGGCGGCATGTCCGAGGGGCAAGATGACGCGACCGCGCACAGGTGCATACAAGCATACTGTTTCTTGTGCGTCCTCTGACGCAGCAAGGGCGTGCTTACAAAAAGACACTCGCTAGCCTATAGGCTAGCGAGTATTTATGCGTGAACATGTGGTCATGTAATTAAATTTTATATAACACGATTAAGTTGATTAAATATGATAACATGCTAATTAACGTTTACACCACGTTACATGCAAAGGTTACATTATGATAACACTATAACTATCATTAGCAAAACAATGCTGACCAAAAACACCGTAACGTTAAGATTCAACTAAAAAGGAAGGAACAAGAGCCGTTAGGCCATCATTCGGTTTGATAAACTATACAGTAGATGGTGTTGAAACGTTCACAAACGCCGCTACCATAAAAGGGAGCGAAAATGCCAATCATTGTCAAGATGCTCAGAAATTTTCTCAGAGGCATCTCGGCAGCAACGACTCGTCGGACATCCCAATGGTGAGTCGTAACTCCAGGTTGCGGCGCCAACTTGGAAACATTTAGCGGTTAAACCGCGCGCGTTTTTGCGGTACGAGGTCGGGGCGAGCCGCATGCCCCAAACACATGCCGCCATCAGTAACCAGCACTTTAACAAATTCACTTATTGCTATTTGATTGTGTCTGTCTCTGATATGCCGTCAAACATGGTCTTCAGCCAAACAAAACTTAAGCCCCTGCTCTTCAACCACTTTATGACGTACAAGCCAAAATGGAACTTTCTCCAAAAGCAAAGCATTTTGTTTTGCAGCTGTGCCACGATAAGGGGTGGGTCTGAATACTTGTATACATCATGAATAATAGCGATATGTATGATAATAAACATTCATTCATTCAACAATGTTTGAGTATAATGAACGAACGAAAACCATTTTGCATCATATTTGCAGCAATAAACACATAATAAACTACGTTGTTGGTTGCGGACCATTTCTCGGGCTGATTCAAGTTCGAGATAAGATTATGATAAGTCATTGTTACTTAACTCGGACCTTACACTTGCACGCAAACGTAACACCTGAATATGCAAGTGGTAACATTGGTGCAAGTGCATGAGCGTATCTGTGTGTCCTTACGCTATACCGGTGTATGGTAGTCATATCACACCGAATGTGTACTTCTTACATGTGTGTACTTTGTGCCAACACACATACACACGCATGTGGTTGTCGGGTGCGTGGCTGTGGAGCTCCCAGACCTCTTCAATTTGTTCTTCAATCTCTTCCCGCTGTTCTTAAAAGAGGTGTGTGGCCCATACACCTCACATATGAGTACAGTGCGGGGCACCGCACTCAGCACTTGTTTAGATATGTGCACGTCATAAGGTGGTGTTGATCTGACTGCACCCTGAGCAAGGATCTGTGCCCCGCCCTCGCGCAAGCCGCACAACTCGGATACGCCGACAACACAGCCAATAACGCACTGTTACAGGCGTTGCCATGATGTTGGGTGCGTATTTGTACAATCATGTGCATGTGTGTATGCATGCACGTGAGCACGCGCGCCCCTCCTCAATAGAGCTCCTCATCGACAAGCTTTATAGGTACGCATGTCAACCGACACATATTGCTTGCTTTGAGAATGATAAGAGCAACAGACTCGCACTCACGCTCTCACCACATGTAGCAGCGATCGACATCACGTCGCGCACCCTCCAACACTCCATCCGTCTCAGCATTACAGACCCGACACTGTCCATCAAAGCCACACACAACACGGCACCAATCTCCCTTGCCCCACCACCGTGGTGACCACCATTACCCTCACCACTACCTCCTTCTCCACCACCCACTCCTGCCCCGCCTGCGCCAACAACAACAGCAACAACGACCATCCGTAGTTGGCATGTGCCCGCGCCCGTTGTGGCCGGCACGTCCATCACCGACGCATCCACGGGTGTTATTGTTGTGTCGGCCGCCGCGGGTTCACTAATGAGAGTGTCCGCAAGCTCATCTGTGTCATATGCGGGTGTTGTGTACTCCTTTGCCGGGTGGTGTGATGTGGGGTTGCGGACTCACAATGTGGTTATGCGTGCGGGGAGTACGAACACGCTGTATGCGAGTTATAGTGTGGGTGGGAGTGTGTCGGCGGGTGGTTATGTGGCGGGAGATGTTGGGGTCGCGACGCATAAGAACTATCTGCTCAGGGGGGTGGCGTTCGGGGTGACGGAGTGTGCAATGACGGCAGTAAGCGTGTGCTTGTGCGTGTGCGTATACGTGCAGGTGCGCACCCGTGCGCGCACCCACGTGTCTTTGCACGGGTGTACGTGCGCATGCGCATGCGCGTGCGCACGTATGACCACACGTGTGGCGTGTCGTTGTGATGCAGGAGATCATGATGGTGGGGCCGCGTACATAGCGTATAACAGCCTCGCTTTGCCGCCATTTGGGGGTGTTGTGTATGTGGGAATTTCGATTAGCGCGGGGGCAACGAAGACTGTTGCACTCGGGGTGTTTGATGGACTTGTGGTAGCGTTAAAGAGGGAGGATGTTGGGCTGTATACTACTTTTGCTTTATAATCTATGTGTGAATAGGTCACATGTGTATATAAGCAACTGAGTAGCAGTGATGGTAAACATCATAATAAGGTTTTACCGTTATAAATGTGGTACAAAGCGTGTTGCGTGCATTTATTGTCTTGTCCGTATTTGCGCATGAGCGTATGTGCGCATGCAGTTTGAGTACATATCGCATTTGAAGTGTACAACCCTCAAAAACCATATACTAACCGTGCATAACATCGTGCAATAATTGCATTGCATTGCAACGATTATGGACTATATTATATCGCCATGTGATCCGTGCAATTAGCGTGCCTAAATTGTACAATAGCTATGTACGCTTGCTGTGTTAGCACTAGGGTTAATCGTCAGGCATTCTTGTTCGGTCATCCACTATTTTGTAGGCATGGCATATTGCTGAGTTATGAGGGGTTGAAGATGTCTTTGCGTGTTGTAGATCATCCGTTTAATACTTTATGAAATGCCACGCGTACGTGTTCCCAAACCATTGTCCGTGAAACTATTCATATGTTTGGTGGATCAGATAATGATAAACACACTCTCTTGCATGAGCGTAGTCGTGCGCATGCATCTTGCATACATATTACATTGAAGTGCACAACCTCCATAGACCAAACACTATCCATGCATAGCACTGCATTGCAACGATCATATCCATTATGGACTATATTACACAGTCAGGTGATTAGTGCAATGAGCAAGTCTCAAATGTACAACGTCTGTCGGATAGCTGTGTACGCTTGCTGTGCTAGCACTACTTTTGGTCATCATGCATTGTTGTTTGGCCATCCACTACATCGTAGATATGGCATTTTATGTGGGGTTGAAAACGTCTTTGCTGGTTGAGCACCAACTACTAAAACAATTTGTGAGATGCCACACGTACGTGTTCAAAAACTATCCATGAAACCATCTATATGTTTGGTAGATGAGACATGAATAATTGCGGACTTCATTGTCAAATCCGCCCTAAGCATGACTTAGAGATACAAAACCTTCCAACATTAATAAATAGCTGTTTTATGTAAATCATATTGATCCAATTATGTTAAGTGGTATGCGACAATCAACTTACAATTGTAGTTAGCATTTATCCAACACCCATGTCAACGACAATAGTCCGATTGTCGAGCATGTTAAAGTTCAGCGTAAGCATCTGAAGAAAAAGTTGTAAACCTGGTAGTGAGCGCGCACAATTACATAATGACTCGTGCTGAAGAGCTGTGCCATCTATCTCTTTATCATGTTATATATTCAAACACACACCTCAGCTGTAAATAGCTTTAATTGTGAAGTAATGGAAAACCATATGCGAACATGCGCGTAAGGGCGAGATGTCAGCTCCAACGATACCATGGAGTGAGAGTTGATGAAATGTTGAGATTGAGATAAATGTGGTTGTACGCCCTATATGATGGCGTTGAAGGCGGTGGTAATGATGGTGGTTGTGGACATGCTTAGCTATTCACTGACATCAAACTCAATTGCTGACATTCCCACCACTTATGCACCAAAAGTATCAGCACAAGTAAAGAACAAATGGGTGGCAATTGTCGCAATGCCAAACCGGCTTTTGAGACCATCAAGCCTGACATAGTTTATGTCCACAACAATTATCTACAAATATAGCGAACAGGAATTGCCACGGCGCCTTGCGACTCAAACCCTAACTCAGCTAGATATGAAAGCCTCACTTATGCTGCATCGCTACCATACTGTATAGTTTGTACATTCTCAGCAGGATCGCTCAGTTGCACATGTGCGCCTCCGCTTATGCTTGACGAGGTCGGCCTCGTTTTTTAGCGGCGGTAGCGAGCGACAAGCAGGCAAGTGTGGCTATGGGTTGGCTTGGTGAGCTCTAGCACCATCAGCACCTTTCGATTGGACTTCACTTCACACTACACCAATTGTTAATGGTAATGAGCTTGAAGATTGCCTCCCTCGCATGCTTAGAATAACATGGAGAGTGACAAGCAATCTGCGGACTTGCTAGGAGCCTCCGCTCACTATTGGCGAGGGCAACTACCCTACCTACAAGCGGCGGTGGAGAGCGACAAACAAGCAGGCAGGTACACCTACACCCGCGCGGGTTGCTTTGCTGACGTGCGCTTTCATCCTGCCTTTCGTTAGAGCCCTGCAACCTACTAATTTGTGGTGGTTATACTATTAGCACCGATTTGCCTGTTGCCCATGCTCACATGCAACTTTCAATGTCGTTGTGGATGCCGTGCTGATACCTAGGCCTTTATAGTACTTTTCAACTGCATTTGCGTCTTCTTATACCCGTGCACGCAGTGTGAGCACTGCATGGCCTGTTCCTCACATGATTTGAGTTTACACAATGTAAACCCACCCTTCAGCCAAACCGTGTTCAACAGCGCACAGTGGCTCAGCTCTAATTGCTTGGCGTGGGCAGCTCGCCTCAGACAAGCGACGGTGGGGAGCAACAAGTTGGCACGTGTGCCGGTTGGGTTATATTCGCTCTACATCAGTGCATTGCAATGCTTAACTAACAATGACTTTTGATGTTGCATACGCGTGACGCATTCGCGCTGTTCATCATTAATTGCCTCGCGCATACGCATACGCACATGCTGTAGTTCAAGGCTTTGCTAAAAGAACAGGGCCGCAAGTAATCGATCATAGCTTGCACTTTGTATCTTGGAGCTTGGAATTATTCCAACCCCGCGCTTTCAAAGCAAGCTTGAGGCAATATATATCTACGGTTGCCACGTTTAACGTGCAAACTTTACATTAAAGTAATTTTGGTGTAACAGGTCACATAAGCACATGTGTTCTTATGTGTGAATGTTGTTTGCAAACAAACGCGCACACATCATAAAACAACGATTCAATCTATGTAAAATGAAACAAAAGTCAACATCATGCTATAACTTTATTATTACTATTATTATAACTATATTTTTACATGGTAATCATATTTGCTTTCAGTGCCTACCTTATGGTAATACCATCTACACAAACAAAAGCTGTGCTGATACCCCGAAGCGTTAGGCCATTATTGCTGCATTAAAGTTAAAATGTAAATACTTTGCCGCTTATATATACTATACATAGTTAGTAACCAATTGCAACGTTTTTTAATATGGTCATTGAATATTTTCGCATTGCAGCTTTAATCTTCTCTTTCAATACAATTATATTGGATTGAAAATGTAAACACATGTGTCTCGAATTTCAATACCCGATTTGTGAAGGTTGTGTCATAGCGTGTTCCGCATCATGACCTTCTCTTGCCATGTCGCGACATGGCTAATGACGCCGACAAAATGGTTACATACAGTATAAGCTGATTATCAACTTGGCGCTTGCTTAGAACCGTATTATGCGTATGGAATCATGCCATTACATACTATAAGTAAATATTGCTCTCACTTAAGCGGAAAGAGGCGTCTCTTAAAGTTTAATCAGCATATAACATGTAAGGTTGCCATTTTTTCAATGTGTATTTTGGACCATAATGGTGTTAATAAGATCGTAATGTTGCATCATTTTGTTGGACTCCACACTGGGTAAAACACTGCTTATCGTTGCAATGCTGAAACGCTGCACGTGAGCAATCTAAGGTCAACACACGAACTATAGTTATATGCCAAGTAGATTTGAAGTGTTTGTCAAAGTTTGGAGACGGAGCAAAACAAGTTGCGCCGCGCTTCAATGGCATTAACATTGCAGATGACGGTGACATTACCATGAACGATAAGTGCGAACTGATGGCGGCAACGCGCATGCAAATGATCATATTGTCAAGTCAGCAAAGTTAACATGAGTTTGCATGTTGTTGCTTATTTTTGGAATGGTGGAACAACATGCACACTCATAAGTAAAGTGTACAAGGCTTGCAAATCTATTTACGTTTATACTACAAACAGCTAGTAGCGGCGCACAAAGACCTATTGGGATTGAAAATTAAGACAGGAAGCACCATGTGGCAGGAGGATGCTTCTTCATTGATAAACAACAGTCTTCATAACTGCACACCACGGTGTCACTTGCGCCATCATACATACAACTAGCCAGTCACATGTATGCGTAGTGTAACACTTATCCACTACATTTTAAGTGCTAAAACGATGCAATACCGCCACATCTGCAAGTTCTACCCTTTGTCTGAAGCTATAGTACACCACAAGTACCATACACATACTATGTGTAGTACAACAAGTATTGTACAAAGACATTAGACAACGTTATAGGCATAACTGAATGACCAACATTGCAAGTTACATGTACACCTTCACATACCCAAGCACCTCTTTATAGCTGCAAAACCTTCCATAATTAAGTTCTCGTTGGCATATATCGCTCGCAAGTATGGCACATTACATAAAAACTTACAGGTGGCTTCAATCTCCTTACCAGTTGTTTCGGTAACGAAGGGACCAGAGTGTTCCGCATATTAAATGATTGCATCAGCCATGGACACAAATTGTTCAGGTGGCATGGAGAAGAGCAATGCTATAGTTTTGATGCGTGAAGGTGCAGTGTCTAGATGTGTTAGAATTGGCCGCGCCGAGGCACGGTGGTGGGGTCCTCCTGTGCTAGCCGTCGCTGCCAAAGACGCTACAACCAAGTTGAGGACTTAATTGCGGTGCCACTAGGCCAAGGCCCTTTGATGTTGCCAAATCGGACAACGCTCGGGGGCCTAATGACATCGCCATGCTGGCCTTTACGCCTTTTGTAACACTAGCCGTAAGACTGACCTTCAACTTCTTCTCAAGCTTTGCCATTACCTCGTTCAACCGTTCCTCAAGCCTCTTCTCCATCTCGTTGTTCGCCATGTCTGAGCGTGACCGTTAATCAATGGCAATGTGCCGCTTTTGAGCTTAATGATCAGGAGGCTTTCTGCCTCGACAATCTGCATAGCTGACTTGTTTGGCGGTAGATTGCTTGGGTCTATCTGTTCAAGCTCTAAGTAGCGGATCGCCTCAATATCAAAGGCATGTTTTAGAGTTTGTGCAACTGATCAATGCTTGTTGGGTTAAGGCTTTGCCACGCTTCCGCTTCCGCTTCCTAATCCTAATGTCAAATGGCACCAAGTTGTGCAGGCAAACCTCCTGTATACTCCCTGCATCCATCTGCAATTTGTCAACGCAAAAGTATTGGGCTAGTAGACAACCATCTATCCTTTTTAGAAAAGCGACCTTGGAATGCAATGTGCAGCTCATGCACTACGTGTCCATATGCCCGTGCCTTTAAACGTGAGGAATTGTGCACAGAAGGTGACAATGCAACCGCAAAAGTGATTGTTATGCAGGGCGCTGGCAATGATAGCAAGCAATACTTCAACCCACATACCTGCATCCGTGTCGCCTCGCCGCCGCTGGTAGAAGAGCGTGCATAGCTGCGGAAGAAGAGCGGACACTGCGTGCACAGATGAATAACTCGTTGACAAACAAAGTGTTGTGTTCAAACCATAATTCAGCATGGGGGCATGAGTTGCCGCGGACTATTGACTTCCCGAGGCCCAAACTTCAATTGAGCAATGAATTGGTGCACATGGTTAAAGTATAGCAGGCTATGATAACACCATAAGCTCAAAGCTTACGATAAGATGTTTAAAACAAATCTGTACTTACGTAGACACATCACCACCACCTTTCAATTGGGATCAAATTGATTGCAAGTACAAGTGCATGGGTATGTGTAATCAGTTTTGCGCTAATGTTTCAACGGGTGCGCAACATGATGTGGTGAGGATATCAGCATATTACATTGAGCCCTTGAGTAGACCGATGTTGTATAGACATCATAATAAAGCAATAATCATACACATGATATGTATAAATTAATCATATATGCCTTCAATCATGTATAAACATTGTGGACATGATGTGGATACCCCTTCATTTTGATATATTTAAGAAAAATAATATGTAGAAACATACATAAATTGTAATTATGATTGTAATTATAATTATATACTTATCCATGTACCACTCTACACTGTTGATACCACCACCACTTTTAGCATTATATTGAACATTAAATGTGCTTATTACAACCCGCTGAGTTCAAGTTTCACAAGGATTATTGAGCTTGCTAATTTCGCTACTTTACACGCTCGTGAAAAGAGCTCTAGCAACATTGTACAAAATTAGAGGTAAACGAATAGTTAAGCCATGGCCAAAGCTTATGTGATTATTGGCAAATTATCAAGGCTTGTGCGTTTGTTACTGTAATTTATCTTACGTGTGTAGTTTGTGCTTGAAGGGTGCATGCATAGCATGACAATTGTTTAAGCACATCCGGCACGTTGAGACAATGATCATTTCAAGCATAACATAAGCACACACAGAATCTGTACCGCATCTCATTGAAGCATCTGGGCATGTTCATAAACACCAAGTCAACATGTGTGCACAGCAACATGACATATCATGGGACTTTTACGCACATACATTCATGTGCAATATACGCAAACATGCGTACATAATCATCGGGTGTAGCAACCAATGCCACAAGATGAGCTTTGAATTTGGTGATATACTCATTCACTCACGTGCATCATACCATTGCCTATGCACATAGTATTGGAATCTAGGATGAAACACTCTATGCCAAGCGCGAAAACAAAACACCCACAGCTTGCACGCTTACACTTAGTTTGAGCCAATCACTCATTGACGTTGATGTTAGTAGCCGTTGTACATACACCTTTGTAAGGTATTCTGTTTGTATTGTTTTATCCATTAACAAGTCTGGAACGTGAATGTGCTTGCCTTTAACAAGGTTTGCACACAAGTTGTGTCGCTAGGTTGATACAAGTAGCTATATACAATATCTTAAACTTGAAGTTGTACAATTAATGTTGTATCCTGCACTTGAAGTCAACAACCTTATATATCTGCCATTGTTTTTGTGTAATTGTTGCCATCATTCAACCAATTGTAGCCATGCCACAATTCACGACTGTTTGCAACAATTAACAAAATCCACAACCTTTATGTAAAGGCTTGGCTACGACCAACGCAAGGCATAAGAAGTCTTCAGCCGTGCATGTCAACGGCAACTCACCAGCTATGGCTGAATGCTGAGCAAATTTGCTGCGTGTAGCAGTCTTGCGAAATCGGTTATGCAAGGAAATGCAAAAAAAGGCAGCGATCTCATACCGTGATCACTGTAACAGAACCCCTTATAGACTCCTAGGCTAAGCTTGCATACACGCTGACTTGCACTCCGCAACACTCAGCAGCAGTCAACAAGGGACTTCAAAATGCTGTCGTAGCTGAGTGCAACATCCTGCAATAAGGCACACCTGCAGCTCCAAATGACTACAGTGATCAACATGCGATCTTGTGCTGTGCTTGAGAGAGTTATTGTCAAGCCATCACCATGTTACTGACACAGCGCAGACGCAACATTCAAACAGCATGCGAAGCACACACAATATTAGCGACAATCGCTATCCATTACTGGCGTGCAAATACAACCGGTCATGTTGTCCAAAGAAAAAGGTTTCCCTTATATCTGCGCTGACTCGGTGACGGGGAACTCGAAGACAACATCCTTGCCTGTGAGGCGCTTGTATACGCCTCCGAATGTCTCGAGCTTGTTCTCTGCGGAGGTGCGGTCCTTGGGGTCAAGGTAGACCTTCATGAGCTTTGAGCCGTCGAGCTTGTAGCGCCAGCGCCGGCCGACAATCTCTGTTGGGTACACCAGGTCCTCCATCAGCGAATCATGCACGGCCGTCAGCGTACGCGAGCGCGGCCGCTGCGTGCGGGAGTTCTTGCGCGGAGGCTTCATAATGCGCCTGCTCGCAACCACAACAACATCCTGCGCAGCATGGGATGGCTGAGTTACACAATGCAAAACCAGATGTACACGAGACTACACAGTTGTAGAGCTATACAGGGAAAGCATTGGACTATGACACGTCAACTTGATGGCACAGTAAATCGCAAACATTAATGCACTGTTGCACACGTCAACGATGCATAGAGTCAACGCTGCATTGTTGGTCAAGCGTTTATGGCTGACGTGCTTGTGCGACAACCCTGCTCGCACACAGCATGAAGCCAGTAACAAAAACGATGCTGACAGTGTCTGCATGAGCTATTCAAGTAGATGAGCTGCATACATGCTAACGCAAAGCACACAAGTCTGTTTGGAAGCACTTAGGGGACAGCATCACACTATGTTGCTGCTGACTGTCAGATGCATTCGACTGCAACTACAATGCCAATGCGACACATTTCGCACCTTGCCGGCAAACTTCTTCTCGAGCTCACGGACGAGCCTGGTCTGGAACTTCTTGAACTGCTTGTGAAGGCGGAAGGGCACCCAGACAACCACGCAGGTGCGGCTGCCGACTTGCACCTCCTTCGCAGCATTGATGAACAGGTCCTTCAGGTCCGCCTTCAGCTCTGCATTTGTCTGCTCCAAATCGAAAAGTGCCTGCACACACAACGCAAATTCGCACACGACAGAGACACACATTCGGCAGAGTGGCATACATCAATGCGGCGCTATGGTAGCAGCTGGTGGAAGCAAGCACTGCTTCGCGGCTACAGCAGCAGGAAATGTCACAGGTGACTGTCGGTGATCATGAACGTATGATCGCGGGACGAAGATGAATGCGTCTGTGGCGACAATAATTATCATGACACCAAGCACATGGCCAAGCAGCAGCCTGACCTGCCCGACGGACTCCTCAAACTCGTCTGGCTCGGCTCCCTTCTCCTTGATGATCTTCTTCCGCCCCGTCAGCGACATGTTTGTGAATCAGGCGACGCCAAGGGACAATCGACCAGCCTCTCTCCTTGCCCTCCTCCTGGCCGTCCTCCTTTCCCCGCACCGCCGCCGCCGCCGCCCCTCACCGAGCGCGCGGCCAAAGAGACCCAAACCCTAGCGGCGGCGCCAGTTTCACCCGAGACAGAAACATCGTGTACGCCGCTGCGCCATGAATTAGGGTTTGTTTCTGCGAGCAAGACCGCACGCTGTACGCCGCTGCCGTGAACAGAGCGAATGAGCAAGCAAGCGAATAAACGGCAATAAAATAAGTGTAACATTTTGGGCACGTCAACACAGCGGCGGCGACCGGGGTGGCATTGCCGGGGTGGGAGGTTGAGGCCTGTGACTCTGGCCTGTGCGTCGTGGGTGCTTCGCCGATTGGTGCTTGTCGCCATCGTCGCCGCCGCTCTCGGAGGGGTGTTTGAGGGAGGGTTGAACCTTTTTGCTGCTCCCGCCGCCAACCGGCCACCTGCGCGGCGGCGGCGGCGGCGGCGGCGGCGGTGGCGGCAGAATGTCTAACGACTTGCTGGTAAGTGACAGTCATGTCGCTCTGTTGTGTGCCCTGTCCATGCTTGTGTCTGCTTCTTGCCAGTTCTTTTACCTCGCCTGCTGCCCCCTTGCATTGCATTGTCAAGCAGCTGAGCTGCAGGCTTTTAGCGCCATTGGCCTGACCAGCACAGACCAATAGCAATGTACATGCATTGCATGGCATGCATGCATTGACATGATTGACATAAGCAGCTAATGCACGCGAGCACGTTCTGTTACAGGTGTTTCACTTTTAGTCTCTACTACAAGTGCTCTTGTTTGCTTGCAACGCCCATGCCAACTGGAACGCACGTCATCTATTTACCCCTGCATTGCACATACAGATTTTGCATCAATCTGAAGTGCAACTGCTGTAGTTTCTTGGCTTGGCAACTTGACACACATGCAAGCAAGCTTACACCCTGTCATCCAGCACCATCGTTCACCACAACCACACATTAAGCTACTCACAAGTTACCTATGCTATCGCCCTCAGAACACGCTACCACATCACGCTACCCTCTTTGATCCTCATCATCTTTGTGTGTGTGACCATCAACAATGCAGGGCGGTGGCAGCGGTTATCAGGATGGCATTGGTCGTTTCAAGACGGTTGGCGAAGACGTTGAGGCCGGTCCGGGTGCTGAAGCTGTATCTGGTGTTGGCGCGAGCGGTGACGCGGCCATGCAGGGTTTCTTCGACGAGGTGTCGGCCATCAAGAACGAGATGGCGAGCATAAGACGACACCTGCACAAGCTGCAGGACGCAAACGAGGAGTCCAAAGCCGTCACGTCCGCGGCACGAATGAAAGGTGGGGAGTGTTGTGAGGTTAGTTTGTTGGTCTGGGTATGGTTAAAAGTTACAGGTTGGTTGTGTACTGTTTGACATGCGGGTGTGCTTTCTGTCTGTGTTCTTGTGCATGTGCATGTGCGTACTGATAACAACAACGACAACAACAGAGATAAGGGAGCGTATGGAGCGGGAGATTGATGAGGTCAGCAGGAATGCTGCCGACATCAAGAGGAAGTTAGAAAATCTCGACAAGGCGGTATGCATAGTCATCAGCATCGCATTCGTTATCAGTCACATTATTGCTGTTGTGTCCTCGATCTCATCGTGTTTGACTTTGCAGAATGCTGAGGCGAGGAAGCAGGCGGGTTGTGGCGAAGGCACCTCACAGGACCGCACGCGGACGGCCCTCACAGCGTAAGAGACACAACATGTTGCAGATGTGCATCGTACTCATGCACGCACAGGCGCACAAGCATACGCACGCATATATATGTACATGCATTCATATACGAACACGCGCGTGCTTGTACCCACGCGCACGAATGCACATGCCTGCACCTGCGTTTGCACGCGTGCATATACACTCACACATGCAAGAGCACCTGCGCCCGCATCCGCATGTGCATGCTCACATGCTGCGCCTGCGCAGGAGTTTGCGTAAGAAGCTGAAGGAGCTGATGGACGACTTCAACGACCTCCGTCAGCGTTTCCAGGACGAGTACAAGGAGGTCGTCGAGCGTCGCTACCGCACCGTGACGGGTCGCAAGCCGGACGAGGACACGTTGGAGCAACTCATCGAGACGGGAGAGAGCGAGCAGATATTCAAGAAGGCCATCCTCGAACAGGGCCGCGGCCACGTGTTGGAAACTGTGGCAGAAATCCAAGAGAGACACGACGCCATCAGAGACTTGGAAAGGAAGCTACTCGAGCTTCATCAGATTTTCTTGGATATGGCTGTGCTCGTGGAGGCGCAGGGAGACCTGCTGGACAACATCGAGGCGCAGGTGGCGAAGAGTGTGGACTACGTGGAGCAGGCGACGAAGCACCTCACGCGCGCCAAAGCGTTCCAGAAGAGTTACAGGAAGTGGCTCTGCTGCGCCATCATCATACTACTCATCATCATTATCGTCATCGTGGTCGCCGTCATCAGACCATGGAAATAGAGATGTCATCGTGCGTTGAGCGTGTACACGATGTGTAAGTTGTCTTATGTCACACGTTGGGCTGTCTAAGGTCGCTTTGTCATGTGGTCGATGCCAGAGTGATGCAGTCTATACTTTGTGTGCGATATGCACTGATTACATGTTGAGGGTTCTTCAACATGAGGTGCATACTTCTTAGCAGGAAATCCCACAGTACAACAGACTCACATTGCGTCTCATCAAGCACCCACTTTGTCAAAACACAGTTGACACAACCCCATAACTATCCTTACCGTTTCCCAATGCGTATACATAGTAGCTTATCAGTGTGCCATGTGTACAAATAGTAGCTCATCTCTTTGCAAACCCGTCACATGACAAAACCACACACCCACACGGCGAGGGCCACACAGCCCGCAATTGCACCCTTCATGGAGTGCACCACCCAGTCACCCAGTCAGCCACCAGCACAACAGTAGGCAACAACCACAACCACACTATCACTGTACATCAGCAGCTTGAAGCTGCTCGTGTGGCGTCCTTTTCTCTTCTCTCAATTTCATCTTCAGCGCTCTATCAAACCTATTCACCGACATCACGCTCTCGACAAGGAGCAGCCCTTGCGCTACACCGAACAAAAGCGTGACAGCGTAGTAGAAGTTGGCGTTGCCAACATACTGATTCACCCACATGTGGTGCAGGATGGGACCCAAAAGCGTGGTATAAACGAACAAGTTGGCGATGACAAAGCCAAGGCCAAGACCGAAATCAGCGAAGCTGGCTGATATCACAGGCAGCAGGGCAATATACTGCGCCGTATCGGCGATAGACGGATACGGCTGCAGCACTGATATCAAACCTGATATGAGATACGCCAAAAACAAAGGCCGGTGTCGATATCGGATCGCCAATGGCGATAACATAATAGGCCCAATCGCTTGAAAAACAAACAGGAAGAATGGTCGGAAGTGATCGAACATCTCCGTGAAGAAGTACCAGTACAAGCCTTGGTTGGGTGTTATGTCCTCAACAGATATTATGAAGCCATAACAGCCCTTTAGGAATGGATATAAACCCCCGTGGCTGCGTAACGCCAGCGCGGAGAGCAATATCAGCGCCACGCACCAGGTGATGAAGAGGAGTAATACATGTAGAGTTGTTTTGGTATTTGTCGGGCGGGGTTCTGTACTTGGCGTGTCCAGCCCACTCGAAAGCAGCAATAGAACCTGTAGCATATGCAGCACAGCATTAATTACTGAAGCAAACACTTTATGGAATGCGCGTGTGCACGTGTGGACATGAGAGTGCGCGTGCGTGCGCATGTACAATGACTGACATACGCACACCTCTCACCATGTGTTTGTGTGCATGTGCATATGAGCGCACGCGTTGCATAACACATACACGAACGCACGCACACACGGTCTCAAGCGACTTCAGACATGTATATCTTGTGTGACCCGACGTACACCCTTTGATGATTATGGTTTGCACGCACAGACGATTGTGCCTGCAAACCAACTCAAGAGTTGCTTGACTATGAGACATACTTCAGCCATCCATACCGGTACGATAAGCAGTATCGGATGAAGAGACAAATAACCCGCAACAGCCACACCAAATGTCGCCAAGGCCACATCACCTGTGACACGAATCAACCAAACCAGTTACAAACACAACTTTACTATAACAAAACAGTACACGCGCCCACCTGATGCGGCGGCGGCAAGTGCCATAAACACGAAGCCATTAACGATTGTGCCGAGGGAGCGCCCGACACAAGACGCGATGGAATAAGGATTGAATAAGAACAGGGCTGCCACCGTGTTGGGATTGGGAGAAGCAGGTGAGTGTCTGATACATGCAGTCACACATAGGTGGTGAGAATGATGTTGGGTGGGGTGATGGTGCGATGAAAGTGATGTTGTGAGCGCACCTGTCTTTGTGGTTGTGTTGTGTGAGCTTTTGGATTATCTGCCAGAGGAAGAGCGCTGAGCAGATGTCCGCAATGATGAAAGGAAGGGTTCTGTCACTCAAAGAACAAGTGCAAGCCCGGCGTATGTAAATGCATCGCGTGTACAAACACGCGTGTGCACGCATGCACCTGTTCGCACACGCACACAAGCAGCCGAAAGACACAAAACAAACACACACCCAGCAGGTGTGGTACACATGCACATATATACACGCGCACTTACACCCACAATCACACATGCATGCATGCAAATGCGTGAGTGTGAATGATAGCATGAACACGTATGCGCACTCATGTACCATCCCACTAACCACACAGTTGTCGCACGCACGCACGCACACACACACAAACGTGCGCGCGCACAGTACACTGCATCCCACATGCCACTGCATGTACCTCATGATGCGGCTTGCTGCAGTCGCTTCCATGCCCTCACTGCGTTTCGCCGTTATACACAATAACACCGAGTCAATCGATTGCTTGCATGCAACCACTGTATCAACAGCAACAACACCCATGTAAAAAGAACAGCCGCGAATGCCAACAGTCACCTAGGAAAGGCTGCCAAAGGTCCGAGCAGTGTCAACACCAGCGGGGGTGCATGAAAGACCGACCCTGTGTTTGTTTGATTTGTTTACTTGCAAGTGCTTAGGTGTCCACAATGCACAGAAGAAGTAAGCTGCATTGCGAAAGTGAATAAAGAAGAAGATTACTTAGGCATACATACACTTGCCTGCATAAGGGGACATGCCCAGCTGCATCAGCCTCACACCCTCGTTGACTGCAAAACAAATGCAAATGCACAAACATGAACATATACATAAACACACGTTTTACACACAAGCACGCAACACTACTGTAAGGAATGACAGCATCGTTAACGAGAGATGGTTTGTCACTTTCTCCTCACCTCTTTTCAGTGCTGTGACAGGAGTGGACACCTCCACCCTGCCCTCCAGCCACCCCCCCACCCCCGCCGCAGCCGCCGCCACCCTCAGCACCACCGCCGCCACCACCAGGGCGGCGGCGGCGGCGGGAGAGGCCGGCGCCGCCGCCATGGACAACGACAACGATGTGCAGGGAAATGTGCCAAACACATTGATAGAAACAGTGCAGCAAAGCTGATATCTGTCAGTCTTTGATAACATTATTTGCGTGGATATCTGTTTCGGTGAGCCTGGCTGGCGTCGGCGGCAGTGTTGTTGGCGTTGTTGTCGACGGCGGCGTAGTCGTTACAGTTGCCAGGTTGAGAGACATTCTGTTACAGGATTTGTCGTTGTGTGGTTGTGTGGTTGCGCGCGCACGCACGCACATTCACATACACACGCGCACAATCGAAGGGGAGAGTTGGTTGGTGTTTGGGCGGCACAGCTTCAACACAGCACGATGAGTTTTGACGGCGGGGACTTCAGAAACCAGGTGACAGAGAGAAGCGCATGTGTGCATGTGGGTGTTATCACGAGAACACATCATACAGCAGCCTACTCTGTCTGTTTCTCATCCAACAACATCTGTTGATGGTTACACAAAGTTAGGGTTTGTTGTGGTGCGGCAGTCGCATGCGCACGCACGCACGCACGCACGCACAATCAACAAAACCAACATAGCATCATACTCTCCTGTATGTGTGCTCGGACGCGTGTGCATGCGCATGACAGTTGATGCAAACAATAAGCGATTAACAAGCAAGGGTAATTTTGTCTGTGTTGTATTGATCATGCATGGGTTGTGGTTGCTGCAGGTGCAACAGCAGCTTGCTCTGGACTATGCGCAAGAGTTTTTCCAGGTATAGTTGCAAACACATACACGAATTATAGACATTGCCACCAGTACACGCATGCACGCACACACGCATGCACATGCGCACAAGCTGAATTTTATACAACGTTATGTACACGCGCACAGACGGTTCGCGACAAGTGTTTCTCCAAGTGCATAACCAAACCCGGCTCGTCGATATCTTCCTCGGAAGCCAACTGCATCGCCCGCTGCGCAGACCGTTACGTCGACGCCACGCAAGTCATCGCGCAAGCCATCGTGAGCCAAGGCGGCCAACGCTGACATGTGGGTATGTGTGGTACCGACACAACACCATGACGTGGGTATTTCGTGTCGACACAACATACCCGCATTATGGGATTAGTTGGATCAGTATGTCCCCCGTTGTGATGCTTTCGACAGTGAGGTTGAGTTGTTTGGGAGAGTTTTGTTGTTGAGGGCAGATTGAGCCCGACAGGAGGGTGCGGGACTGTTGCGTTATCGTGTAGAGGTCGCTCTGTTGGTTTGGTTGATAAGAGGCCGCCGCGGACTTGAGGTCGAGGCCGGGACGGTACTCCTCGACCTGACAGCAGAGAAGGTTGTTGGGTTGCGGAGCAACATGTTGTTGTGTGCATGTGTGCACATGGGCGTGCGCGTGCGCGTTCACATGTGCGTGTGCGTGCACGAGTGTTGCACATTGGCACATCAGCGTGCACACCTGTTTGGAGCCATGAGGCGCGCGCAGTGTGTAGTTGCCAGCGAAGCCACTGCACGCTCTTAGCATCAAGTTGGTGTTGCCCACGCGCACTTTGGACTGAAAGCAGAGGGACCTCAACACATGTGAGACATCACAATGTCGGTAACAAACAAAGTCCACAACACACCAACCTGTATGCTGCCCCCGGCAATGTACTTGAGTGACACCCTCTCGCCCTCCCCTCCCCGCACGTCCACAGTCAACTTGCCCTCCTCTTGATCACATACAACCTGAGAACATAAAGGAGAACAGACAAGCCAACATATAGTTATGAGACTCATAGTCCCCCGAGCCAGCATGCAGACACGGGCATGTGCATGCAAACACAGCATGACATACACATGCACACGTACCAGCATATCGGCACGAATTTGTGTGACTGCAAGCATGCATGGACACATGCGTGCATGCGTGCTACATGTGTCTCTACTGGTGTGTGCATGCAAGTGCACGCGTGCCTGCGTGAGCGTGTGCGTGTACGTGCACGTTCATGCGCATACACATGCACGTGCATGCGTGTCTCCATGTCCATGTCTTACCCACCGTTGGTATCGGGTACTGTGGATACCCCTCTTTGTACTGCATCTCCGTTCGGCACGTGGCGAGGTTGTCCCCGCTCACCAACTCCACGTTGTCCGCGTTCACGTACCCGCCGTCGTCGCGCGCCAGGAGGAACGCAAAGTGGGACTTGAGAGAGGAGGCGTCGATAACACCCGTCGACGTGTTGAGGTTGATGCGGTTGGCCTGAAGGGGAGAACAGAGGAGTGGGGATGTGGGTGTGGGTGGGTGGGTGGGTGTGCGCGCGTGTCTCTGCGTGTGCACATGTGTGTCTGTGCCTGTGTGCGTGTGGATGCGTGTGGGTGTGTCTTACCCACAGTTGTTGGGCTTTAAGGGTGCCGATGTTGTTGCCAAGTGTGATGACGTCGAACCTGGCGTTCGATAGCCCTGCTGTCGTGATGTCGCCGATGGTCACTTGGATATCCATCGCCGTCTGCTCTGTTGTTGTGTTGGAGTACGTACGTCAGTATGAAGATTAAGAAACATGACATCATCAGGCAGAGTGTTTGGTGAGAGTGCTCACAGCCAAATCTACAAAGCCAGCAGGGGATATGCCAACTTCTTGGTGCAAGCATAGAGCACATCACACGCACACGCACATACAACCACGCGCATTTGGACGCACACTCACATGCGCACTCGCACACGCTCACGCATACACACCCGCGCACACACGCGCACACACCCACCCACCCACACCCACACTCACCCAGCATGCACGACGCCGGCACGACCAGCACGACATCCGCCCTCCTGCAGCTCGTCTGTCCCGCCAACCTGTTGCTCGTCACGCACGACAGCGCCACATCGAACGAACCCACACCAAAATCCGCACTCGGGTCCGGCAGGGACGAGTTGTTGTTGCTGCTGTTGTTGTTGTTGTCGGCGGGTGTGATCGAGAGAGAGGAGATGGAGGAGAGGATGGACTTGTCTTTGGCGCGGTTGGTGACCTTGAAGACCACGTCGACGGCGGAGGGGTCGGGGTCGGACTCGACACGCACGGTACCAAAGTCCTGGTGGGTTTGTTGATAGGGTTGGGTGCTCGCGTGTGTATGTGCGTGTGTGCGTGCGCGCATGCCTGTGTGTGCGCATGTGTTTCTGTGAACATATGTAATGACACCACTATTACCATAAAGATGGAGAGTTTGTTGATGCGTCCTCCCCACGCGCGCATGGCTTTGTTGCCCGTCGCGCTGTCCCACTCCACGCGCTCCCTGTCAAAGTCAATGGTGTACCTGTACTCCTCCTGTTGGGGACTTGCTTCACTCACTGTGTCTCACGTCACACAACATCTCGCATGTCACACATGGCACACGCGCACGCGCATGCGCACACTGATACAGCACATGCATCATTAGTTACTTGTTCACATGCGTATTTTATTCACACGCATGTATATAGCGCGTGCGCGTGTGTGTGCGCGTGTGTCGCGTGTACAAGCTTGTAATCAGCTTGAACTGAATGCGAGTGAAGTGTTTGATTGCGTTTGTGTGTATTTTTACCGTGTGTGAGTTGATGGGCATGCGGCAGGTTTCAGCGTTGGCGAGGAGAACGGCGCCGACGAGGAGGAGGACAAAGACAGCACCGCCACCCAGAACCATTAACACCTGTTGCGTGTGCGTGTGCGTGTGCGTGTGCGTGTGCGTGTGCGAGTGGGTATTTTGGTTACCTTAATGACTCTTTCAACTCGGGTCTTTTGGCGTAGAAGCAGCGCCCGGCTGCGCTCAAACTGCCTGTACATACATGCATTGTAACATGAACTTGGTTGCAGACAGGGTGAGTCCTTGCTGTGACATGCGCAGGTGGTTGGCATACAGGGTGCATTGCGCGCGCGCGCGTGCGTGTGCGTGCATGCCCTTGAACGCATGCGCTAGAGGGATTCATGGACATGCAAACGACTTAATGCATGCATGTGTGCCTGATGATCTGTGTGCGCTCGGATATGAAAGTGTAATTGTAATCATGTACAGTCATGTGCACAGGTGTATCCCCCACTAGAGCCAGAAGCCACTACCAAACAAACCCACACAAGCATGCGTGTTTGCATGTGTATGTGGCTCTCAATCCAAGCCTTCACCAACTTCCTTAGAAACCTTAGTTCAACCATGATGAAACCATGATGAAACCATTGTTTCACACCGTTACCACTTCGAACCAACCAACAACCAAATCATGACGCAGATACCTTGATGCATGATTGCTGTCAACGTTGAGGAGTTGTTAATAGTTACAGGGTTACATCTTGTGTAACACAAGCTATGTTCTTGACATACTGACCTCCTGGCGTAGAGCGCCGCTTCCGATATCCCCCTGGCCGCCGCCTCATCCTCCAGACGATGAAAATCCTCATGCTGCTTCCTCAACAGCTCCTTCCTCCTCTTCATCCCAGTCTGATACCTCCCCCCTCTTCTGCCTGCTCCTCTCCGTCGCCGCCGCCGCCGCCGCCTGGCCTAGACTACGCCCACGCTCTGGCCTAACCCTGGCTAACAGACCGCAGTTGCAACATAACAAGCAACTCTGATTGATAATTAACTAGGCTATGTCTCCTCGGACGGCTGAAAATTCTGCTCAGACTCAACCAACGGTTAAGATGAAATTGCTGGTCACGTGAGGCGACGAGTAACGGCAAAGTAACGGGCGCGTTACGCGTCTGGATCGTTGCATTACGCGTGACGCTTCATGTCGAGTGAGGTTTTTATACGTTTGCCTTGGCGGCGGCGACGTCGGGTTGGTGATGGAGGAGGTGGCGGTGGTGGTATTCGGGGTGGGCGGCGTGGGCTCCGCGCTGGTGCGGATGCTGGCGGAGGCCAGGGACCTGCACGCCCGCCAGGTATCGTGTGCGCATCGTCAAGCACGTCGATAAAAACCACTCGCTAAGAACGAAAACCCCACCACACCAATCCACTCGCTGTGACTGCTGTGAAACTCCTTCTCACACGCGTTCTTCTGTCAGGAGCGTCTGCATGTGTCCATCGCCGCCCTCTGCGACTCCCGCCACGCTCTCCTCAGCACAAAGCAAAGCAACTCCGCCGCTCACTCCTTGAGCGATGAGGCCGTGAGGGAAGCGCTGAGCTGCAAAGCCGCGGGGAGACTGATGACAAGCGTGCCGGACAAAGGTGTGCATGTGCATGTGCGTGTATGCGTATGTGGGTGTATGACAACGAGTGCGTTACTCGCTTTTATGTGCACTTTGTGCACATAATGCACGCACCCATGCAGTTGCCGGGTGCATTGCTGTGGATCTCCCTGCACCCCAAGACCTCCTCCCTTGGCTCCTCAATACCTTCCCGCTCTCATCCAAAGAGGTGTGTTTGCTATGTACTGCGCTCTGTGTGCACATCTGTCATTGACAAATAACTCACGCACACTTCGCTGAGTGTGTGTTTGTCTCTAGCAAGGGCTCAGCACATCGTAAAGTGGCGTTGATCGACTGCACTCCCAGTGAACACCTCTGCCCCGCCCTCGCGCAAGCAGCACAACGCGGATACGCCGTCATCACAGCCAACAAGCGACCAGTCACAGGCACGTGTGTGCGTGTCTCTCACCCCTCATCCAACATCACCACTCACCCACTTCTCACCCTCTTTGCAGGTTCCATGTCTCAGTACCGTCGGTTGTCCACCTTCCCCACTCGTTTGGGCCTCGAGTCCACGGTGGGCGCGGGTCTCCCCGTCATCGCGTGTCTCGACACGCTTATGAGAGCGGGAGACGAGGTGAAGCGGGTACAGGGGGCACTCAGCGGCACGCTCGGGTGGGTGAAGAGTGTGGTTGTTGGGTGGAGTCATGTTGGGTGGGGTGGGGTTGGTGTGTGAGTGCGTTGGGGCGTTAGGTATCTGATGACGGCGTTGGAAGAGGGGAGGGCGTTCTCGAAAGCGGTGATGGCAGCCAAGGCAGCAGGGTGAGTGGTACATGTGTGTATGCAGTGCAACATACGCCAATACGCGTGTGCGCGCATGCACAGCGCTGCACGACATATGCACATGCACACATGTATGTGCATGTGCATATGTGTGTCTGCGTGTATCTGCGTGGATAGGTGTGTATGTGCGTGGTATGACAACACGCTGTGTGTGCGCGCGCGCGCATCTGTAGGTATGTGCGTGCATGCGGGTGCATGAGCGTGTGTCTTCGTGTATGCGTAGGTGTGTATGTGCATAACACAATATGTTGCGATGTGTGATATCAATCGCCTTTGACAATGCACAGCTACACTGAGCCGGACCCGCGTGACGACTTATCCGGCACGGACGTTGCTCGTAAGGCCCTCATCCTCGGCCGACGGCTTGGTTGGGACTTGGAGTTGGATCAAGTCCAGGTGGAGAGTCTTGTGCCACCCGAGTTGGCGTCCGTCGATGTGGACACGTTCCTCGAGCGCGTGAAGGAGATGGATGAGGGGTTTAGGGAGAGGGTGGAGGGGGCGAGAGACAAGGGGTGTGTGTTGAGATACGCTGCGGATGTGGGAGAGGGCAGGTGGGTGTGATTGGCTGGTGTCAGTGTGTGCATGCACGTGCGCGTGACCGTGCGATTGTGTGTGTACCCATGCGTGTTTGTATACAGGTGCATGCGAGCGCGCATGTAGGTGTCATGCTTTGTGTGTGTGCCCACGCATGCGAGTGTGGGCGTGCGTGTGTGCCCACGCAGGCGTGCATGTTTGTGTGACTGTGTATAACATCAACAGAAAGGCAGCGTGTTTGTGTTGCTGCTGACAGTGTTACACGTTGTTCTCCTCAGATGTGTTGTTGGTTTGAAAGAGGTGCCAAAGGACTCGCCGTTGGGGCGTTTGCAGGGCACTGACAATCTGGTAAAGACAGGGTTTGTCTGTTTTCTGTCCCGTTCATGTTGGGTTACCAAATAGCATACGACGTAACATATGTCAGGTGGAGTTCACGACGCGATTGTACCCGGCAATGGCCCCAATGGTGTTACAAGGAGCGGGCGCGGGGACCGAACACACGGCCTCCGGCATCATCGCAGACCTGTTGAGTATCATGGCCAGCTGGCATTGACATGCGGAAAATCAACGAGCAAGCAAGTCAAGCCCACACTACACGCCCTGCACACGGATACACCTGTATTCAACAGCGGGAGCAGTGGGTACTGCGGTGGCTTACATCTGGTGGTTGCGAGCAGGCTCACATCTTGTTCACGTGGCTGAGATCTTGTGCTTTGCGTTGACAGCAGCTCGATGTGTCTTGTGCCACAGACCCACATTGCACACGCCACTGACACACTAGCAAGTCCCGTTTTGTTGTCCTCATGTGAGGTTACAGCTCGCTAATGCAGGCAGCGAATTTAATCACGTCCACTATAATGGCTGATCACACATACACACATTATCATAGTTCAGGTTGTGTAGCACATGGGCTACAAAGCAGCAATGGTTTCCACTCCTTACGCCCAACACCTACGCATCAGCAATGGCACTCACGGCTGGCGCACGACACCAACTTGATGATAGACCGATGTCAGCGCGCCAGCTACCACAAATACAGCGCAGTCAGAAAGTCAGCGTCTACATCAAGTGTATTGCATTAAACACTTTACATTGGTCTGGCTATGCAACTTTGTCACCATACTCAGCACAGCCATACTTGATAGCGCAGCACATGTACCACGACTCTATACACCCGGGCGTGTCGTCCTTGGACCGCCGCCAATGACATTTACCTCTGTCGTCAGCAATGCCGTTAGCAATGTCGCCCACATCGGCATGGCCACCACTGCACCATCATCTCCACGCATACGCTTGTTGCATTGCACACGACTGGCGACTTTTGTGTGATCGTACATGGGAAAGCAATGTGCTGCTTACTGAGGCTATGGGGGGTGAAGTGGGGGGTTAGACAAGGTGCGAGGTACGATAGCTTGCCAAACAATAGTGTTGTTGTGTTAGTCATTGCTTTAATTTAGGGCCCGCGGCTTGCTCATGTGTGTGTCATGTTTATACATTACTGTTCTTCCAGAGACGGCAACCTATTTGTTGATTGCCTATGTATCATATTTGCAAAGGGCAATTGCGCACACATATTGTATAATACATGCTACATATCCACAAACACTTATGATTTGTAAACAACCATCGGGCAAAACCACACGCCGGCATGCCACCCACCCTCTAGAGAGGCGGGATTATGGGTAGCTACCCATAATCCTACCTCTCTCGCCTCCCTTGTTACGCAGTGCACGCATGCATGCACTGCGGCCTTCATTTCGCCCTCCCCCTTCTCTGCCGTTGCCCTTACCCTTCACGGTGGGAAGGTTTCTTTGTTTAAAAGAGACCATTGTTCTTGCGACAGGAGTCTTTTTTTTTATCAGATGATGCATACCACTGAGTTGTAAGCTTACATTTACTTTGCAACGGCATGCACGTGCAACCTGATGATAACGCACGTCATGTATTGTATTTCCCTTTTCTTCAAATTGCTTTAAACAAGAGCACCCATTTATGCCCAGTCTATTAACATTAGAGTAAAAAACGATTAGATACTCAAGAGAGCCAATGCATGTTGCACCTGTCATTTGTATTTTTGTATCATGTAATTACTATGTAACTTTCGTCAGTAGGCGTCTGCATTAGATTTCTTAAATTCAAAGTGTATCTGTAAGTTATTAGTTTGCGCGCAAGTGAGTTGGCAAGCTAACAACTGCAGCGGTACAATGTGAGATTAAGTTTATACGACATGAGCCTAACTGAAAAACTTTTAGCAAGTGCTAAATCTATCCGTAATTCAAATATCATTGCATTGAATTTTGCTCATGCAAACTCGTGCAGCTTGTTGGCACACTTGAAAAATGAGGTACGTACGTGTTTTGCCAACATGTCCATGCTTTATGTTCAACAATTCATAAGCTATGACTTCGTAGCCGACCAGCTGCGTAACATGTGCTTGTAAAATGCGTTTTATTAGCGCCGATATATGCACTGTGCATGTGCATGTTTAATGCGTTCAGTTGATTAGTCTGCAACCAAATCGTTTACGGCTCAAACTCAAGGATTTATACCTTGATGGCACATCACACGATCATCGTTATGATAATGAAGCATTGATACGTTTCCATGAAAAACCTTTGCAATGGAAACGTAGCTAATAGAGCGGCAGCTAGTTGCGGAGTTGGATAAAGCAGGCAAGCAAAGCTACAACGCCGTTAAGCAGCTGATGCCTGCTAACTGCAACGTATTTTACAACGTTACAATTGTGTTCTCTATCGCACCTTCAATATAGTCGTTTGACGCAACCACAGCATGTTTGTTGCATGGAGTTACCCAAGCTGCATGAAGCGTTCGCATGTGCAGTTCAAAATGTCAAACGCCAATGTGGAAGACGCTGGTCCCATATGCATATGAGTTGTGACGCATGTTTGTGGCATGCCATTATGAACGGGCGGCGCTGCAGAATTCAAGGTGAGCACTCATGGCGGGCCGTGGGGGCACACCGATATGTTAATAATAGGTAAAATGGAAAGCATTGCATACACTTTCTGCATACACATATGCACAAAGTATGGAGTGCACGAACCTTCGATTTTTTGTGTTGTAAGTGCACCAAGGACTCCAGAGCGTGTGGACGTGACAAAGTGTATGGACATGGATGCAGTTAAACATCACTAGTTGAGCATTAGCATGTGCACGCGCCGCACAAGTTAGGAAAAACCCGCTTTTGCCTGCAAGCGGTGCCTTGCGCACATGCGCGTGTTGGTGAGCCGCACGAAAGGCATGTGTGTGTTGATAGCCATGACTTCATGCGTGCATATGGGCATGCGTGTTTCAGGCCTTTAATGACCGACACATGCCCGATGTGTCGGTAATTTGAAGCGCATGCATATGTTTAAATGCGCAAGCATGCATAGACATATGTACACATGTTAAACGTGTATATTGCAAATGGGATGGGGCTAATAAAGGCAATGATGCATGCAAGCAAATCTTTGACTTGGATGCATTAGACCTTGTGACAATTCGCAATCAAGATAACCATCTTGTGGTGAGTACCAATAAATTTTGCTATTAATGGTATATACATGCATGACGTTTGCACACAAACGTGTCTTTAACGCCATGTTTTGCATCATGCAAGCAATAATAAATAAATTACAAGTAAAATTGCTAAAATAGCATAACTTCATTATAAGGAATAAAAGTATGTGATAACCGCATGTTTTCATCACAATATTAATGTTGGGTAAGTCCATCAATACTGACCTTGATTTCATCCCCAAACCCAACACCGCCGCCGTTCAATGTAATGTTATTGCAGCAAGTTTGGACGTTCAATCACTCAACTTGTCGAGATTGCTCATCTTTAATGGTTTTCCAATGCGTACGGCATCAAATCAACACGCAGCACATCTGCTCTTTTACAAAAATTTACTTGATGTCATCCACGCTACTTGTAATACTTATGATTGATAAATCATGTTGCTACAGTGCACTTTTGATTGGCTCATTGGTGATCATTTATGTTTCCAACTTTACAACCAAAGAAATTGGTACAATGAGTTCGCAGAAATAATTGGCCTTGGCCTTGGCCTTGGTTAAACAGGGTAAAGACAGATTTAGGCACACACATCTCTCTCTCTCTCTCTCTCTCTCTCTCTCTCTCTCTCTCTCTCTCTCTCTCTCTCTCTCTCTCTCTCTTGCGCACACGCGCGTCCGTGCATATAACACGCACACATCACTCACCTTGCCAGAGCGCATCAGAGCAGCAGATTGCACATGTGTACAAGGGGTATGGTACTGTGCCAGCATGCATCATTTGCATAGCCACGCACAACACACCCGCCTTCCCACCCTGCACCCTCACGCCTTGCTGTTGATGTTGCTCCTGCGCCGCTCTCCTGGGTTCTACCTTGCCGCTATGTCTGTGCTCAGATTGGTTTGATTGCTTGCTTGCTTCTCGCTTGCCGCTGACCATTGCATCCTACTGCCGCGCCCCGCCTAGAGCACAATGTTGCTCTTGCCTGTCTTTGTGTCCAGTTTGCTTACTGCTTGTGGTGCATTTGAATTGCTTCTTTGCCCTACGACTTATACCTTATGCATGGTGTGCGGACAATGTGAAAACCATGCATTACAACCAATCTTCACAACTCATCATATAACAGTCATTACTGGGCTAGTACCATGGCTGCTTGCTAAGCTATGCTACTATTGTGCATGGCCGTAGCATGTGACTGCAAGAACTCACCAGCGTGCATATGTTGTTCCACTGGCAATCCCATTGCTGCCAGCAACTTGATGAACATGCTTGAAGTGCTGCTGCAAGATGGATAACTGTTGTGCCTTCATTTATGCATTCCGGCATCGCATGTGCAGACATGTCCTACATGTGTCCATGTGTTGCATGCGTGCGTGCGCATGCCGAATTGTAGCTGTGCACATACACACACAAGTGTAGCCGAATACCCAATAAACACACGACCTTGGCGGAAACATGTCTACTTGATGGGTTTCCAGAGCAATCAGGGCAGATGGGATGCATTGACGATACACTTCAACAGGCGCAGCACCGCACCGCACACCGCACAGTGATACATTACACAGTACAGTGGTACAATACAGTACACAACAGCCCTACGCTGCACTAGACTACATAAGCACCCAAGCAACAAATACACATTCACGCAAGCAACCCTTCCCCGCAAGCTCCCTCGCCCTCTCACCCTCATCAGCCTCCCGCAGTCACCTTCACCACAGCCAACGCGGTTGTGGCGGTGAGGAGCCTGTGGCACATCGCCACCCACGCATTGGTTGATGTCGAGTTCTCCTCCTGCATGCTGTCGGGGGCGCTGGTTTCAGACGTGGGCGTGGACACCTCGCTTGAGGGCGCGGGTGTGGTGCTCGGCGTTAACGCTGTGACATATCTGTGGGCAGCGTGTAAGCATGCAAGGAGCTTGCGCGCCGCCTCACGTGCTTCTGGAAGTTGGTCTATCAGCAAATTGCCCCCAACCTGCACCAGCTCATCCAGCCCATAGGCTTGCAACTCCTCTGCACTCTGCAAGCAACACCAACACAACATCAACATGTCAACAAGTCTGGTGTTGACGCTGTTCGGTATCAAACAGTAAGTGCTTGATACCAGACAACTTCCATCGTATGTTACCGGTAAATATCACCACATGCACACACATACCCATGCATGCACTTGCCCACACGGACCCACCCGCATGCATGCACATGCGAGTATGACATCAATGGATTTTATCAATGCTCACCATGCGCTGTACGGCTAGAGTCATGGCTTGTCCTGCTTTGGCCCGCACTCGGGGGCTCTTGCTGCCTTTGGCGTGTGTGAGCAGGGCGCGCACGCTAACGGAAGGGTACATGTATGTGGCGGCATCAGCCAACGCCGCTTCTGCAGCCTCAGCAACAAACCGCTTGTCCTGTCACAGAAATGCACATTTGTTGATATGCCACTGACCCTTGCTGAACGCATGGATAGCGGGACAAAGCTTGAGCCTGCGCATATTGTGTGCGCGTACAATTTGTTTATGCAAGACGTGCCCATATCCGCAAACGTGTGTTTAGATATATGGGTTTGCATGTACATGCAGGTGCAGATGCAAGTGTATCTCTGTGTGTATGTGCGTTTGTTTGTATTAGTGTATGCATATGCGCATGTAGCTGTGTGCATATGTGCATGCATATGCGCTCGTGTATCTGCGCACAAACATGACTGTACGCGAATGCATGCTTTCGTGCATGTGTACACATGTATGGGTACAGTCAACTGCTACCTGAGAGGCTTTCAGAAGAAGTGGCAGTGTGCATTCGCCAAAAAGCGGTCCCGCGCGGTCCTGGAACGCATAAAACACATCTCCAAGACACAAGATCGCCGTCTTGCACAACGCGCTCCTTGGCGACTTCACGGACTTGAGACACAGCGACACCATCGCATCTCTGCTCAACAAGACACAACAGTTGGCCCACAGCAAGCGGATGCATTTGACAAGCAAACCACAAACTCACATGACTGCAACTGTGAGTTTAACCCGAATAGCCACACATGTGACCTGTAGCTGAGAACAAAATGATTGAATGCATGAGACAAAAGCTTGACTCAATCAAATCAAGGTTGTGCCTGAGCTGACATCAGTTGTGGTTTAACAATGTGCGCACAAGTGTGTCAACCCGCACTTACAGCTGTGGCTCAGCAGCCACGGTATGATGCAAAGCAAGCCTCCGGGCCTCCCCGAGCGCTGTGCACACGCACGCCCAATCTGACGATGACAACCGCTCCTTCAAATCCTGCAGCAAATTGCACCACATCACGACCACCGTCACAAACAACCACACCATGACCAACCATTACCATCATCATCATCTCCATCATACTTGTCAACGTCACCATCACCACCATCGCAAATACCTAATGCCTGAATAACCAACCACCACTACTACCTTCTATACTCACTTCAGTAACACCACCACACAACCATGACAACAACAAATCTACATTAGGGTTTGGGAGTTCTTGCTTGAGTGGTATTACATCCATCAAGGTTTCTTGCGTGCTTACTTGAAGGGCAGCAGAGGGGTCGTCGAGGGGTCTGAGCTCTTCCCTGGAGGGGTATTCCACGTCAATAGGGGTAGGTTCACGGCCCAGCTCAGAGTGGACGCCTAGGGCTTGACCTGGTGCTGGGCCTGGCATGGCCGTCTCCGACTGGGCGGCCGTGTGATTGACCTGGGAGAGGAGAGGCTTGATGTTGCCGTTGGGGGCTTGGATGGGGGCAAGGGGGGCTTTGACGGCCGGATAAGAAGAAAGAGGAGTAGCAGGAGAAGGACAAGCAGCAACCATAGCAGCGCCACCAAGCGGAAGCTGCTTGTTCTGGTTCTGATAAGCCACCTCCCTGTTCTCGTCGTTGGGCACGACGGCAGCGGACAGCCGCTTCGCCGTCACAGCGGCGGCACCGGCGTTCTCGTTGCTGAAGCTCCCGCCCCCGCCTCCGCCCCTGCGGTCCTTCATGATCAGGACCACCGCCGCCGTCACAGCCGCTGCCGCCGCCGCAGCCAGGACTGCGGGCCACCCCAACCCTCCCTCCCCCCTCGCCCAAGCCCTAACGCGCCGGCGCACGATGGTGACGACCACGACGACCACACCGCCGCCCCAGCCTGCTCTACCGCCACCACCACCGCCGCCGCCGCCGCCGCCGCCGCCACTCACCGCCACATTCACACTGACAAACACAACAACAGCCACACGTGGCTCAAACCCGCCCTGCCTTCTTCAACGGTTCAATACAGGCAAATTCATTTCAAATCATTTCATAAAAGGGCGGAAAAGGGGGGTTCATTGACCGAAGGACCACAAGGTCTGAACAAAATGCAGTCTACAATGCAATGAATGCAGCAAATGCATAACTTCCAGATCATGTGGAATGCCTTTCGTTTTCTTTGGCTCGCCTTTTGAGTTGGAACCCTAACCGGGAGATCTGACCATAGCAGCCGTTTGATGGTACATTGGAGACGGTGTGATCGTCAGATGGGGTTACTGGGAGTTACTGGGGCGAGACTTTTGCTGAGGCGCGTGAGTCAGATCTGTGAGGGCGTGCCTGGGGTCTTTGCACGTGCGCCGACTGCAAGACGAGGGGGGCATACGCAATGCCGCATTCCGTATGGCAAATGTGATGGCCTATGACCTAGCGCGGATGTTAATGGCCTGCCCAGTGAGGGTCCCGATGAATGGCTCCCAGGAGCCAATGTGGCTCTTTTTCGCTTATTGGCTCAGATATGTGTTTGGGCGCATGATGATGTAGCCCCATTGCACTCTGGCTACTTGCATGCATACCTCACGCTGATCAGCTCATGTAGCGATTACACAAGATCACAAGGTAGTGCTCGTGCATATGCTATGCAATGCGTGCGATAAGCAAGAGGGCTGGCTCAAGCTCCAAAGTATGTTGTCTCTCTCATACACTAACAGCGACATCGTCACACCAAGCTACGTACTGTCAACCCTGCCTATCACTGCACAAGCATACTCACACGCATGCCAGCGGCATGCAAGCACGCCTACACAACTACACTGCCGCAGCTGCGTGTGCATGTTGTGCTACTCAATGCGCAATACAAGCACTCACCACCATCTACGGTGAACCTTGTCCGCACATGCACGAAATGCAGGTTACATCTTTTATGCAGATCAGTTCCATAGCCAACCCCACCAAGCACACTACCCCATGATCACCTGTTGTTGACACGACGCAGTTAGCAAGTTGCCACGCAGGCAATTGCCAACTGCGGCCACACTTGGAATGGAACAGCTGGTTGCTTAACAACACATACGACCTCATACGCAAAGGCTAGTCCTCACCAGCATGCCGTGCTAACTACTGTGCACATGCTCATGTATGTATACTTCAACATGGCATACAGGCAGCTTCATACCAGTCTGTCAACATGAACCAACAGCCGCAAGAGCTGTTAGCAAAAAAGATTACTAGACCAATTGTCTATACAATCCCCTACAACAGTACCCAAACAGCACCGCAACGCTGATGCTCAACCCACTGCCTCAGCAATTGTAGGCTAATGAACGTAGCGGCGGAAAGGTGCGTTGTAGCGGAAAGTGCTTGAGAGCAGCTCACAGTAAGGCATGTGCATGTCGCGCGCCTCCTGCTTGCGGCCCCTATTGATGAGATACTGGTGCTGCATCTGCTCATACGAACATTTGGACTCGAGCTGCTGCCTGAACTGGTCCTCCACCGCGTGCTCTACCCGCGCCCGATTCTGCTTCCCAACCGGGTACTCCGTTTGAAACCTGTCAAGTCACATTGAGATACAGCAGCGTGGACACAAGCTATTGAAGGCATCACCCTTGGCTTGAAGGGGTAATTTTACTGACACATGCCGCACACGCACGCGCGTACACCCACACTAACACATGCGCGAGCGCACGCACGCACGTGCACATGGCCATATGCATGCGCATATGCACACAACAACACTCAACAGCAGCCAACATATTGCCTAAGCCCACTATCCTGTTGCGTTTGGAAAAAGAAGCATGCAGTCACGCGCACGCGCACCTTTCTGCACTCTTCACGTAGAAAGGGATGTTCAGGCGCTCAGTGCGGAGCTCTGTAAGAAAGCCATTCTCACGTGCAAGGCTGAATGCCGGCTCGCTCTGATTATAGAAATACGAGGCAATGAGCAGCATCAGCACGGGTATGAGTTGTATGAGCCCCGTGAGGTTGACCGCATCGTCGCTCCCGGCGCGTTGTTGTTGCGCCCTCCGCTGCCTGTTGTGCATGTGCGTGCGGAAATGCTGCCCCTGCCCATTCATCCCATAAAAGAACGCATTGAATATGTCGTTCGGGTCAAACTCCTCGTAATACGCCTGCCGCCCGCCCCCCTGCCTCTGCTGCTGCAGCCTCCCCTGCGCTCCATCCTCGTGGCCGAAGCGGTCATAGTTGGCACGCTTGTCCTGCAACACACCAAAACGCCATCACGATGCACACTCGCCAATCGCGCATCGAAAACAACATTATTGGCGTGAGTAACATCGTTTTTACAGATGCTACTCGTGCATACTGGTAGAATTACAATTGCTAGTGATGTAATACTGCTGGTGACAATTGCAAAGCTTGAACACAACAATACAAACATCACAACCGATTCACTTGTAGCAGTCAACAGACAAACTAACAACATGCAGTAAGAGACACACCCCAAAATGTCACTGTCAGGAGCCACAATTAGATCATGTTGCTCACCTTGTCGCTCAGACACGAGAACGCTTTAGACACAGTCTTGAAGGCCTCCTCAGCCCCTGGCGCCTGGTTTTTGTCCGGGTGCAGTTTCAAAGCAATCTGCAGCAGTAAGAGGGGGGGAGAGGTTAATACTCTTGTGTATGGGCGTTGACATATCGTGTTTATTACCTATAGACAGGATATGTGTGTAGGTAATCTACATCACCCACCTTACGGTACGCCTTGCGAACGTCCTCTTCGGCACAGTCTTTCGACAGCTGCAGGACCTCGTAATAATCGGTGGTGGAGCGTATGCGTTTTACAATCGCAATCTGCATGTTGGGCAACATGAGTATGTTTATGATAGCGGTAAGAATGTGGTGGTCATGTGGCATACATACAGATATGCAAACATGTTGTGTGTATCCAGTTTTCAGGAATACACGCACTTGCAAGCAAACTGTATACACACATACATCTGCGATGTAAGCTGTACATACACTTACATAAGCACACAGATATGTGCATGCGTGTTGAAATGGATATATTTGTGTGACGTACAGCTAGCCATGCACATCACATAGCAGACACACACCTGTTCGGGTGTGGCGGCCGCTGCAGGTGATCCAGATGAAACTGAGGGGCCCGCAGCATCATCTGCGGCCGCAGCCGCATGAGTTCTTTTGCGATGGTGGGAGGAGTGGCCTCCGTTCACGCCATTTGCATGATGAACATTGGCTTCCGGCGCATGCTTTATCTGAACAGGCGGGAGGAGAACAGACACGTAAAAATGTTGGTCACTACAAGTAACTACATAACTGGATTGGGATTGAGAATGGTTGCACGCAAGAAAATTGATGGAAACATGTACAGAGGATGCATTGGCAACATGAAGTTAAGCAATGGATGGACGCAGCATAACCAAATCTGGTGTAAGTAGTATATACATGCATGTTTTGTTGGTTGCCAGATTTGCTGCATGAATGAGAGCACACCCTGCGGGTCCAACCAAAGCACCAAGTTGATGGTGCAATGCAAACTCAATTGCCAAGGATAACAACCTGAAACAGGCATGCTTGAACACCATGTAAACAGTAGTAACACAGAAACAAAACTGCAGACTGGATCATATGCGCAGTCTGCGTTCAATAAAGAGACTATGTGTCAGCATTGCGATGCAGCCTTCGACGGTCATGGCACAAACATACACACACAGCCAATAAAAACAAATACAACACACAGTGACATACTGTCCTGCATACACACACACATCTGTGCAACCTACAACAGATGACATGGGTTCAAATAAATGCAGGCTCATCTTCTGAAAGGACTACATCTGAAACTCCAAGGCGACAGTTTTCAGAAATCAGTTCGTATGTGTGCTGACCTGAGCAAGCAGCTTTTCTGCTTTGGGAAGAGGGAACAGGCGGACTGACTTGGCAAGCAGCTTGGCGGCGCGGGCTTGATCGCCGCCCTCCAGCGCTGCTCGCCCCATCTCGTAGCACCTTTCCGCATCATCCCTGTTGCCCTCCATGACAACCGCCAGGCCAAAGCTGAAACCCTTTCCACACAGGCAACCTCTACACAGCTGCTCAGCCGCCTCCGCGGCCTCCTCTGTGTCGCCGCCCCAATGCTGCGTAGCCAGGCTGTTAGTCAGGCCAGGAGGATCAAGCCAGGCAAGTTCAGGAGAGGATCAGACCGGATGCGCCGCTCCCTCCGCCTCCACAATCAGGCAAGGCCGGGCCAGGCTAACAGCTGGGCACCACCGTACCAGGCCAGTGAGGGTTTTAGACTAAAACTCCAGCAGGTTGGCCTGTGGTTAGTTCGGTGGGGCGAACAATGGAACCCATGTCTATTGTGAATGTATCTTTCTCTGCATACATAAAAGCGGTTTTACCTCATCACAATGGCTTGACGGGCCATTCAAGCAAGCCTCCTGTGTTAAACCTGCAATTTTGCATGCATATAATTAAAATCTACCTGGTACTACATGGGGCACAATATGCTTAACATGAAATCTACTTACGGCTTGTGTACAAACTTGTAATGTTCGTTGTATATTACATTATAACACAAGATGAACTTGGTCCGAACATTGTGTATAGCAATGTCACACTATTGCATGTGCACATGTTGGTATGATTTATGTAAATGACATTGTGATATGCGTAATCTTATTGCTGATTTGCCCTCACGTTCCGTGTACACATAATCATCATGTGATATACATATAATTAAATGCATCCGGTGGTTGCGGTTTGCAACCGTCTTACATCATGCAGCAGCACAGTCATGCAAGCAAGACTTGACTGCAGGGTATGTCTCGCAGTAGGGGTGCGTACGGGGCAGTGCACAAGTGTGAAGAATAAGCAATGCTGCAGGGCAGCATGCAAGGTGGCAAAGGGGGGAGAGTAGGGAGCATATGAGCTGCGGCACTCGTAGAGATGGTGTGGTGGTAGGTGCAGAAGACAGGGATAAGGAAAAACAAACTGAGCGATCCCCTAAGCTTGGTATGAAATAGCAATCACTCAACAAGCTCATGATACAAGGATGCATGCGAGCAAGCAAATCGCAGTCATGCAAAGGAGTTTGTGTGTGGTTCAAGGTTTAAGCTAAGTAATGCGAGTTTACGTGCTGCAAGCATTTAACAACCGTACACTAGTGGATGCTTGCAGTTGCCGAGGCGACTGTGCAAGGCATGCAAAATACCATATTGTGTAGAAGTTGGTGCAATCCGCAGGCAACGGGGCAGTGGTCACGTCACAGATTCAATTAACAGCAATACGCAAGGGGAATAGCAGAGTAATAAATAGTAGGGCAAGGCAAGGGGAAAAGTATACAACAAGGGTTTCAAGGTGTCCACATTACAAGTTATAAGCTCAAACAAGGCAGCGTGCATGCGCCTAAGCTGATGAGACTTCTTTGAAGTCTTGGGGGCAACGCCGCTGCTTCCGCGCCAGTCCGCTTACTTGCAATTTACTGCTGACGTCCTTGTTAAGGTTTGCCTAGAGAGCCGTCAATGTCTGCCGCCATAAGCTCTCACCGCTGATTGGTTAGCATCAGAGGGGCGTCGATTGGTATTGTCACGCTGGCCGGGGGGGTTGATCGGGGGCACAGGTTCGAGTGATCCAGATGCGGGGGCAGGGGGCACAAGGAGTGCGAGAGTGAAGTGCATGCGAGGGTCATCACCGTGACAGCATGGCTCGTTTAAAAACGTAATAACTTGTATTTGTATTCAAGTCATAAAATGCAATTGATATGTTCAATCCAGGTCTTAAATGTTACGCGTTATAAGTACTCTCTCTCTCTCTCTCTCTTTCTCTCTCTCTCTCTCTCTCTGTACATATATACACACACACATATATATATATATATATATATATATATATATATATATGTGTGTGTGTGTGTTTATATGTGTGTGCATGATATAGCTGCTGATGTAAGAAGATGATGAATTTCATATATTGCACCTTAAGCATCAAGAAGTTTTGACGTGAAAGCATCATCACGATGTTGCTCTGTTTGTCACATTATACTCAAACGCATTTGCTGTACATCCATGTATAATGCATACCGCATGGTCGCATGATCGCATGTCATGTGAGTAATTGCTAATCACGGCATGACTTGCACATCTCTTGCGGTGTCGAGACCGGCAATTCCCCGAGGGAAGCCGCGGGGAACCCGCGCACCCGCCCGCCGAGGGATTCGAGCCGCGAGGAGCCGAACCCTCGAGCGTTGCAGTCAAATCAGCGTCGGCAGATCAGTCGGCGTAGCGCCAGCACAAGTTGTGTCAGCGTGAGCTATACATGTTTATATACGCCCAGTATATAGCCAGTAATAGTATAGCCTATGTTATGACTATGCAACTAAAAGTAGTGATATGCTTATATGCTTGTACGCAGACAACACACATTTTATGTAGGTGTATCACATGGATGATGAATGTTATGCACGTTGTTATCAATGGTTTAACGCTGCAGCAGCGGCGGCAGCATTTACATAACCAAATCTAATATACCCTACACGGTACGTTAGTGAATACCGCACAAGCACCGACGCACAGTTGGTTAAATGGCCGGGTCTTGATACAGTTCACCCCCGCTAAGAGACTTCGCTCCAAAAGAATAATCCGCTAATAGCATTTGAATGAGAGTATTAAGCGGCATACAGGTAAATGTTGGTGCCTAAGAGAATATGCTTAACCGCAAAAAGCATAATTGTTTTTCATTTGATACTTGCAACTTTAGTGAGGGATATTCCAAGGTTGGGGGAGTAGCGCGTGACGGGTGTGATATTAAGCGTAACGAGCGTGATGGTTAAGGTGTGACGCGCAATTAGCGTCACAGACGTGATGGCGCGATGGGCTTAACGTAACACGTGTGATGCAATGGGCATGATGGGCGTGATAAAACCGCGCTTACAGCATATGTATGCTCTTGACATCCAAGAGCATAATATGCTCTTAGACGTGAAGAGAAATTACCGCGCCCAGAGCATAAGATAGCTGAGGATAAACAGTATGCTCTTAATGGGGGTAGACTGTACTGAGACACGTTCAGTACCTCAGGGCACCATAATTCCCTGGGGAACGAGAGCACGGCTGGCTTGGGTCGGGCCGGCCGGCCGGCCGGCATTCTTCGTCACCTTCACACGCCAGGGCCATCACATCTGGCACCCGCGTCTGCCGGGCGCAAAATGCGCGGCCCGCCTGTCTCTCATTGGCCGGGTGGCGAGCATTTCTTGCCAATCGTTGGATCTGCTCAAAACAGATCGAGCCATCCATAGCACATATCCATAGTACGCAATTGCTCAAATACATACCAAACAAATACGAAATATTGAGCATAACTACATGCACGGTGCAGATGGCCACTTTTCCCGCCGCAAATGTCCAATCAAACAACGTATGATGTGATAGTAAACAATGTGGCGACAGATGCCGGCGTTTTGAATGTGTATATACTACGGCATTTGGATGCATGTGGGGGGTTACAGCTCGCTTTAAATTACAATGATTGGATTGCAATTGTGAGTCGGCGCGTTACCCATCAAGACCATTCAGATGATAACTCAGTTGCTTGAAATAACTATGTTGGGCATTTTCCACTAAAAACGCCCATAAAAATTCGTACCAAATGAGTACAGCAATAAACTCGAACAAGTTTGAGTTCTGATTTAAATCAATGAACGTTGCTTTTGGTCTATTGATTGATATCATGCAAAAAGTGGCATCGCCGTTATGCCGCAGTGAGTTAATTGCAATGGCACATAAACCACGCGGTCGCGTCGTTTGAACTGTAGTTGCCGATAGGCCGTATGAAGCTTAAAGAATCTTTGACCACTAACAGTAACGGCGAACGACAACGGTGCGTTTCAATGTTGTGCGCATTTCGTCAAAACATGACGGTTTGCCGTGGAAACGCGCTCTGCAAACGCGCTTCCAGTGGTACGAGGTTGGTCGGCCCCCCCTACCCCGAAAGAATTATTTAAACCATCATACCAACAACAATCGCACTCTGTCCATGAAAACGAGATCATATGCTATCCTCACCGATTTTATGGCCGTCGCCGACGGCCCGTCGGGCTATACATTAGCCGAACGAGTCTCAATGAGTTTTCAGCATCAGTTGCGAACACGCGCTTGTTGGCGTGAAAGTTCTCTGAGCTTAAGGGCCAAAGCAGAGAACAAACTGTGGCTTCAAGCTCTGTGAGCTCACAGAGCTTGCCATCATGCATGTGACATGTAGGATGGCAGTACATGAGTCTTTAACCTTCACATCATGTGTAGGCTATACGAAAACACCATGGTGGTAACGCCGGGCATTTCCCATCAAGGCATGTGAGAAAAAGGTGCTCACACGTTGAGACTTCTTGAAGTTTTTCATTACTCAAGCACCCAACCACGAACCGGCATCACAATGGCACTCACCTTGAATATGCGTGCATGTTAGCACATTTAGCATCATTGGTGTTTTATGTCATTATGTTTGATCAGCATCAATGCAAGTCACCAGACCCAAGCATGCCGATGCGCTCCATGCAACGCAACCATTACATGAGATACGACCATATTGCTGTAAGTCAGCCTACAAGAAAAGGAAGAAGGGGGGGGGGGGGGGGGG
>RHPI01003422.1:102578-118105 GCA_009103225.1 Chlorokybus atmophyticus
CCCCCCCCCCCCCCCCCCCCCCCCTCTCCCCCTGCGCATCCAAGCGCTCGCACACATGCATGTATGCACACACGCTCGCACACATGCATGTATGCACAAGCCTGTTGATACATGCAGCACAACACTGAACATCATTGGTAACTGTATTCATCTGTGCTCTTTAAACCAATGCGTGTGCCACAGAATTGTGTTTGCTGTTGTCAACTGGTTCGGGTGTCTCGCAGCCACAAAGGAGCGAGGGCATGGCGATGGTGTTGTTGCGCATGAAGCTCACTTGCATGGAAGTGTTCGCGACATTCGCCTGTACAAAGGCAGGTGCATGCATGTTTGACGCGGACACACCTATGGCCATCATACAACGCAATCAGCATGTTGTGGCAGGCACGTTACGCATTAGAGATACGCATCTTATTGCATAGTGGTTAACGGTGTTACATATGATCACGTATACAGAAATCGCATGCATAACCAAATACAATGCAACAGATGCTGCAGCGGCGTTTGCCAGGATCAAGGAAGTGTATGACGCCAGCACGCAGCGTATACAAGACGAAGTTGAAGGCATCAAAGCGGGCCACATTCAAGCTGGCGTGAAGGTAACTGAGTTGAGCACTGTGTGCATGCATTCACAGTGTTAGCTGAAAAAAATCCTTATCAGGGTCCTTCTTCCGACCTCGCCAGCAACTCGTGCTACCCGTATGTTGGACTCACTGTTGGAAAAGATGCGTCGACAATGCCGAGACCGTTGGCGTACGGCAACTTGCCTGGTACGCCCGGCACAAGCAAGGATGAAGTGCGGTGCACGTTGCGTGCACCACAATGTAGACAATCGCATTGAAAGCATGCACAAGACACTCGGGGAGTTTGTGACACAATTTTGAACACGCGGTTTATACCACCAGCGAAAGTCTCTCATGATACTCATATGCAAATGTTATGTGAACATGTTGTCAGTGGTCTGCTTGACACAACGATGTTGGTGCTGCTTCATGTTGTATGGCGAGCAGGTGCTGGTACGTATGGAGCGACGGTGACACGGCCGGATTTGTTTGAGGAGTATTACATGGAACAGCTTGAACTGCTGCTGCAGAACTATGACGTCCCGTTGGCTGTCGGCGTGTCCAACCAAACCATTCCCCTACCCTTTGTACAAGTAAAACCTGACTCTTGCAGAGCACAGGAGGTGTCACATCATTTCCCTCCCCTGCTGTGAGGACCTTAGACATCTTGTGTCATCGTTTCTTGCAGGAGTTGAAGGTGTCCGAGTTGAATCCCGAGCAGTGGCCGGCAGTGCAATCGCACTTCACTATGCCGGATCTTGCGCGTATAGATGATGGCATACCCAACGGCACGCACGCTCGCAAGCGAGTGCTTCACTACATTACAGTGTGCTTCAGTTGCGTGAATGTTGGGTAACACTCCACTTGCAGGGTTGGCATGCCACGGCCGCTCGCGTTGTACAGCGCAGAGAGAGTGGACTTGTCTCTCGCGAGGCTTGGACACTACACTGCCACTGCACCTGAACATTTCCAACGCTTTGTGCTTTTCACCAACTACCAGCGCTATGTTGATCAGGTGGGCTCGCTGCTTTTTGACCTACTGCGCGCGGGGGAGACATGCGTCCACTTACGTGTTGTGCACACAGTTTGTGGAGTTTGCACACGAGCAAGTGCGCAGCGGTACGGATGGCTACTCTGCCATTGTAACACCCGGTGACGTCATAACCACAAGTGACGGTGTCACACAAGGGACGCCTCCCAAATCCCTACCTCAGGTATGTGTGAGCACACGCGTGTGTGCGCGTATGTGCAGGCGTGCGTGTGTGAATGCGCACATGTGCGCGTGCACGCATGCGTGCGTGCACATGTGTTTGCGCGAGTCAAGTTGGTATTAGTCTTTGATGTGTTTGAACTGACCTGTTGACAGATGCCCGCTTACCATCTCGTGCGTGAGGGACACACTGGCATCACCCTCATCAACATCGGCGTTGGTCCCAGCAACACAAAGACAATCACCGATCATGTAGCTGTACTGCGACCTCACTGCTGGCTCATGGTAAGCGATAGCCCCATCACACGGATTATAGCACATGGAAAGGAGGCGTGTGTGTGTGTGTGTGTGTGTGCGCGTGCGCATGCGCGCGTGTGTGTGTGTGTGTGTGTGTGTGTGTGTGTGCGCATGCGTGCATGCACACGCACGCACCTTTTTGAGCAGCGATAACGTGAGTATTGCACACAGGTCGGGCACTGCGGGGGGTTGAGGGCGTCGCAGAGGCTTGGTGACTACGTGTTGGCGCACGCATACGTACGACGCGACCACGTCCTTGATGAGGACGTCCCGCTGTGGGTCCCTGTGCCTCCTCTCGCAGAGGTCCAGATTGCTCTGCAGCAAGCGGTCTCCAAAGTCACTGGTATATTTTTTGGACTCTGGCAACACAGCCTGATACACGAGTTGCAACAGGTTTTTTGAAGCAACTCATGCAAGCCTGCCTGTGTTGGCAGCACGCACGCACACTCATCGCCGCATAACTTGCAAAGGTGTTTACAGTTGCATGTCAGCGGTTGAATCGCAAAACATGCAAGCCCACATAAGTACAAAAGACGTTGTACATGTGAGTACTGCTTGGAATGTGCAAGTTGCAGTCAGCACTCAGCTGTTTTTATTCATGCTTTATCAACTGCATGCACACAAATTTGCTTTCATAAGCTTCGCTCGTGAGTGAGCATGCAATGTTACAGCTGGCATGGGGTCGCAGGTGCATCCGGCAGTGAGCTCAAGAAAATCTTGCGCACGGGCACGGTTGTGACAACAGACGACCGCAACTGGGAGTTCCGACGCACGGAGATGGCGGCGGCGTTCAACCAGAGCCGTGCAATTGCAATCGATATGGAATCGGCGACGGTGGCGGCAAACGGCTTCCGCATGCGCGTGCCGTATGGGACGCTCCTGTGCGTGTCCGACAAGCCCCTCCACGGTCAGCTCAAGCTCAAAGGCATGGCCAACCAGTTCTACAACGAGCGCGTCGGACAGCACCTTGCTGTCGGCATCGAGTTCATCCACGCCCTCCGCGACTCTGTCAACTCACTGCACTCGCGCAAGCTCCGCGCCTTTGATGTGAGCTGCGTGTTTATGCTTGTTTTGGTACAAGTGCCAGCGTGTGCGGTTTATACAACCAAGCGGTATTGTTTTGAACGCTCACTGTTGGTGTGCAGGAGCCTGCATTCAGATGAGAAGAGAGAAAGTCTGCCTGTGCTTGTAACGCCGGGCTGGAGCTGTGCAGTTTTCTGTGCTGGTCTGCAAGCTGCTTGCAGACCAGCCCTTCCATTTGTAACATTGATGTTTATGTACATTCATGGCGCCTTTATGGGAGTGTTGATTGGCTTCTAATGCAGATGTCATTCAATTTGTCACGACAAGTTGGTTTGATGCTGTAGCATTTCATCACACCCTTCTGATACGTTGCGATCTCTCAAACACGCTACAAAAGACACTGTACGCGCACAAGCAGAGTTGGCCTCTCATTGTTGCTGTTACTAATGGCTAATAGTGTAATCTCCCCCATCAAGCAGACCAGAACCAATGACTATCTCTGTATGCTGGATCCGTACCATGAGTGCATAATTGCAGGTGGAGCTATCAAGCGAAGCCCATATTTCATCATCACCCTCTTGAGAACAGTACAACAATAGTTCAAGCGTTGAGTGGCTGGCGGCCCACAGGTAACTTGATTTGTCGAATTGTGCTGTCATCAATCCTATCTGCAGGAGGTCTCAATTTGCGTTTTGTGACAACATCACTGCTACTGCATGACCCATTTTGGTTCTTCCTCCCTTTGCCTTGATGTTGCACAACCAGGTGATACCGGTGATCAATCAAGGTAAGCAGTTACAATGCTGCCAGCTGATTGTGGTTGCAGCATGTGCTCATGGCGTGCGTGCGCGTGCGTGACACATGATGATGTTGTGGTAATGGCTGGCATAATGTTGTGTGATTTTGCTGCTAGGTTTTCAGCCTTGAGGATTCAACAAATCTTCGTTGTATATTTCAGTCACTGGCGTTGACTTCTGCTTGGCTGAATACCATGCTGTCAAGCAGGTGTCAAGTCAATGCCCGGTATGGATTCACATGTACTTGTTTGAAGAGTTTTGAATCTTCGTCTTCGTCTGATTAGTGTGTGTCTTAAGAAGTCCATGGGCTTCTTTATGCCACGATCTGAAACTTGTTGTGTTTGTATGTGTGAGTGGTATGCTAGCTGTCTCGCCCTTTCTTCATGTGAACACGCAGTGCATTACGCAGTCTGTTCAGCTGCATATCAGTGATGAAGCTGAAGGAAAGCTTCTCCTCTTTGCAAACGTGCACGTGGTATGATGATGTAGTGTTCTTGCTGGAGCACCCTTCATTACACTTACATATAAGTGTTTGGCTGTCAGCGCTGCCCCGAAGCCTAATAAACACTCGCGCACGCGCGAGTGTTTATTAGGCACGATGCACTGTGACGGGTGGAGAGAGTGGCGGCGACATGGGAGAGGAGGGCGGGGAGTCCTGCAGTCTGCTGTTGCTGTCGTGGATGTGTTGGAGGCTGGTCGCTAATCACAACCGTGGTGCAGGTGAATACAATTCTGCATGCTGACTGCATGGCTAACGGGGCAGGCTAGAGTTGGCATAGCATAGAAAGTACTAGCCCGGTGGTGAAGTAAATGTGTTTAACCATGAGCGTGATGCATGTCACTGGCATGTCTCGGCACACCATGCATGTCGGCATAGCAGCACACCCTTTTGTGCACTACTATCGTCGTGCTCTTGCTGTTGGTTACCGACCAATTGCAAACCTTGTCTGGGTTGTAAAGCTCTGTTTGCCCCCACCTAAACTATTTTGCCTTGTGAGACTGTGTGCTGCACTTGTGCGTGAACACATCGACCCCCGAGCGTGCTTTCAACAGCTCTTATGTAGATTGTGTGCTTATGCTGCTTACATGGTGTGGGCATACAACAGCACGCAAGAGCACACTGCTGAAGATATGCGTACGTAAGCAGAGTATATACTATACAGGGGTGAGAGTAGACAATGCATGACTGCAACTGGTTAAGCAGCGCCCTTAAGAAAACATCTACACAGCGAAGTGAGAGGTTTCTCATCCGGCTCATATTTCAAAAGCGACTCTCGCGCAGCCTCTACCACAGCTGCGGGAATGATGCCCGCCTTTGCTCGCACTTCAAGGATATCGTTGATTATGTCTTTGTTGTACTCAGGATGGCCCTGCAGGGAAAACATGGAGGAATTCTTATCAACCAACATGAACATACAAACAAGCGGACACGCAACCGCAAGAAGTTGATTGGCAGTTGTCTTGCAATCGAGTGTGCATAAAGCTCCAACATACAATGCCCCAAGCTTGCCTGCATGCAGAGTATGTGGTTGCCAATGGAGTACATCTCATAAGATGTGCTTGCAGACTGAGCCAGTGATTTTGCCTCAGGTGGAAGCACTAGCACCTGCATTGCCAAGTGTCATCTGCAATTGATTATTAGGTACTATGCAATGCTTGTGGAACCCAGTCACACATACAATAACCAAAATCTCTTGCCTGGTCTTGATGTGACTCCAATATGTTGAACCGCATTGGCATATCTTGCCAGTAAGGCTTGTCCGCAGCAGCTGGTGTTGCTGTAATCTGCCAGTCAACCATTGGGTCACAACTATGTTGTATTGGAAAAACAGTGGCAATGCCGTACAAGCCTACTCAACACTCGCATGCATGGCTCACGTGTTTGATTCCTATCTCCCAGCCAACAGGAGCTCGGCCAGATGCACCACCAAGCGCGTTGCTCATAATCTGAGCAGAGTGGTTAGTTGTTGGCATGAGCAGTTTGTCAAACAACACACTACTGCAAACCAAATACCCAGGCAATTATTGACGTCAAACCTGATGACCGAAGCAGACGCCGAGCATGCGCTGCTGTCGCGCGTGCAAGTCACGAAGCAATTCTCTCAGCCTTAGCATCCAAGGGTCTGTGCCTGTCATAATGCATAAAGAGTAGTATTACACACGGGCACGCCCACGAACAATTCTATCCAATCAGACCCGCATGCAGTGCTGACAAAAAGGCCAAACGCACCATGTGCATCATACTTGCTGCCCGTGACGACCACGCCATCCAACTGCGCAGGCCACACACAACCATCACTGCGATAAGACCCTTGACTAATTGCTGAGGTTTTGTGGCTGCCTTACCTCTGCCAGCTGATCTGCTGAAGGGACTTCATCATCGCAAACATTGTAATAAGTCCACTCCTCGTCATTGGTGTCTCTCAGGAGCCGCTCAAACAGCGGCCCGTGATCTCCGTATCTGTAGACAAGAGTCAAACCTGAGCAACATGTGCCAGTGATTGTTATCTGTGAGCGGTGGCTTTTCCCACGATAGTGTGTACGTACGCATGCATGCACATGCAAACACACGCGTTCAAACATGCACGTACACATATGCTGGCACCCACACGTGCACGAGCGCAAGGACACAAGGACACATGCACATGGGCGCGTGCACGCAAGGGAGCACCCTCGTGCGAACACTCTTGCATAACGGTGTACACGTGCACATAAGCACGAACAGATGAAAAGACTTGCTCTTGACTGAAAATCTCCGGAAACGTAGCTGCATGCACCAATATCAGCACGGCACTGTCTGAGTTACAGATTATTCAGGTAGCATACCTCTGCTTTGTGTAGTCTGATGTGTGACCTGAGCACACAATGAGACCAAGAATCAATACACCGCCTGTGACTGCTCGTATGCAGGCAAGCAGTACACTAGATTGGATCCATATTGTACGAGAGACACACCACACCGCAATGCACTACAACCAACACTTCAAGACACCACGCAACTAACCAGTCACCAGCACGGCGAACCGCTTGCTGCTCGCTCCAGCTACCGCCGCTGCCGCCATCCTCAAACAATGCACCCGAAAACCACTGCGACTTGCACTTGACTTCAAGCTTGAATCTAAGCTTGTTGTTGTTGAGCTTGCACTGGAACCTGAGCTCTTGCTACCAAAGCTGCTTCTTGTAGACGTGCACAACCTGGCTCCCAGGCTATAAGCAGGCCTCGACTTCACGTTCAAGCAGGCCCTCGCCGCCGCCGCCGCCGCCATCCAAGACAGGGTTTACAACGCCAAGCTCGCACTCGGCGTGGTTGTTGCTGTGGGGAGAGGCGGAGGCGGCAACATGGACGTCGTGGTGCTTATTCTCGTGGCTGTAATTATGCTGTGCATCTGTCTGCTGCTCATCGTATCCAAAACAGAGGAGCGCAAGGACAACTAGCAGGGAGAGCAAGCAAGCAACCAAACAAGCAAGTGAAGCAGCAAGTGAAAGTGAAATCAATCAGCTTTGTGCGAAGATCAGCACCAGCTAAAGCAAGCAAGCATCTAAGCAAGTCGTGGAGTCAACTGGCGTGCTGTGCTTGGGACCATGCTCATTGAGCTCAGCCACGGGCTGAGCAACACGGCTTACAGTGCCCTTGCAGCGACGCTCAGCAGCGCAGGTGGCAGCTGTGCAGTATGTTCGAGTTATTGTCGTTTGCAGCATGGTGTGCCTTGCGTGACAGCTTCTTTGATGGCAGTTAGGCTGGATCACAAATGGCGTGCGCATGCCTCAAACCATGCACAGCTCAGCAGCAGGCTGTCAGCACCTAGCAAAAGAAGTCCACGTCCAACCAGGCAAGCATGGTGGTGAATTTGTCAAACGGCTGTTACCAGCAGCTGCATGCCCGTCAACAGGTCTTGTCATGTTATCACTGTAGCACAGCACAACCAATGCCTTATCAAGCATGTGAGAGCGCTGCACAGATCTACACGAAGCACTGTGCATTGCGACGGGTCAAACTACACAATACATAGTCAAGTTGGTACAGTACTGTACTGCACGAAGTCAACTATGTGTACACGAATATGCACATCAGTCATATCGCACGACACTGGACCATGCACATCACTTGCAAATGTTGCACCCACTGCATTCGACTCATCACAAACATGCCACAGCAGATGTGATACTCTCATGGTTGGTCAATCTACCATGACACATTTTGTACAGGAATGGCGCAAGCAACTAAGTCCATGCGCTGTTCAGCAGGCTTGGAAGGCTTCGTGCGTCGTATGGCTCGTGTCCGCCCGCATCGCAACATACGGTAGTTGCAGTGAGAAGATGTCAATGCGCTGCTCTTTCTAGCGAAGGTGAAGTGCAACAAGGGGAGCAGCGGAGTATTGATGATGGATTACAAGAAGAACAGGAAGAAGCAGAAGAAGAAGAAGAAGAAGAAGAGAAAGTGGTCAAAGCGCGCTTCAGCGGGCTTGCTGGCTTCCCAAGGTGACGCTGGCTGCTCATCAACTACTGAGAGTTGGTGTGACCGTTTGCATGGTTATGTGTTGGCATGCAGCCTTGCTTGTGCGCAACCAAGCGGTCAGACGCATCAACACACAAGCAATTGCATCTGTTGCGTCTGATTGATTGGTTGTCAGATCAGCAAGGTATGCTCACTAACATGTAAGGAGGCATATGAAGCAGTGTCTAAAGCGTTAATGTTTTTTTGACAGTACGTCACGCAGCAATTTCGGTTGTGTATGGACTTGTGCAATTATATTGTGATGATGGCACTGCTGGCTGTTCCATCAACATAACATTATTGCCAATGCTTTGGAAAATGGCGCAGTTACTCGCGGATGACGCTTGGTGTGGATTACGGGAAGAGGCGGACAGGTGTTGCTGTCAGTTGTGGCTTTGCACCCCGTCCTGTAGAGGTCCCGCTTCAGTTCTGCAATGGTTGTAGTGCTGGCAAGGTGTCTCTCTGATAGCCGCTCCTTCAGGTTGTGGAGCTTATAGGCAAACCTCTCATTGATAAAGTGCTGGATTTTGCTGAACAGGAGGTATTCTTTCTCTCATTAGTCCTGCACTTCATTTCTACTGTGCAAGTCACAACTGGGTATGCAAAGTGCATATGCACGCAAGTTAATACTCTGACCAAGTGTTGCTTGTGTACACGCAGAATGCGCGGGATATACTTGTCGGTTGCCCGTTGTCCACACAGACAAAGCAAGCGAGTATGTATCGCACGACAGGGATAAAAAGCAACAACACTAGCAAGCCATCATCAATGTCCCGCGTCAACCCGCAGGCGAAGGAAAGCATTCTGTTTGCGAAGCGACTTTGCAACGCTGCTGCCAAAAGGTATGCTCAAGTCTGTTTGTGAAAATAGAAGCGTACCTTCAAGTTGTTGTGGCTTGCAATGCCACCTCACATCATGTTATGGCAGGGGTGTTGATGTCCGGGTGATGCTGTACGATGAGTCTTTTACTTCCAAAGATGCATTGGAGCACATGATCGAGTTGTAAGCAAAACTTGAGCTCCATCTTGATTTGATTTGCGATGGTGCTCTGAACTCTTTGCGCGCATGTTACCAACGAACAGTGGTAGCAACAGAAGGTCGCGGCGAGAGCAGCTGGACGCCGTAGCAGCAGCGGTATGTATTTTTTCCGCTGTGTTTGCATTGCGCAATAGGCATCAAGGCATTGGTGGACAAGAGTAAAGTTTGTTAGGTTGTCTGGTTGTAGCCGAGCTGCCCTCTGCTGTGTCATGGCGTTTGTTGTTGATGGTGCATGAGTGTACTTGCAGGTGCTGCTGCGCAACTACTTTGATGCAGATGGCGTTGGCGCGAGGCTGGTTTCGCCAAAACTTAACAAGCGAGCAGCCACTGATGCGTGAACTGTCTGTGGGATTCATCTTAGCTATAACAGCTCTCCAGAAGTCCACACTGGTGGCGGTGGCTTCCTTCATTCTTCTCTATAAAATGTAGTGAGGAGCTATGATAAGCGCAGAGTAATGCGGTAAGCACTTATGTTGGTAAGTTAAGTTGTGCATATGTCAATGTCAGTGTCAATGTGCTGCTACCCATAACGTGCAAGGCAATCTAGACCATGGGTACTTGCTGTTGAGTTTGACATTGACTGTGAGTTGCTTACGAACATCACAGCTATACATGAACACTGTTGTACTAACCATGATGTGTTCAATAGCGTTGATAGTATTAGTTAAGCATTCAATGGCCAGGTTCAAATGACTTATCACTTTGGTCTAGAAATGTGGTGATTGAAGCTGCAGCACCGATGATGATAGCGTGTGTTGATATGTGAGTCATGAGTTCTAGAGCCACCGAATTTTTGCGTAAAAGGCAAAGCAGTAATCACGGTATTGCTCTCAACCAAGTGTTGACTTCAAGTGAGCTTAAGAGCTTACAAGACATTCATTGATATCAATCATAATATCACACATTATTATTGCTGTTTGCAACTGTCACAGCCCACTCGACCACAAAAGACTTGGTGCCTTTATGGTCGATTTGTGGTATTTTAATGTGCCTTCCCGTTACATTCCCCCCCACTTAAGAACGCTGACGTCCTCGGCAGCTGCCCGCTCAGCTGGGGAATTACCCAAAGGGGTTTGTTAGGGTCGGTCACCGGCCCCACAGCCAAGGACCGGCCAATTTAGGCCCATACCGGTCAGCGCGCGCGCATAGCGCGCCGATGCCGGCCCCACAGGTCGCGTCGCCGCAATAGGCAGGTCGCGCCCTGCCGCGCCGACTGAACTAATCAGTTCGGCGCGACTGCCATTAGGCAAGTCGCGACCCATCGATGATGGCACTCATAAAGTGACCATTTACGATGTTATTGGATCGAGAAACAACGACCGCGGAATTCGTGTGCAAGGCAGGAATCGAACCCGGGTCTCAAGCTCCGATACCAATGTCACAGCCCACTCGACCACAAAAGACTTGGTGCTTTTATATTCGATTTGTGGTATGTTAATATGCCTTCCCGTTATAGCAACCGAGCATGCCATTTTTGACACAATTTCAAAATTGATAATCGCCAAACACTGCAATTGCGTTGGATGCCTGCTTGTGCGTATGCATATAGCATGTGTTGCAACAGATTGGTTGATTGGTTGGTTGGTTGGTTGGTTGTGCTGCGTACTTGCTCGTACCCACTGCCCCGCCTTGCATTCGCACAAAGCACATTTGATCACTTAGCTTAGGCTTGGTGTAATTGACTTTGCATCTGTTGTCTTGCCAATTATGAGCGTGGAAGTGTGCATGATTGTGCGTAACTATGCATTACCTACCCGACTCCATACCAAATGCAAGTTATAAACTTGCAATCGTTGTTATCCCCTTGTTTTTTGGTGGCTTTGTATACACTAAGATTAATACCTTTTCATGTATTAAACGAGATAAGAACTTGTTAACTACAGAGGCTCATTTTTATTATGCTCGTTTTCACCACGATACTACAATGATCAAGTAAACTCGCGGAATCTAAGCCGCTCGTGTGAGACGGCTTGCAAGGCGCATTTGACGATCAATAAGGGTCGCAAGTGTATTTGGCCAATGTGCAATTTCACATGGTTAACCTATACTCGCATGCATAAGGTGACTTAAATCTGTATCAATAACAGCAATAGCAATAACATGATAATTGTACCGTTTATATAACGACATAATAGGCGACGTAAAGGCCGTCTTCAACTAAAGGCGCACGTCACCGGTACGGCACACGATTGACTTAATACGTCAATTTTGGACCAGTCTTGGGCAGCCTACTGAATGTGTCATAATCAACGCAACCTCCAAGTTGAATGCGTTTGGGCCGGCTGCAGCCGGACCAGCATGAAGAAAAACCGATGATGGTTAAAAGTGCGGCAGTGTAGCTATGCTTTGGCGGCTAACTGCGGTCAGCCGCAGCAACTAAGCCGCAGCTGACCGCGGTTAGGCCGCCGCTGCTGGTGGCCTAGCGGGCGGCCTGGTACTCCACACAAAGAGCACCAGGCCACGCCGCAGGCCTGGTCATGCTGTCTTGGTAGCGACCAGGCCATGACTTCTGGCGCTGCCGCCGCTGCCGCCGCTGCCCTGGCACCGACCAGGCCATGACGAGCAAATAGCCATGAAGCCGTTTGCTTGTCATGCCTTGATTATGACACATTCAGTAGGCTCTGGAAATATGCATGCTGGTTTTACAAAACTAACCACATGTGGTTGCAATCCACGAACCTTTCAACATGCATGCAACGGCATACATTGTATGCATAGCATGCACGTAGCAAAACTCTCCAGTCACAACCCCACTGAACGTGGGCAGAACTATACTTTCTTTGACTGTATAATAAGCATACAGCTACAACACAACGCCACACCTACGATCTGAATGTCAATCACACAAGTTCTGAAACATATGAATGCCACCCACTTAAACATAGTAAAATGTGGCACATACGCGTAAGCACAGAAACGGTCTTGCTCACCTAGAGGACTACACCACAGGATCACAACTTGGTACCTGTTGCCTTGGTAGCTGATAAGTAGCCAGCTCCTCACCCCATTGTCATTGCTGCCACACCTTTGCTGATTTGCGCAATCTGCACGCGCGTATGTGTGTAACTATCAATGTGCATAAGCGCGGCAAGGGTGCAAGCTTAAGCAACTGTCAACGTCTGCGTGTGATTACACAGAAGTGAAATGCTCTTGCGGACACATGCATGTATGCAGGCCTGCCTATACAAGCTGGCACTTTCAGACATCCGCCTATTTTTTGAATTCTAATGACCAAGTATTGCTGGCTCATAGGCCGCACTGGTCAGTGTGGTCTATTAGCCAGCCTATGGCATGCCGTTTAGGGTGCAGTAGTCATTGCAGTCCATGAGCCAGCCTCATAGGCTGCATTAGATAGTGCAGCCTATGAGGCTGCACTACCATAGCTGGTAGCCTAGCAAGTGTGTGTAGGTGTGCACATGCATGCGCGCATGATAAAGAGCACTTGCATGCTTGCATGTGTGAACAGTGCGATCTATAAACCTAATTGTAAGTGCGTGCGTGTACATTCACACATGAATCAGTTTCGCAATAAACCTATGCACGCACGCGCACAGGCACAACAAGCGCACCTTCAAGATGGTGGCGAGCATGGGCAGCTGGGGCGGGGGGCAGCTTGCGTACGCGGAGCCTTTACTACACACCTCTGTCTTCTCAATAGCGGGCTGCTGATTGCCAGCTTGCGGAGCAGTCCGCGTACCTGCACGTGAGCGCATGCACGTGTGCCTGCCCAGTCACGTGTGCGTGCACGCATGCTTGTATGTGTGTGCACATCTCATTAAGGAGGAAGAGGTGGGGGCCGGGAGGGGCAACACCTACTCACTAACATAGTGTACACGCAGAACTGACTCAGCCAGTACTGCGTGTATGAGCCAGCCTGCAGCAACTGGTCAATGGGCCGCACTGTTTAGTGCGGCCCATCAGCCAATAAGCCAACTGCAACAGAGTGTGTGTATGTCTGTACATGTATGCGTGCATGGTGAAGCTTGCATGCCCATGAGCATGCGCTTGCGCATGCATGTGCTTATGCGCACATATCCTCCCCCTTCCCTCCTCTTCCCCCTCCGCTTACCTTGAGATCTAGCAGTCAGCGCGATGCTGTGGGGGAACAAAGAGGGAGAAATACCTCATAGCACAGCACCGAATTGCCCACCCGTTCGACCTGTGGGAGTAATAGCTCGCACGCGTCAGTACTCATGTGCTAATGCCATAGCGCACACAAGCCTTGCCGCAAGGCTTGTGTGCGCTATATGAGCACACGGAGTCAATCACAATGTGCGCACTGCTAGTATGTATGCATGTAAGGGTGAAGCATATGCATTCCTAAGCCTACCAGCTGAGCATTACCATCTGAGCGTTTGCCTTCTTGGCTCGCCTTCTTGTCATCTGCGCCGCGTATTGCCCAACAACAGCAGCCTGCAGCACCCTGCGTATTACATCATGGAGCAGCATTGTCCGTAGTCGAACGCAGTCATGGCAATTCCAGCCAGCCGCCTATGACTTTTGGAATGTAGTGATCAGATTGGTCATTAGATTACAAAAGTCATAGGCGGCTGTCTGGCTTGATCGCTGCCTCGTAGGCCGCACAATTCAGTGCGGTCTGAGCCAGCTTTATAGGCTGCACTGGACAGCCTATGAGGCTACGCTATCAAGTGCAGATAGCGAACAACTGTGTGTATGTGTGCATGCGTGCTTGCCTGCGCGTGACAATGAGCGCTTGCGTGCTTGCATGCGCATGCCTGTGTGGACAGTGCTATAGGTCTATGAGACGATTGTAACAAGTGTGTGTATGTCTGTACGTGCATGCGTGTGTGCCAAGAGCCCGCAAGAAAGTAAGATAGAGTAAGAGAACATGCATCTTGCACGCACATGCCCGCGTGCGTGCACTTGCGCGTGTGTGTGTGCGCAAGTGAACGCATGCATGGGTGCGTGCGTGCTTACTGAGTGCTTGACCATGCACACTTGTTCATGAGGTCCACTGCCAACGTTCCGCGTCAGCTTCAGACCTTCATTGTCGATTTCCAGGGCTCCCTAAGCCTAGGTAGATGCTTGGGCTGTTCTGTTACACCTTTATGCTTGCTGAGTGCTTCAACGACAACTATTGGCGGCGCGGTGATCATGTCTTCCAGAGGCAGGTCCGCATGCAGCTTCTTTGAAGCGCATGCGTCCATGTCCAGCTGGCGCTGCACACTGACAGCCGAAAAAGCGTCCTCGGGTGCCGCATGCTCCTCATCCTGACAGGATGAGGAGCATGCGGCAACCAAGGAGGGCGTGCCGCGGACGTCCACGATGACAGCTGAGCCTCAGCTGCCGGCGGCCGCATGTCACCACAAACATGGTGGTGAGACTTTGTGACAGACTGAATGCGATGGCCCATCATTGGATGAGCGAGTGAGTGAGTGCGTACATGCGCAAGTGAGTGAGTCAGTAATGGGTTGAGTGAGTGCAAGGTGAGTGAGTGAGAGAGCAATGAGCGAGTGAGTGGTTGGACCTGCGATAGGACTGCCGTCCGTAGCGTGAGTGAGGGCGACCATGCGTCTTTGAGGACGTCCGGGCAGATAGTCCCCATTCGCCATGCTGATGTTGAGATGCCTGCATGTGTATGCATGGTTGGGGAAACAATAGTTAGTAGCAGCACTGCAATAACCTATGCAAAATTGCAGCAGGCGTCACGCATGCAACGCACGTGCAGGCCCCTTTTTGCATGTGTTCGTGTGAGCGTGCCGCGCCTGTCCGTGCAGGCATGGGTATGCGTGTGGGGGCGATCGCGTGGGTGGGTGGGTGTGGGTGTTCATTGCAGAGCATGTGCGTGCTCATGCATAACCGGGTGCAGATGCGGGAGGAGAAAGAAGAGGGTCTGCTCTCACCATACTTGACTGATAAAGCTCATCCTTGGGGGCTTAAACGAGAAAGTCGCTGTCATGCAGATGCAGATTATGAAACATGTTGGTGTCTGAGTCATTGTTGAAAGCAGCAACATAATGTTCAAGCACACACGCACTATTACAAACAACACAACCAACGACACCACTCACAACCAATAACACCCGCAACAAACACAACCACCCCCACCCTCACCACCCATCTGTGTCTTTCAGGTGCGGGGGGGG
>RHPI01003467.1:2176-36771 GCA_009103225.1 Chlorokybus atmophyticus
GGGGGGGGGTTTTGTTATTGGGGCTTTGAAAAGGCTTTCGTGAGCAAACTTCCAGTGCTGGTCAATGCGACATCGCATTGATCATCGCGCTTGCTGTCATATGACGGCATGCGCGATGATCGGCAATTGAAAAGGCCACAATTACCAAATCGTACGGTAGGTTCCGAGTTGAATTGGGTATCTTGCCTTTGTCGAGGATGTTCGCGTAGGCGCGCATTCATGCGGTTACAAAGTGGCCTTGTTTGAGGACTTTGATAGCATAGTGAATTTGACGTGCGCATGCACCGGTTCATCGCAAAAGTAAACTTGGGCTACCAGAATACGTATACAACAATCCAACCCATGGAGTCGCTCCGCCGGCATGCTTCCTTCTCCTGAGAGTGACTCCAAAGAATCCGTGCCGAAGGATGTCTTATATGAGTGTCACTCGGTGCGTGACCGTGACGGCGATGGTTTGGTGGTCATGGGCCCGATATAACATGGCACCTCCGTACAAGAGGGTACCAAAAATACACCAGCTGGATACCGAGCCAAACCATAGGGATTCAGTGGTTGGCGATGATGGGATGGGTGCCATTTGAACCATAAGACGGGCTTGCAAGTGGAAGTTGTGCGGAACCAACTAGCGACCATCACTAACAAACCACAATGGGACTGCGTGCTCAGTGGTAAGGAGGTGTTGGGAGGCTACGCTGCGGACTCGTACCACTTATTAATAGAATGCAACATGTACGCGGAAGCTCGGTCGCAATCGGTTTTACGAGGGTTGATTAATAAAGTTGGACCCGTATTAAGAACCATATGGAATAAACTTTGTATTTAAAGGCTTATGTGCGGAGCTTCATACTCCCGTGAAAACTGACCAGCAATGGCCAGTGGGAGACGGAGGGCCGCATTGGGCAGATTAATAGCATGAGACCTCATGTGCCGCACACAGTGCGCGCAGCTAACGGCTTATCTGCAACTGAGTATACCACGCTATTACCACTCCTCGTCGGATGGTGGAAGTGTACAAGGAAGTACAAGGGAGACCAAGGTGCTAGTAACTCCGTAGGTTCGCCGCGAGCCGACGCCCTTTGATCATCATGATGGGTATGGTCAGCCGGTATACCAGCACGTGTGGGTCTTAGTGAATTAACACACTACCTTTGTCGGTTTGACTAATTGTATCCTCCTTCTCCAGGGGGACCATTTCTCATCGGAGCTTTTCCCACAAAAAGCTAAAGCTAAAAATTACAAAATGAGTGAGGGCACCGCAAATCAAGGTACGGCGCTTGTAGAAATAAAGTGGGGATAGCACCAGCGCTTAGCAATGTCGCCGGTGCTTTCATAATAGGTGGGTAAGGAAACCGCGAGAATTAAGAGTAGTTCATAAGTACATAATTTGATTGATTCATGGGTGAACTAATTGAACAGTTCACTTACGAGTTCGCAAAAAGGCGAATTACGTCTAACTGTTTGGGATAAATGATATTAGTAAGTGACTTATTGAATCGGAAACAATGAGTGTTGAACTATTTGGGGAATAGCGAGTAGTCGCGTGGGTGTGCCAATTGGTTCACTGAACTATTTCGGAAAGTGATAATTGTGCGGCAATCAAGCGGAAGTATGTGGATGGCAGCTACATAGGGCATACCGTACGCCATGTGACATGGCAGTAGTAAAGCTCTTGTCGTTGCATGTGTTGCACATTTGCACAAGCTTGGCCTACATCTCATGCCGCCTGCATGTGCACATATGTGCAAATCACATTGATTAGCATTGATGTTGAAAGAAGTAGCACCCATGTAAGGGACACGATGGCAGCGACACCGTGTGACAACAGGATTTGTTGAGTTTGCCGTCACATACTTTGAGGCAAGCAGGTGCAGCAATTTACTTGATAGGTGGACAACTTAGCATTTGACAATGACATTTTGCCGACCACAGACGCATGCAAAAACGCGACTGAACAGGGGTTCGCTATCTCAAGCAGCGCTTCCTGCTACACAATACTTAATTGAGTTTGTTGTGTAGTCAAACCAACCTATTGGGACAGGAGGACGGTTGCAGCGACTGCTAGTACTTTCTGAAGCACTTAAATGCTTTAATTCGGTTGGGACAAGCAGGCCTTAAGTGCTTATGATGCCGGCGCGGCAATATGGTATTGCACCCATGATGATTGAAGCTCCCGGGTGAAGTGCCAGCCTTGGCGAATGTTAAGCGCTTGCTCAAGCCATGGGTTTCCAAACATGATTACAAGCAAATTATGATGTAGAACAGGAATATGTGCCGTCGCAGAGCGACGGCACATATGCGATCATGTAGAGCTTTTTGAAGCATTTGCGTATACATATGGCTTGTTGTGCGAGCAAATCGGCGGGTTTCAAAAGCTGGGGCATGCTTGTGTCATGTCTGTAAGTAGCTTGAAAAGCGAGTGGCCTTATCATGCAATTGATAATAAAATTGATCGAGAGTAACAAGTGCGCAGTATGTCATACATGCGCACTCTGTGTGTTGTAGGCCGAGACGCAGCGAACACACTTTTAACATCTTTCCCTTCACAAAGGCATTGAGCGTGTGGACGAAGCAGTGCAAGATACGTAGGCTTAATGCATGAGTTGCGTATGCACTTTAGCTGTATAGCATGCACTTAAAATCAATTAGGCTTGTTTAAGACATTGTTCTTACAGCCGGTAGATTTGTTGTTATCATTGTTGTTAACTTTGTTCATTTGTGCGTGTGTGCACATCACGCACACAATGTTTGCACTTGCATACATTAACATATGATTTTTAATCTGCATTTTTTATGTTAAATACAATTAACCACATCAAACATGATTATTGTGATTAAAAGTCAATGACTGCTTCATGATATGTGATGTATAGTAGTTAATACTGACACATCGGCAAATGCAATACAGAAATCCTTAGCAACCACGCTGTGTTGCAATCTTTACTAGCATAGTTCGCTGCAGTGTGAGTCATAACTTATAACTTATGCCTCACAGAACATGGCGTTGGGCTGCCAACTTGGGCAACGCACAACTTGCGTGCGGCACAAGGCATTGCGTTTTAGCAATGCAGTCACCTACCCCCGTTCCGTCAATGGAAACAGGTCGCGCATGCCTGGCGCCACTAAGCCGCTGTGTGGCCAGCAAGCTTGTAGCAGCACCTCCAGTGTCAGCGTCGGCAGCGTCGGTGGCGCGGGGGCCGGCGGCGGAGGGGGGAGGGGGCAAGGTTGCCCTCGGGGGTGGGGGTGGGAAGGTGATGGCGTCGCTGATCAAGGGCCCCGCTGATGAGCTCCACCAGGCGGCAATGTTCTGGTGGCGCTACGGCGACGAGTGGCTAGCGGTAGGGGTGGCGTAGGAGCCAGGCTAGGGCTTGCTTGCTTGCTGAATTGCTTGCCCGGTTGCGTCCTAGGGTTGTCCCATGACCTATAGTCGTCCCGTTCGCTAGCTCGCTGGTTGCTTTGCCGCGTCATGCTGCTCCTAACGTGCCTGCACGTGGTTGTGGAATAGTTGCACACTTATCGAGGCGATCTGAAGCTTAGCTTCACACAGGATCGCATGCTTCTGTTGCATTGGTGTGCAAGCATTGGCAAGTCCTCTGCCAATGTTTGTCGCACATGACATGCTTGTCTGTCGGTACTCTCACTAGTTACATGTATCGAGACCAAAGCGTTGATTGATTTTACGCATGGGGTCTCACTGCTAAATGTTAGCTGATTGCAAGCGGTTGCCTTCACTTGCAATAATGCCTGTGCTTTGGCCGCGCAGTACGCTAGTGCAAGACCAGAGACCCAGAAATGGCGACAGGTAAGCAGCTAAGCAGCTAGTTCATGCTTAACTGTGCCTATGATATGATGTGCTCGCTCAGTTGCGGTAGTTAGCTGCACTCTTGAGAGTTTTCCTCGACCGTGCGCTGTTTGTTAAAGGCATTGATTGGTTTTGGAGAAGCTCATCCATCATCATATCACACACCAAATGTGAATGAGCTGGTTCTCAATTTCGTCTATACACTCATACGGTCCTCAATTTCTCAATGGTGGATTGATTGTGTCAACTATTTATATATGCATTGGTAATTGATTCATTATCTCCCCCGTCAATCTTGCTTGCGTGCATTCAGACAAGTTTTCACGCCAGCTGACACTTAGACCATCCACTCACTAGTCACCTCGGACATCAGGTTGTGCATTCAGTGCACGGAGCACTGTGTTGGATCGGTTGGATTGACCTTTTTTAACAGATAGTACTGTCAGTTCACCCGTTAGGTCGTTCATTCATTGCACGGCACACTGTGCATGTGTGCAACTGGGCCTATCTTTTATTGACAGAGAGCGGTGTCTGCCGGCTGCGTGGCGCTGCTTCTCGTGGCCTCTGCGCTCCTGCTAATGTACCGGCATGGTCCGGCTGTGCACACCATTCGCACACACGCTGCTGTCGTTGCACCCATGGCGGGATCCGACCTCCCCGCACCCAAAACGGCCGCTCCCGCACGCAGCTCACGCCGGTCCCTGCTCCAAGCAGGTACTAAGTGTAGCCAAACCCAACATGCAATGCATGTGCCGTGCATTGTTATCATCGTCTTGTTTGCAAGCTTAGCTGTCAGTGTGCATGTGCACGACCTGACCTGTGTTGATATTGTTGTTGTGCCATTGCTGACAATAACACCAGCACCAACACCAACAACCACACTCGCTAAGCTTGTTGTTGGCAGATCTTTACGATGAGACGGAGCGGGAGGCAGAAGAGGAGTTGGACATGGAGTCCACAATTTCATTGGACGCGGTGGTGGACGCGGACGACTGGGTCCAGGAGATGGATGCAGATGCCTCGCAGGTGGCTACTAGACATATATCACTTGATTTCTTGAACATGGCTGAATTTTCGTTGTGCCAAACATGGTCGTCTCACAGGAATTGGAGGATGAGCTCACGGTTGGGGTGGCCGATAATGACTGGGACGGCAAGGAGGAATCGGACGTGGATGGAGATGCCACTGGCGGCGACAAAGGCTGGGGAGCCACACAAGCCATGCAGATGCAGCAGGCTGAGGAGCAGGTATGTTGTCAATTTGATTCTCAACCAAGCACACATAACGTTGGACGCCGTTTTTCAGCTCTATTCAAAGAGTTACAATTGTGTCAAACTCAGCATTAGTCATGAGCTTGCGGCTGATTGTAGTGTAGTGTTGTGATGGAGTTTGTTGACCATCGAGCAGGCCAAGCTTGATGCTGCTCCCGTTGTGACGCTCGATGACTCGACGGCGGTTGTCGCATTTGAAGAACTCAGCGATGAAGACATGGATGCTTTGACGGAGATTATACTCGAGGAGGAAGAGCTCGAGCGCTCGAAGGCGTCGGCACCTGCCGGGGACAAGGACGTGTACGATGCGATGCCAGAGGAGTTGGCGGAAGTAGCAGATGCCGCGGCAGGCAGCACGCAACGCGACGATTGGAATGTTGCGATCTCCACCTTTGTCGCAAGCGATGGGGAGGATCGCATGGACAAGACCGCGTGGAAAGAGCTTCATGAACAGTACATGGACTGGGCCCAGGTGGATAGGAGCATTAAGGTCATCTTTCTTGGGGACTCCATCACTGAGGTATGTGCGCGTGCGCGTGCGCATATGCACTTGCGTTCGTATTTGTGCTCACCCATATACAGTGCGCGTGAGCTCAAGATGTGTGTTCTGTCAGTGCTTTGCAGCCTGCAGTATTTTGGAGCAAATAATGCACAAAGCCTGCCACATTGCATGCTGCATGCAGAGTGTTTGCATCGCCATTTCAGCTCAATGCGTCGTGTGTGCTGTGCAGGGCTGGCGTGAAAAGTCAGGCGGATACACCGCAGAGCAATACAAGGGTGTCAAGTAAGTGGTGGTGTAGTGCCCCATTGTGTCATGCGTACCGTGGTGGCACCCTTTCTGTCTTGGCGCTGAAGCAATCAGCCCAGGTGCACAACAACAGGGTTAATCACCACGATCAACACCTGCGCATTATGTGCTCTTGCAGGCAGATATTCGAGGCTAAGTTCCAGTCATTGCAGCCGGAGAACTTTGCAATCTCTGGTGACAAAGTCATGAATGTGCTTTGGCGACTGAAGGTGCGACTGAATAGCACCACTTCAAGTCGTTGCATCACTGTACGACTGCAGCATTCCAATGTACTACCAGTTGTCTCAGTTTGACTAAACCCAAGCAGTTGCTGTATTCCTTTACTATGCTCTTAACCCTTTGCATCGCCTCTGTACCTCATACTGCTAATTGCATTGTTCACAAATAGTCAAGTGTGACGCTGCTATGCTGTTGATTACTCACTATGTGTACTGCTGGTTTGATTTATGGTGTGTTATGCTGCAGCATGGGGAGCTTGCGGATGCTCTTCAACCGGAGGCAGCGGTCGTGACCATTGGTGTAAATGACCTTCTGGACGGCTCCTCGCCCGAGCTTGTTGCACAGGAGGTGTGTTGGGTGCTGCTTGTGTACATGTGGTATCGTTAAGCACGCTCAGGAGCTTGTCATTCCTGTGCATGCCACTAACAGTCAGCAAGCGAGTTTGTTGAACGCAGTCGCTTGCACATTGGAAAATTTGCTTATCCTAACCACGGGTGGGTTGCGCAGATAGAAGCCCTTGTTAAGTACTTGCGCGATACGCGACCCAACATGGGCATCCTCCTCAATGGCATTCTGCCTATGGTGAGCGCCTGTTGTGTTCTTCACAACGTTGTTGACATTGCTTCACAGGGTAACTACTGTCACATGCGTCTGTTGCGTGTACACCCTTACTTATGCCAGATTACTTTACAGAACTACCTTTCAGAAAGCGAGGCAAAGTTAAACTCAGGCCCGCGCACTCCTTCACAGCTGGTGTACGATACAAACCAGTATCTGATGCGGTTGCACAATCGGCACGGTACGGGTGCCAGCTCGCGTACACCCTGCATGATATCCAGTGTGTGTCTCCCACCAAGCCAATGGTCACCTTCCTTACGTGTGCTGGCTTCCGTGCAGGTGGCATGGTGTACTACGTTGACTGCGGTTATGTTTTCATTGAGAATGAGCATCTCATCCCTCAGATGTACGCGAAGCTCAAGTCAACGGGTTCAGAGGTATGCTCACATTGCAATTATTGCTTGCTCAGTATGTTGTCATATGTTGAGTACAAATGTTGACCTCCTTGTGGTTGTGCAGTATTGGGACTACCTGCATCTGTCGCAAACGGGGTATGAAGCGTGGGGCGATTGCATGCACGGCCCTCTGCACAGGCTATTGCAGACTGCAAGCCTGCAAGCTGCACGCAACCACCCCACAGCGTAGTGTTGTTTGTATCGCACACGACATCAGGCACCGGGGTGGTATGGACACGTGTGATGTGCTCGACTCTGAGGGTCAAGCTGTGTAATGTTTGTTCAAGTGGGAGTAGATAGAGTGTTTGGTAGTTTTGGCAGTGGTTGTAGGAGACGGTTGTATCACACCTTGTACACAGTCGCAATGGCACTGAAAACCCTGTACACAGCACCAGCAATGTATGCATGGTTCGTGCATACCATCATAAGCCAAGAGCCTGCTGCCAGCCTTGTTTTGCAACTGTTGTTGCCTTGCACGCATGTGTGCGCGCACGCGCGTGTTTGTGTACAAAACAACCGGGAGGGGATTGACTGCGTGCAACGCATGTGCATGTACAGAAAACCGGGAGGCCGATGTGTGTGGTAAGCCTACAAGAAGGGCTGCGCCATCAAGGCGGACATTGCCTGACAAGAGCTTGTGTTTTGGCTTAGTGCGGCCATGGAGTGAGGTTAATAAGCAAGTTACTCTGGGCGGGGTTCCTGGACACATTATGAGAGAGAGAGAGAGAGAGAGAGAGAGAGAGAGAGAGAGAGAGAGAGAGAGAGAGAGAGAGAGAGAGAGAGAGAGAGAGAGANGAGAGAGAGAGAGAGAGAGAGAGAGAGAGAGAGAGAGAGAGAGAGAGAGAGAGAGAGAGAGAGAGAGAGAGAGAGAGAGAGAGAGAGAGAGAGAGAGAGAGAGAGAGAGAGAGAGAGAGAGAGAGAGAGAGAGAGAGAGAGAGAGAGAGAGAGAGAGAGAGAGAGAGAGAGAGAGAGAGAGAGAGAGAGAGAGAGAGAGAGAGAGAGAGAGAGAGAGAGAGAGAGAGAGAGAGAGAGAGAGAGAGAGAGAGAGAGAGAGAGAGAGAGAGAGAGAGAGAGAGAGAGAGAGAGAGAGAGAGAGAGAGAGAGAGAGAGAGAGACCGTTGACTGCAGCAAGCACCAGTGCACTGTGTCCACTGTCGTCCACCGACAAACACGGTCGCAAAACCAATGCCAGCAACGTCTTTGTACACTGCAAAGTTAGCTTGCGTCTTGATGGTTGGCCAAACTACTGTATTACATGGAAGCAAGCAGTTCCTGGGCTATCAGTATACACGCGCACCTAATATCCAAAGCGACAAAGACTGACTCAACGACTGACTCAGTAACTAAACAATATCGCCATGTGTCAGTGCCGATTGTGTGGTGTACAAAACCCAAGATGACATAGCAGTTGCCGATTGACTGTCTTGGTGAGCAGTACAGTGGTATGATTGACGTGTCATATCAGCACCCATGAGGCATGTCGCATAAGACAATTGCTGATCAGCGGCTGCACCCTACGCAGTGACTGTACACCAGTTTGGATTGACTAGAACTGGCTGCCACAACTGCACAAGCCAAGCAAGTTATTGTTCGGTTTCAGCGTGCTGCCGCTCCAGCTCGCGAACTTGTTGCTGCAGCGAATTGATCTCCGCATCCAACTGTTGAGGCGTCTTCGCAGTGAACAGTTGGCCCCCCTGCAAGGCAGTCAGTAAGCAATGGGTTTGCGCGTGTTTTGCAATGCTGGCTATGGAAGGCGGAGGAAAGTATTCCGGTAAGGTTATGTCCACAATTAGCAAGCACTGTACCGCAGCCTTGACGTGGCGTGGCTTCAAGACTTGGTGCTTGGGACTATCAGTCTCTGCCAACAGACGGTTAGTCATGAGGGCACATGTCGCTTCAACGGCAGAAGCCAATCACAGGTGATGATCTCAACTTGTGACAGGGCATGTTGCTCAAAACTAATGTTTGCCAAATCTGTCTTGAGATGTGACCCTTACCTTCAGGCAGCAGATGGCCGCTCCAGCCCGGGGAGATGTTGCTACCAGGAGCGAGTTTGTCCCGCGAGCATCCCGATTGCTTCTTTAGCCGCTCAAGTTCTGCGCGCTTTTCCTCCAGTTGCGCAGCAATGCCAGCCTGAGTTGGCTTTGGGGAAACTGGCAGTGCCGGTATTGCTTCCCCGACATCTGCCTCACAACTCGCTTCAGCATCACTGAGTATAGTAGTGGTACATGCATTATCAAAGTTGCAGTGTAGCTGCTTCAATGTAACTTGATTACGGCTTTCTGACCTGCTTGGAAGGGGCTTGGCACTTGCTCGTTGGTAGGAGTTGACTCGTGCATAAACGCATTGTCCTGTTCATCTCTACTTGGAGTGAAAAACCCATTCTGCGCTGTCTGCAAAGTCCATAGTTACTTTCCTTGTGTTGGCCACAGTCGAGCCTTGTGCAATGCATGCAGTGCCACAGAGGACAAGCGCATGCACAGCCAGCTTCATACCACGGTCTCCCTGTACGCATCATCAAGCGGCAACGTTGACTCGTCCTCCGGCCATGTCCCTAATTGCTCTTGCAAGGGCGACGGTGCATGATACAAACTTTCCACTTCGTGCTGAGCTGTTGACGTAAGTGGTGGTATAGGCGCGATCGGTGTGGGGGAGTTGTCCATCACTAGCTCGTGCGCGGGTGTTGGTAACTGGCCTTTGAGAGGCATTGTTACAGCCGGAGGCGGCGATGTGGAGGTCAGCTCAGCTGCGTTGGCCTTTGTCAACTCAGCACTTGCATGTTGTATCGGGCCAACATTGCCGTTGACCTTCACTGCCGGAACTGCTTTGATTGATGCGTTTGCGCTCTGCGTGCTTGCCTCGGCACTACTGTACTGTTGGCCATCCCGTGCGGCCAATTGATGGAGTACTTCCCGAAAGCGAGCCTTGTCATTGCTGCGCAGCACGTCATCTGGCTGAAGCATCGACTTCTTCTTTCGTGCAGACTTCCTCTGATCATCACCAAGCGCAATCTTGACAACCTTGGGCCAGACTTTCTTGATTGGCTTGTCACGTTCAGATATGAATCGCTCCTCAAGTTCACTGCAAGCAGCGCCGTATGAATAGTTTCCCCTTGTTTTCACTGTCCTTGTTGCCCGCAACAACGTCGCCGAATTTGTTGCGGGCAACAAGGACAATTGTATGTATAGTGTCCACAGCAGTCTAGTTCTATATGTGCATTGTATGGTTGTAAGTATGCGCTAGGTGGTAAGAATTGTCAGTAAACTTGAGCAGCAAATATGCTTACACGTTCAGCTCATGGCGGCCCTGAACTTGCTTTGTTCTGGACTCATATGTTCTGTTAAGGTCGGCGCATGCAGCCTCGGCCAAGCCCGCCTTTCTGGCTCGCTCTTTCTCAACCTGAGGAGCCGATGTGCAATGCAATGTCAGTGCGCTCATCTTGGCAATGCATGCAGCAGACTACTTGACATCTTGCAAACTGCTCTATGGCGTCAAGCAGCCTCATCAGGACTGCGTACCTGTGCCCTCATTGCTTCTTCGCGAGCCAACCGCCATTGCTGCAACTTCGACAAGGGTGCTGCTTCGGAGGCAACGTCCCCTTCATCCATAATAGAGCAAAGAAGGCACACACTGCTCACAACCAGTATGTCAAAGAAAGATACCTCTACATAGCTAACGACTGTCCAACTTGTTCCGAGGACACTCTCGGCACCATCGGGTGATACCTCGCACATCACACCTAGACAGTCCATGTTGCTTGCTAACACGAGGCGTACTAATGTAAGACATAGCATGACGCAAGCTAGAACTGACCCTCAACCACATCCCCAGATGGTTTAGGCACTGGTGAGTGGGAGGTTCAAGTGAGCTGATACCGCCTCGAGGGCAACGCAACCAGGACACAGCAGATCAGCAGGTCCAGATCAGCAGGTCCAGAACATTGCGTAACCAAATCTTGGACAAACCAAGACCTTACAAAAAACTGCGGGGCACAGTGGTCTTGCTGCAACCAGCAACCGTCGCTTGCGAATAGGATGCTCGTGGGCAACAGCAACACTGGCACAACAACGAATTCACGCTTACACAATCAGTACGCTTCTGTGTTCGCGACGTGCCACGCTGCAGCAGCCGCCGCCGCCGCTGCCAACCGCTGCGACGCTCGCAGCTGCTGCCAGCTGGCAGGTTTGAGCACTGCTTACGTGTGAAAGAAAGCGAAGCGAAGCGGTGTCGCGCACTGCAGTCTGCCTATCATGCACCGCGCAAGGGCATACATTAGTATATATATATGCTTGTGCTGACGTAGATTGGCGCTCAGATTGGCGGCAAGTTGCTCGACATTGGCGGCAATGGCGACGGTGGCGGTGGTGGTCGTAGCGGTGAGGTCTGCGGTGGCGACGCCTTGCTGCTGCTCCTCTAGCCAGGCACCGTCGTCGTCGTCAGCCAGGCGGGTGCCATCCCGCAGGGCGGTGGCCGTGAGGGCTCAGGGCACGGGCCGGGCAGGGAGCGCAGCGGCCGGCGCAGGAGCAAGTGAACACCGCTCTCCTCCAGCTTACTCCTACCGTCTGGCTGTGGGTTACACTGCGGGGGCTGCCGCCGGCCGATCTGCCGCACACGGCACGGGAGCTTCGACAGCCTTGGCCGCAGTGGAAGCAGCTGGGGGCAGCAGTCAAGCGCTGATCTTTGACTGTGATGGTGTCATCCTGGAGTCGGAGGACTTGCATCGAAGGGCGTATAACGACGCATTCAAGGTAACTGAAGTCCAGCCATTCGATGAAATCGGCTATGGGTATAGGAAATTCGATTTGCGGTCTAAGCGCAGGCAGCAGCACTTGCAGCACTGGTCAAACATAGTTGCAGCTGTGGTCGGTTGCTACAAGTACTGTTGTAAAGTGTTCGCTATGCATTTGCTGAAACTTGTCACGTAGCCAAACTGACAGCGGTTTTATTGCAGCATTTCGATGTAGTCTGTCCGGAGGGCTACAGGAACCCATCAACCGGTGCCACGGAGTGGACAGAAGACTTTTATGATGACTTGCAGAACAGAGTTGGTGGAGGGAAGCCAAAGATGAGATGGTTCGCCAACAGCTGCGCTGTCTGCGCGTCTACGCCTGCAGTGCACGTACGACCCGTGCTGACTGGGTGATGGTGCTGGTCAACAGGTACTTCAGCTCATACGGCTGGCCAACTTCCAAGGCAGGGCCAGCACCCACCACTCAAGAGCAGCAAGATAGTTTGATTGACCTCCTGCAGGTAACAGGCAGCCATACATGTGAAGTTGTATTGCGTGTACGTGTTTCTGTGCGCATGCGCTTGGGTGCAGTTACTGTGTCTGTACATTGCAAATATACACAAGCATGTCCCTATGTGCCCGTGTGGGTAACATCTGTACATACCGACATGGCTGTGTTCAACTCTGGTTCCAATTGCTACTGCAGGACTGGAAGACGTCAAGATACCAGCAAATCATTGCAGGAGGGGAGGTCCGTGAACAGCTTGGGAACAGCTTATTATTTGCATGGTTACAGTGGCACGAATTGTACGATGCTTGTGTCCTACTCTCTGACATCATATGTGCAGGTGCAAGCCAGACCTGGCATTGTGCAGCTGATAGATGAAGCCTTTGAGAAGGTGTGTTCTGTTGCGCTTGGTGTTGCCCAGCAGCCTGTACGGTGAAACTGATTGAGATTTGCGGCAATCAGGGTGTCAAGGTGGCAGTCTGCTCAGCAGCAACAAAGAGCTCAGTGATATTTGTATTGTCCAATCTGCTTGGTCAGGTATGTCATAAGCTGCATGCAACACATGTGGTACAGCATTTGGTACCACCCGCATGACTCATGATGGGGCCTAAATCTCAGGATCGCTTCAATCGACTTGACTGCTTTCTGGCTGGTATTGTACTCTACAAGTGGTTGTATGGTGGGTTGATGGTGGCAGGTTAAGTTGCATTGATATCGCTGGTACTTTTCAGGGGATGATGTTGACAAGAAGAAGCCTGACCCCAAAATCTACAAAGTTGCCGCAAAGGTGAGTTTTTTCGGTCTGGTCGTTGAGATGCGTACTCGAAGGAGCTTAGGCTGAATCATTGTGCTTTTGTACCCAGCACCTCGGCGTGGATCCTGCCAGCTGTGTTGTTGTAGAGGACAGCCTGATTGGCTTGCAGGTAATGACCTGTATCTGGTACGTTTCAAAAAGTGGGTTGTCAGTACTCCATCAATCTTACCGCTACAGCTACACGCAAGCTCACACCAGCAAAGATGCAGCACAGTCAGGATGCCTGCCTTGTTCTCTACCGCTGCACAACACCAAATCGTACCATGAATTGCGTTACAGGCAGCCAAAGGTGCAGGCATGCGGTGTGTGATCACATACACATCCTCTACACGCAATCAGGTGAGCTGTTGTTGACAATCGGGGACTACTACTATTCTTGAAGGTTCAGTGCAAACTCTTGTTGCCACTCGCAGGACTTCTCTCCGGCAGATTTGGTGCTCCCTGAGATTGGCAACACAAGGTATGCAGATAGAGATGCTTTGTTCACAATGTCAAGCTTGAAACTTGCCATCATGCGCATGTTGTTCACAATGTCAAGCTTGAAACTTGCCATCATGCGCATGTGCGAGCTTGCGCACAACCCCAAGCTGAATACCTTGTTTGACTGTTTCACACAGGCTTTCCGAGCTCATGAAATTGGCAGACAGTAGGCCAGCATTGGCCTAGTAACAACACACAGCAAGCCCACGGCTTGCTGTACTGGCAATTGCAAGGTTTAATTTGGACCACAAGAGATATACATGTGCCGCCGTGATGGCAGCTGTTGCAGTAACAGGGATAGCATTAGTGATAGGCCTACAACAGGCTGTTGTGTTGTTTTGTTAGCGGTGTGAGTGCGGATCACTATTTGGTGGTCAGCCACCTTGGAAAGCATAGCCATTTTGCGTTAGCTCGTTATTGTAAAGCATGTCCTCAGCCCATATCACAACCATGCACACATGCAGGATTTTGCACTTGCGCATGCTCAATTTGTAAATTTGTCGTAGGCGAGTGCCACATTGCAAACCGCATTGGACAGGGCAGAGGTCATGGTATTTCATGCACACAGGTGTGCGCACAGGCAAGGATTGTGTACATGCTATACGACGCGCTGTGCACGCGCAACACCATGCAACATGCACACCACTCGAGCATTGCATGCATACCCGCAAAGTGACAATGTCTAGGCTTGTCTGTAGCCCAAATGCAAAGCAATAGCAAAAGAGAAACAATGCCATCAAGGCAAAGACCAAGCACGGCAAGGACTTAATTACAGCAGGGGCAATGAAAGACTACAACTACTGTGCACTGTCTCAGTGCGTGCAAGTGGGGCGGAGGGACAAGAGGCAGCAGCAGCAAGTAGCAGCAGGCATTGGGTTGTCTGTCAGGACAACCTCTGCTGGGCCAGCCTCCTGAGACGTAGTTGTCCCTTCCATGCACCATCAAGGTCCATGAGACAGTTGTCCCTTCACAAGGACCATCAAGTCCATGTGAAGGGGCATCGCTGTCTGCGTTGCCAACACTAGTCTGCCAACATTACGAAGCAAATGGAATGTAACACGAGCGCAACCGCAGCATATGCACCATGACCCCCGCGAGCGCAAACCTCAGCAGTTGCAGAGCACGCTGTGACGCTAGATTTCCAACTCAAACCCGTCCACAGACTCCTAGGCGGACTTCACAAGCAAATCACCATGGTGAACTGCAAGTACAACACCTTCATTGTTGCGCCATGCCAAGCATAAGCCTCATGCGCAGCCATACAACAAAGCAAAGCCATGGCAAAACTCTACTCAGAATCAACCTAACCTCCACCGCATGCAACGGAGGAAGCTGCCTGACACCACAACTGTCACTTAGACGCGCTGCGCAGATACTCCGTCCAGTACTCCAAACCTCCAATCTCAATGAGTTGGTTCTGAATCTCTTCAAAAGACTGATCATGTTTCAGATCAAAGCGCCCTTTCTGAATGACTGTCACCTTCATGCCGGCTGTCTCAGCCAATTCCTTCAATTCCTGCAGGCAAACACATATCGACTTTACGACATCACACACATTGCCACATCACAGCTACCAATATGTTGTGCACACACGCACGCACACATGTACACAAGGGCCCCGCACCCGCACGCGTACACGCACGAGCACACGCATACCTTCGGGTCAACTCCTCGGCATTCGGGCATTCCTCTCAGCATTTCAACGTGCCGCCGCAGCAGCCACTTGAAAGCCTCCGCGTCATTGCGATCCTCAAATGCGATCACGTGGGGCTTGCGCTCGCCCGTTGCGGACATGTCCAACGAGTAGTAGCCGCCGGCACCAGAGATGAAGATGACCTGATAAACCCAACATATCTTATCACAGTGTTCTCCACCCAACATCTGTTCACCAGTCTCATTTGATACATAGTCCAAAAAATTACAGAAGAACCAATGGTTTTTGTGGTGGTTAACAATAGTAGTGTATTGCAAATGCGACCACCTACACAGACAAACTTCAAGTCCAGCCACCAGTCAGGATTCTCCCTTTCATATTTCCTAAACTGGAAAGCGAGACAGTAATCAGTGCCAACCACTCAGCGCTGCGGTCAGTCGGAAGCACGGCTTCATGATGGAAAGTTATATAACACGAGTCGCCCGCTTCATGACATAATGCGGTGGAGATATGTTACAACACATACCTGCATGTCCGCTTTCTGGCGCATGGCTTCATCAACCTGCCGCTGCAAATAGGCCTCCCATTCAGGGTCAGCTTTCGGTTCTGGCCGAGATTTCTCACCACTCAAGGGCAGACTGCTGCTGCTGCTGCTGCTTTCAGCCTGCTCTGAACTAGCTATCCGCTCTTCCTTCTCCTTGTCGTCTTCCTCCTCCTCCTCCTCCTCCTCCTTGTCCTTCACCTTCTCTTGTGCTCTCATTCTCAAAGCCTCCGTGCTTCGCTTCAGATCCGCAATCGCCTCAAGCTGAAGCTCTCCCTCCCTTTCGGCCTTGACAATCGATGATGGGGATGCTGATGGTAATGGTGATAGAGATGATGGTAATGATGGTGCGCCCTGCGGGCCTTCTTCTTGGTCTCTTCCTTCTTCACTTTCTGCAACACTTACCAAGACTGAGTGACTTTGTTCATAGCCTAACAGCGGTATAACACAGCTAGTAACCGAAACTGCTATTGTCACTGTCACATACAATTCATAGCTGTCCGGAGTATCAATCACGTTTCACCTTGTAGGCATACCACAGGTATACAATTTTGCGTTTTTGTATTGTACGCACGCGCGTGTATGCATGTGTACGTGTGCTTGTCAAAACATGGTGTAGCTGTTGAGCGCTTACCCACAACAGTGCGCGTGTCTTGCGTGCTGCTTAACTCGCCTTCGCCAACATTGACTACGCTTTCTACTCTTTGTTCTTCTTCTTGTGTCAATGAGGGTTGAGTTGGAGGAGAGTTCCTCAAAGCCTCGCGTTCCGCTTGCATGCGCCGCAGCAGCCACGCAACGGACCAAAGCACAACGGCCCACAAACCCACCCACACCGCCAGCTGGCCCTGTCAGCATAAAGGCAAGAATCAACCACGAAAGGAAAGCAAGCACGTGCGTGTGAAAGGGTCCAGAATGCATGTGCATGAAACAACTGGCTAAAGCAGGTCACACGCGCAAGCATGCGCATGCATGAGCAGGCACACATGCACGCACACGCGCATGCGCATGCACCCACACAAGCACACGCTGTGCGCGCGCATGCACATGCATGAGCGCATGCGTGCGTGCAAACAGACTTGCACGCACAGCGGAAGACCCTGTATACACGCATGCATGCATGGCAAGCAAGTAACTAAGGCATGTACCGGCTTTTTCCAGTAGGAAGGCGGAGGTGGATCGGCTTCAGGCGGAGAGGTTGAGGTGACATGCTTTTGATTTGATGATGCAGAAGGCTGAAAACTTGCTGAAGATTGTGTAGACGAAGAAGATGAAGAAGTTGATGATGATGATGATGATGTGCCGGCGGCAGCAACAGTGCAATGCCTTGGTTTCCTGCTTGCTCTCTGAGCTCGCCAAAGGCAGGGTTTGTGCAGTACAAAAGCTTCGCTTTGTCTGCATGAACGATCAGATATCAAACCCTATTTGAGGAAGAGAAGCCTGCAATGCTCCAAGCATGCATGCTGCCTCAGGCCAATCGCTCTGAGCATGCAAGCGGCGCCCACACCTGCAGCGCCTCCTCAACACCAGCAGCGACTCCCTCGTCCAGCCCTCCAGGCACAACGCCGCCCCGGGCCCGCCCACCGCCGTCGCTGCCGCTGCCGCCGCCATGTCGCCGACACTCTTGGCCACTGTGGTTGACGGTTGTAGTTGACAAGTTTAGTTCACTTGCTGGCAAATCAGTTCACTCAACCAGTCGAAACACATAGTGATAGGTCTGACACTCAGTTCACAACTCGCGGGAAAGCGCGTAACAAGCAAATGGTTCATTCGCTTTCCCGCCTTTGCGATTGAAATCAATGTTGTTGTTAGGCACTCAGGCGTTGCTGGCGGCGGCGACGGCGGCGGTGTTGTCGTGGTCGTCGTTGTCATCACTCCCTTGGGTTAGCTGCTTGTGCTTGTCGTCATCTTCGTCGTGAACCTCGTGGCTGGCGGGCTGCTTGGCAGCGGCGGAGGTGCCTATGTGCGGCAGGGGCGTAGTTGAGGGCAGCAAGCTGGCAGAGAAGGATTAAATAGAGGCTTAGGGTTGGGACTTTGGGCTTAGAGTTAGGTTTGTACACATAAGCGTTGGTTTTCTATACGGGTTTGTAGGGATGATACCTATAAACGTCACGAATGTGGGTGTGCTGGACAACCCTACAGGGTTCATGAGCCCATTCCAGTTTGACATCTCATACGACTGCCTGACCGACCTGCAAAACGGTACGCTTGTTGTTGCAAAGCTTCACCATAAGTCCTGTTCTCATCACGCAGCAAACGTGATGTCCAAAGCAATGTTGTTATGCATAATGATCAGTTATGCGCGTGTTGTTATCCATAATGTGTTCCATCAACGCGTGCGTTTTGTCGCATTATTGTGTGTGCAGATCTGGAATGGAAAATCACGTACGTGGGGTGTGCGGAGGACACGAGGTTTGACCAAGTGCTCGACAGCGTCATGGTTGGGCCTGTAAGGGTTGGCAGCTATCGCTTTGTGTTTCAGGTGCCCAGTGTTACTTGATAAAGTTTGTCTACAAGCGTGCATATGTTTGTGATCTCACCCCTGATTGCGTGTACAAGTGTGGGTGCGTGCGCGCCGCCACATGCGTATAATCTCACCTCTTGTTTTGTGTACTGCGCGCACACACATGCAACAGGGGGCGCATGCATGTAATGCAATCTCGCTCCCAATGTGTATATGTGTGTGCGCATGCGTGTGCGATGCTTGCACGCATGCAATCTCACCTCCTTGTGTGTGACTGTGCAGACGGATGCTCCTGACCCTACGAGGATACCAGTGGCTGATTTGGTGGGCGTGACGGTGTTGCTGTTGACGTGTTCGTACAACGAGCAGGAGTTTCTGCGCGTCGGCTACTACGTCAATAACGAGTACACTGAGGAGGAGCTGAGGGAAAACCCTCCCGAAACGCCGATCCTCGACAAGGTCCAACGTAACATCCTCGCCGACAAGCCCCGCGTGACCAAATTCCCTGTCAAGTTCGACGAGCCGCCTGACGAACCGAAAATCAACATCAACACTGACCCCGCTGCAGAGTTGCAACAATCTGAGCTGGATGACACGGCTGTGTTTGTGTCCGCTGAATCGTGACAGGGAGCTTGCGGGTGATTAAGGTGTTGTGTGCGTGTTGTGTCCAAGCGGTTGGCTGCAGCGCACGTGGCTTTGAGCGCTTGCGCAGCACTTGAAAGCAGTAGATTGAACTGATAGATTGACAAAGAAGGACCACTTGTATATTAACAGTGCAAGAGCGCTATGCTGCCAGGAGACTGTCATTGATTGTTGGGATGTGTGTCGGCAGGTACGCCCACACACGCATGACATGCTTGGTTAAGACAGTATGAATTTTGAAACAATGGGTGTGTACAGTGGATTTGCAGGTGTAGTCAAGTTGTAGATACAAACACCAAGACATTGACGCATACTCAATCTCACAAACGCGTTGTTTATGTAGGAAAGCCCTAGCCAACGGGGGACTGCTACAACAATCAACATCGACAACTAAGTGCATGCAAGCAGGGACCGCGAGAAGCAACACAGGGCCCAGTCTACACAGCAGTGCTTTGCACAGATCATGCAGTCAGTAGAACTGACTAACCGCCATGATCAAGATGAATATTGAATGTCTCAACTGTACACAGCATGGACCAGCCCAAACTCTACAATCAATGACACAGACAGCATGCCACAGTCCTTGCACTCTATTTATTATACGACACACACTGGAACTAAGAGCCAAGGGGGCCACTAGCAACCTGCATCTGTTTCTGCAGCCTCAGCCCTTGGTTTTGCAACCCACTGCGGGCAAGGCTCCTCCGGCTTGCCTGAAGCTTGCTGCTGACCTCTCAACAGTGGAGCTGCATTGCTGCTCCTTGAGGGCTGAACCACTCTAACCCTACTTGCTCTCTCTCTATCCCCTCTATAATGTTGTCTTTGCTGCATCGTTGTCGGCCTTTGCCGCTCTGCTGATAACAAGTCTCCGGCTACACTACTTTTGTTACTACTACTCGTGGCCGTGTGTGACTCGTGGAAGCCGCCATCGAGCGGGACAGAACTTGACCGACTGTTTGGTGGGATATCTCCACCACTGTGAGAACCTCTTTGCTGGCCACCGCGGTTGCGATATCGATGATGATGACGAGGTGCCCTCTGCTGCGCATGCTGCTGGGAGATATCGCTTGGCGCCGCGCGTGCTCTTCTAGTGTTGTTGTTGTTGTTGTTCTTGTTGTTGTGTGCGCCTACCTTTGGTGTCTGCTGATCAGATGTTGTGGCATTTGACGTGCTGGCTTCCGGAGGAGGCGTGGGTGCTGGCCGTATGTACACGGTGTCTTCAGTGATGGTTGCAACGCCTTTTATCTCTATGATGCCTCCCCGTGCTTTCTGGCTTCGATACAGCTGCTCAAAGCTGCGCTGCCTTGCCTCTTCTATGACTTTCAGCTCCGATGTCAACACCACGGTCTGCATATTAGAGTTGGGGTCCATATCGCTGCCTCCACCTGCGGCCTCCTCTTGCAGCCAGCCACTCGCATGGGCGATATCGCTGGCATGAATGATATATCTGCAAATCGGACAGAACAATCGCTCGGGCAGGGAAGCCATGTCCTTCCCACCAGCTTGATATAGCCACCAGCGCCGGAAACAAACCCGATGAAAGCAGTGATAGCAACTCATGAGCTTGACAAGCTGGCTTTCATCCGCTTCATGCAGAGGCATAAGACAGAACACGCAGTCGCCTTCGGGCGCATTCATTGCAGTTAGACGCTCGCGAGCGGCTTCTATCAGCGCAACGAGCATGGGACTGCCCTCGAGTTCTGATAGTGTCTCCCGCAATGTTGTTAATAACGTCTTCACACGGCCTTCCAACCCACGCACATTGGTGAACGCCACCTCCGGAGCGTGCTTAGGATACTGCATGACATATAATCCTGTATATGCTGTATTATGCACCTGAAGCACAAACATGCGTGCATGCGTGCGCGTGCACGTGTGCCACAGCTTAGGGACTCAGCCAAGTTGCAACAGCAATCGTCCAGCGCCCCGAGCATACATGATAACAACAGGTTTATGCGGCATACAGACCACAACTACCCAACAGAGTACCGAACCATGCAAACAAGAGCCACCATCAAGGAATTCTTCACTCAGGCACATGCACATACACGCATGTGTGTGCACACATGTGTATGTATGTGCATGTATACATGCACATGCACACGTATATCTATACATGTATGTATGAATGTATGTATGTATGTATGTATTTATGCGTGTATACATACATAAGTACACATATACGAGGTGCCGGTGGCTACATAAGAACGCTGATGCCAATGCATGGCGCAGATAGTAAAAGCAAAAGATCAGCAGGCACGCAGCCATGCCGACGTGAACATTCAGTCGTACCTGATTAGAAGCTTTCACAACCAAAGTAGCGCTCACGAACTGCGCACAAGAAAATACAAGTCGACTTTGTCTGACAAACCAAGTCAAAATTGCGTGCTGCTGTACTATGCGCTCAATATGCTCTTTCACTTTTGACTATCATAACCATCACAAGCCATCATCATCATGACCAAGCATGCTTAAGGCAATGTCTATTAAGAAAAGAGAAACAAACTGATGCTGAATGCAACTTGACACACACTGCGGAGTTAAAATGTCCATGTCAGCCAAACAGACCTGCTGGGTGACGTCCTCAGCGGTGTAAGGCGCAAGGTCAATCTCCAGCGCAGGCGGCCTCCTCCGCCAGACTCTCAGCCTGCCGTCGCCATCGCCGTCAACGTCGCCATACAGCGCCTCCACCGCCGCCAGCTCCTCCTCGTCCTCCCCCGCCGCCTCCACCACCTCCATGCTGGACAATGCCCATGGCGACTTACTTGTCCTGGTTAGTGGTGTTAAGGGTTGTAGGCGGTGGCGGCGGTGATGGCGCTGGCGGGTGCCCGGCGCCGGCCCAGCGCCGTGGTGGTCGTGCCGGAGGAGGAGGAAGATGGCGGCGACGACGGCCGCCTCAGCGCCGGCCAGTTCAGGGTGAGCGAGCGGGCTCAAGCTCGGCCGGCTGTGGACAAACCCTAGCCCTACTCAGGGTTTTTGTCCACATTCACATGCTGCGCATGCTCGTGGAGTGCACACTTCATTCAGTGCTAATATTCGCACGAGGTCGAGCTACTTGGCGTTTTTTGTTAGCGAAGGGTTTGCTCGCCTGCGTTGCCGAGCACTTTAAGAGGTGTTTTCTGACCCCGGCTGCGCTTTGATTGCTTGAAGCTGCCACACGCAACCCTTGTGGTGCTCACCTTGCAAGCTGATATTGTTCACATGCAAGCATGCTCGCAGTAGTGATGGCAGTTGTTGGTAGTGCTTGTCATGCACTGGCAATGCACGCTTGTTTCTGCTCGCTTGTACGTGTATGCTATGCAAAGCCATGCCGAAGGCAACAGCGTGACATTGCGTGGCTACTTGCCTTGTAGGCCTTTGCCAACAACAAAGATGATTGCATGACAAGTGCCCATTGTTGGCACCATGCACAGAAATCCGCAGTGCGCTCTAATGTTTGCCTTTTCGTAGGGTGCATTTGCTGCCGACAGCTTTGTGTCCGACCTGCTGCTCGCCGCCGCTCCTCACATTGCTGACACGCGCCTAGTGGTGGACAGCAACAGCAGCAACGTCGGCAATGCCGAGCACGCCACCGACAACAGCAGCGCCGCCCTGCAGTTTCCTGGCGTTCCCACCCTGCTGGCTGTCCTCATGCAAGTCACGCAGGAGCTTGCAGAGCTTGGCACGCAGGTGATGATGGTGTGAGTCAATGCCAGTTGATCACACCAACATGCAAGGTTGCTTGTTGATTCTGTTGTATGGGCTGCGTGCAGGTGGACAAGCGCATTCAGGGTTTGGAACGCAGCGTTGCAGCTGAGGAGGTTGCGCATGCGAATGATCTTCACGAGGTCAGTCCATGTTTGTGCTTGTGCGCATCGCCACTTGCACAAAGTCCACGTACACATGCGCTCATAGCAACATGGTGGGTTTCCAATGCTGTCCTCACACAGTTGGAAGAGGGCATGGAGCAGCTGCTCGATAGCTTCTCAATGCTCGACGAGCATGTTGGGCAGGTCTCGCGCACTGCGGCCCGTATTGGCGATCGACTTCAGGTCAGCAACTGCATTGCGTTAAGTATATGCAAAAACACATTTGCATCTTATGGCAGCAATCCAATCCTTGGACGAGGCAATGGCCACTTGGCTACCTTTAAACTGCCTTCGTATGGCTGTGCGAGGTTCTCTCTGCAGTGTCCTAACTAGTTTGCTGCCCAGAACAATGTGAAATCGTAGTACTGCATGCCAGCTTCCCTATACACTGAATGCGGTCTCCAAGGTTCACAACATGTATCATAAAAGCATGCACTTCTATCTGGTGTGGATGCAAGTTACTTACATCATACCCCTGCTTAGCTAGAGCCAAGAGACGCAGCGGCTGCGTGCTGAAGAGGCGCAACAGCTGATGGAGGTATTGTACCCACAATGACTACTACTTACACGCCTGCATTGGGAAGGGTTTGTTGCTGCGGAAGATAGCATCTGATAAATAAAAATTGTTTTTGATACACGCTTGGACATGTCAGTACTTGATGGAGTTCAACGCGCGTCCCGGGGACTTGAGAGGGATATCAAGAGTGTTTAAAGATAACAACTCGTTGACTGAAGCTGCAACCCTTGCAAAGAAGCTACGTGCGTCTCGCATGCTCGCATGTGTTATTTGCAACTCTCGTATGATTTGCCACGTCAACTCAATTGTCTTTGACAGGTGCGTTTGCTGAGCAGCCTCCAGCTCGCTCCAGTGCGCCGGTTGAGTTGTTATCTGTAGAAGCTAGCGCACCAAGCGGCAATGCGAATGCGTCCATGCGCTTGCGGCGCTCTTCCTCACAATCGCGCACATTGACATCAGACCCAGGTGGCCTCTCCGTGGCTGTCGCCAACCTTCAGCAGTACTGCAATGGTATGCCAGTGCTTGGTGGTGTCATGTCAATGGCATGGACTTGTTGTTTGTGGTTAGCTTCAACAACACATTTACCCTTGCAGAGTTGGAGAACCGCTTGCTAGATCGCTTTCAAGATGCGCTTCAGGAGAATGATGTTGATGAGATGGCAACATGCGCAGAGACACTCGTTCAGGTTTGTTGCAGCACATGCATAGGAGGTTCAAATGTCTGCATCTGAGAATCGGTACTCATGGAAGCAATGCCCCCTAAGACACTTCCGTCAACAGTTCAACGGAGGTCATAATGTAATGCAACGCTTCGTTGCAACACGTCCAATGTTCATGGACGTGCAAGCCATGCTTGGTGGTGACCCCAATGGTGATGTTGGTGAAGGAGAGGTGCGAGCAACCAGCGGTGTTGCCCAAGCCAAGGCTGCACTCGAACCGTTGTTTGCATCCATACTAGGTCTGTAGATCAATGCCGACAAGACATGTCTCAAGCTTGTTGTCTGCATATCACGTTGTGAATGCGCACTCGCTTCTTTGACACCAGATGAGGTGAAAGAAGGTGCCAACATTGCTGCCCAAGTATTCCCGTCGCCGCCAGCTGTGATGGCCATGCTTGTACAGGTAAGCCCGCTTCCTGTGACATAGCCAATCGCGTTTCGTGTCTTGTTCAGCAAGCAATGGCATAGTGCTCAAAACGTTGGCTTTCGTATTGCAGCGAGTGTTGGAGCAACGCGTGCAAGCAGCCTTGGACCAGTTGCTGCCTGATTCTGCAGCGCCAGCAGCAGACGGCCTCAGCATGCTGGAGGTTGGTATCCAACATGAGAGACGCTGTGTTTTCGTTGTAGCACATTACCACTACTTACTGCACACACTGGCTGCACAATTATGGCAGCTTTCTCCTTGCACGCATTGGCTGAGCTGTTTTATGCGCAGTATCTGAGGCTGCTGCAAGACGCGTACACCAGGACAAAGCAGCTGGCCACTGAGCTCACTGAGATCGGTTGCGGCGAGTTGGACGTGCAAGGTGTGTTGCAAACGTGCACGCTGGTTGCGTGTGGAATTGTTGTAGTGCAATACCCTCACACTTCTTGTGCTGTCGGCATGCGCAGGCCTTGCCGACTCGCTGTTCTCAAATCATCGCGAGGAGTATATTGAAAATGAGCTGGCGTGCTTGAAGATGCTTGGCGCACCGGTATGATGATGTCTTTGTATCAAGTGCTAAGGCATGTGTTCGCTTGTTGTATTTCAAGAGTGTCACTGCTTGCAGACATTGGCATCCGCGACTGGCGTGGTTCATTTCGCGGACTATGCGATCGCAAGTGTACAACAGACAAAAGAAGCAGTGACACGCTGCACCAAGCTGGTGCCGCAGCGAGCCACGTGTGCGACTTACATACAGCGGCTCTTTTTCGTGCTACTGGAACAGGTTAGGGAGGTTCATGGATGGTGTCATCTGCTACCTTTGTGCATGTATTCTCATCTCACAATGCTGCTGCAGGTCGGGACGCAAGTGCTAGGCAGCCTCAAAACAGCCGTCGAGGGCGTGATGGCGGCAATTATTGCTGTCGAGAGGGGCGGCGCAGGCGGTGGAGGCAAGCGTGCGGCAACAGCTGCTTCTGCCGGGGTGGGTGTGTGGGTGTATTTGTGGACACCATTAGACTTGCCTGTATGCATCTCTTGCTCTGTCCGGTCTTATGCTTGTTCAATTGGATTTAATAGTGTTGTGTTGCGATTGCAGAGCACCGCTGCCGCCACTGTTGCCGAGAGCAGCTTGCGCTCCATGTTTGCTGTTATTTCAGAAGCGAGTGCTGCGGTTCCGTCTGTGCACGAGCATTACGAGACAATTATATCCAGCTCTGTTACAGCTGTACCACATTCCCAGGTTTGCATTGCCTTTGCAGTGATGGTCAATCACAGGCCGTGTGCACACACAAAGATTTTTTGAGTTTCATGCACTTACAATCGTTGATGTATGTGTATAGGCTGCGTGCAGCACGGAGCTGTTGGCCTTCTTGCGTGTGACAGAGGAGCAAGTCACGCGTGGCCTGCAAGCTGCACTGCACCTTGTCATAGTGCAGGTATCTTTGCGCATGCACGCACGCGCAAGCACGCAAACTCACACGCACCGACCGGTTTCATGCGTTGAGACCCGCTAACAACGGCTTGTGTGGGGCCCTGTTCAGGTTGATCGCACATTGCTTGCTGAGCAGAGTGCCAGTGACTTTCAACCCAAGGATGCAGCAGCCATGCCAGATCATCGGTCAACAGCGGCATGCACAAAGTACGCATGGGTGTCTGATAGAGCCATGTCGGCCTGGATGTGCGTTTCGGGTCGAGTTACACAGGTTGTGTCGCTCAGGGCTTTGGAGCTGCTCCAGAACACGCAGATCGTGGTGCGGAAGGCTCTGGACGAAGCCAATCGGCAGTCTTTCTTGACCGGTTTGGGTTTCAGGCTGCATTCTGTGCTTTTGACGCACATTGAACGTTTCATCTTCAATTCTAGGTGATTTTCTGAAGGCAGCAGCGATTCTGATCGCAACATTGTGCTGTTGGTCACCTAAGTTTTCATCACTGACACGTGCATGTACGTGTGTCAGTGGAGGTTTGCGATTGAAGCGGGACATATCCGAGTACAGCGCATTCGTGAGGTCATTCAACTCACCTGCAGTTCAAGAACGCTTTGAGAGACTCAGCACGTAAGCCTGGATGCCTACAAACACTCGATTGTAAATTTTAGATCAACTTGAACAACATTTGTTTCAGTGATAGTCGTGCAAGTGTTGGAGATGACACCCTTGACCTGTGACATCACTTGTTGTGTGGTTTGCGCCAGCAGCACTCGTATTTTACCTGATATGCGCAGGCTGATTAACGTGTTCATCGTGGCACCTGAGTCGCTGCGCCAATTGGTGGACACCACGCTTGGGCTCACCGCGCAGGAAGCACTTCGCTACCTCAAGCTTCGAGAAGACTTTAAGTCTGCCAAGATTGCGAGCTTGTTTGCTGGGCTGTAGTTTGCGCCTTTTTTCTAATGGGCTGCTTGCCAAGGCCATGCGGTGGGTGCTAACCTTAGTACCCACCGCCTGGGGTTCGTGTGCATAGGACACACTTTGTGTGCTTGGCAACACCCTGAGTAGCAGCACATGGGGTCATCAATTTGTGCATTCATAGTTGGCGTTGGAGCCAATGGCTGTGTGTGTTGCTAGACCGATGGGGTGCACGCGTTTGTGGTGTGGTAGGGAGCAACTTGGGTAGTGTGACATTATGATGTATTACATACAAATGATGAGCAAGTGAGTATGGGAATGGGCTGGTTTTATTTTGTGTTGTGCATGATGCTGCTTTGGCAGGCGTTGCATTATGCAAGCTTGCAGTTTACTCATGCCCTAGTGCAGAGTCGGACGCAGCACTCGCGTAGGTGGGCAGTGGATGTGGCACATGCCGCTAGCTACATAATGTGCTAGGGCCTGTGTGTGGGTGGGGTGTGTAGGAAATCAAAGGAAATAGTGCGCGCAGCCAAGGACAGCATCATGCATGCGCAAGTATATCTCATTATGCTCGAGCATAGTATCTGACAATGTGAAATCCATAGCGCTAATCACAGGGCAGTCGGAGTAGCGGTAGGATAGAGGGTAGGATTAGCCCGGTGGTCGTGTATGCAACATGCAGGTGCGTTGAGTGGCTTGCGTGTGGTGGATGCTGTGCAAATGCATGTGGCTATCAGATGCTCGCATATCCTGTACAAACCCATCAAGCCCACACTAATCGATAATGCACGGACAGTACCAACAAGTCCCATATTCGTCGCAACCATCTCACATCACTCGAGTATGCAACCAACGGCATTGCATGCTAGCAGTACGCCAGCCTCATGTCAAGATCATTGCATCGTCCGACAACTTTTACTTGTACACATGTACACGAATATAGCCGCCTCACCAACAGCGCCATCCCCTGAGCACACAACGCACAAGAAGTTCGCTGCTTGTATGCGGACATGAAGCCTGACATGCGGGTAGCAGGCAGGGCCTTGGGCTGGACCCCGCGGTGCCATTGAACGCTTGTATGTCAAGGATAATAGAGGTGGTGGAGCGCCCTTGCAAGCCACTTGCGGAGCAGAGCAGTGAAGTATTGGATATGCATATTTATTGATTACATAGCTTCACATCATAGTGACATGGGACGAGTGTGTTTGTACAATGCATTGTGTGCACATCTTCTGCATGGCATCGCCTTTGCGTCAGTCAAGCCAGTTGACATTGTGCTGCTGGCTGTCGGTATTCATGGTATCACAGAGTTGGCTGTGGTTTTCATGGTGTTGTAGTGGTTACGAAATTTGGGCTGTATATGTGGTTGTCTTTGTCTCGGTGTTACAGAATTGTGTTGGACACTGCCCTGCACAGATGACTTGCAGTTCATAAGGTAACCTCAATTTGTCACTACAATGCTACAGCTGTGCAATTGGCTGTGCTTTGCAACACGGCAAAGAATGATTCTAGCAACAATCTATCATGTTCACGCTAACCCTCAGTCTCAGCTAATCTGAAACAAGTGCCTAATGTCGTTTCTAAGCCTAGTGCCATGTCTCCAGCTTACAAAAAGCATGTCTTTTTTTCCAAAATGCTGGCCATGATGGCACAAGCGCATCCTATTGCGGACTATCGTGGCGGTGCCAAGGAGCCATGAAATTCCACAGTCGCCTCGTGTAGGCTGAACAGTGGTTTATGACTGCCAGGTGGCTATGTTGTCAACGTCGAACGACGGCTCCACTTGCTGAGCCTGAAGCAGCTGTGCTTCAGAGGGCTTTTGCCCTCCCACGTGACCAGCTCTTTCTAAGTTGGCGGGCGTCTTAGGCCGGCTATCGGCAGCAGCTTGGATGTTAGCTACCCCGGCCGAGACCACGGTGCCGCAGCTAATGGGCTGGTCCTTGATGCACCCTGTGACATTGAAGTTGGTATGCTGTACGTGCTTGCGGAACTGCGCAAGGTCGCACGGGGGGAGCTTCCCCTCAGTGACTGTTCTAAGAACATCTTTGGTGCACAGCTCATTCTGCTGATCTAAGATGATAATGGCGGCCTTGTTGCAGGTCTGCGTGGCGTAGTCCCATATGAACGCCGTGGCCTCCGCTTGAGCCTCCACCAGCTCGCTATGGTTAGCATGGCTTCGCAGCGGCACCCATGTGTGTTGGAACAGCGACTGCTGCGGGACCATCGTGCTCGCTATCACCGTTCGTGCTGGGTGCCACTCATCCGGACCAATGCTTACCACGCTCACTTGCACGCCATACATGAATGGCTTTGCAAGGTGTGAGAGCACGCCCAGCGTGCGCATGTTGAGTGGCCTCTCTTGTCTCAACATCATGATTACGTGAACATCTGCACCTTGAGGAGGTACAAACTCAGCTTCCTCTTTGACAGCTGGACATGCAGCTTCGTCCCCCTCTGTCATAGCACTCAGGCTCATTAGCAAGCGGGAAGCACCAACACAGACTTAACCAAAACAAACTGCGTGTTGTGCATGCCAGAACATGCCTTGTGGTGTTCGGACCATAGGGGACAACGCGTCTTCCCAGTAGCATTTGCTGCCTGATAGTGCATAGTGTGCGTCGTTGGGGAGAGGGCAGCAAAATGTGAGGCGCGGTACGACAGCGTCATAAGTCATGTTGTGGATGGACTCCAGTGCTTGGGTTAAGAACTCCTTACTCTTCACATAACCCCGGTAGGGGTTGGGCTGAACGCTTACATCCATCGGCGTGTTCCCGTATTCATCTGGTGCCTGCAACACCAACAAGGTTGGTTAAACAGTCAGTGACATGACGCAATAGTACCTGACCATCGTAAACATGGTTTCATACCCGCTTCTGGCGGGCGAGATCGATATCAAGAAACACGCCCTTCTCGTAAGTGACCATCACCCTGGGTTCAATGACCACGCGAGTGCGGTTGCGAAACAGGTGCCAGACATCATTGCAGAAATGTGTCATCTCTGATGCCGCGCATTGTCCGTCCCACGTGCGTGTGCGGAACTTGACCTTGTGCTCCGTGAAGAGAGCAGCATCCAATGCTGCCATACCGTTCCATGTACAATGAACCTGTTGCAAACAGGGGCTTGTTGCATTTGCCTTAGGTTGGGGCTGTACAGTCAAGAAAGCAAGTCAAAATACCTGTACAGGAAGGCCAGCTTGCAGGCGCGCCTGCTGTGAAGCTAAGTGCGAGAAAGGTGGGGCGGCATCAAAAGGCGCGCCATCAATGTCCCGTCCCACCCAAGTGTCATAGTACCTAACTCGGTTGCTTTCCCATTCTATTGAATGTATGTCAAAGCCAGAAGCAATGTGCGCATTGTGCAGGAGAAGGACCAGTGCGTCCTCAGCGCAGAAGAACACATCATTCAGGAACAACACCTGCATTAATTGTTGAGGTTTGGAGTCTGTAGTTTGCATCTGTGTTCAGGAACAAAGTCCAGAAAGTGAGGGGTGAGGACGATTACCTTGTCGTAAGTTGTATTGGAGGCAAACAGTGGGTCAAGCGCACGGTTCCTCACATCAGCCAGAAAATCAATGCGCTGGCGTTTACCGCGAACCATGGTGCTTCCGACAACTTGATGGGCAACGCGCATGCTAGTCAAAAACCACTTGAACATTGTCAACAGTGCGGGTGTGGAGTCCTGGCTGCCACTTTCAAAAATGGACACGAAACTGTTCTTGCGATCCACAACGGACAGCACCCGCATGATCTGCGCGCAAGCCAATGCCAGTGAGACATGTACAGGGAACTACCAGACACAAGATGCTGGTTGCTGGTGTTGCAATGACGGCAACTATATGGACCCTCCTGACATCAAGGCAAGTGCAGTAACATGTTTGCAAGCTTGCACACCTGCGTGATGGAATGGCCTAACACTTTCTCGTTCTCATGCAAATTTATTGCAATGTAGACACGCGTGTGTTGAAGTTGCTTTCCCAGGTGCGTGTCCGCAATGCCGTTCGCCCAATGGCGGTCACAAACAATATTGGTGACGTCATTCGCTAGAGCTGGTGGAAATGCCTGCGCATACCAGTTTTCTTATTTACGATGTGAACCATCGCGCTAGTCAACAACAGCATCATGACCATCACCAGCAGTATGCAACGCATGTTGCACCTGTGGCATTGCATGTGAGATGTGCTCCCTAGCCAAGTTAGCTGTGTGCAGTTTCGCTCGCCTGCAAGCATTGACATCATTGCACTTGGTTAGTTAACGCAGAGTGTGTTAATGTACCACATGCACATTTGCAGTGGTGTACCAACCTTTGCATCCAGTCGGCATCCGGGCTATTCACATCAAGGCTAGGCAGCTTAACATTGAAGGCAGAGCGCCATTGTAATGTGTGGGAAGTCCCAAACAACAATACGTGTATGGCCAATGAGAACACCATAGCAAGGGCAGCAATGCGCAGCACTGGCGACTTGTCCCGCCATCGGGCAAGCCATTCCAACCTAAGAGAGTGCAAGTTTCAGCTTAACTGCGGCAGGCAACATCAATGGTGTACACAGAAGTGACATAGTGTGTGTTTCTCACCTGCCGTGCCTGGCGTACCCACTGCCGTTGAGAGGTGGGCTTATCGGCCTCCCATTGTTGGGCGACCATGGGCTGAGCGGGCCGGCGAAACTTTTGGACCTTGGTGGTGCATGGTAAGAAGGAATGCGCTCACCCATGCCAACCCCGGCTGCTGTGGTCGGTAAACCCCTCAGTTGCTGTCTGAGTGAAGTGCCCGTGCTGGCCGTCGTTCAGACCAGGTGCGGTCTGAACAGCAGCAACCGAATGCTGCTGTGCGCAAGGAAAGTGTGCTGAGCTTTGGCATGCTGCATACACACACATACACAAGACATGATCAGCTGACTCCAGAGGGTGAGCATGCCCTACATGCCTTGATCAGGACGATGCGGCACAGTTGCTGAACGACTGGCAGCACGGATAACAGCCGACAGCATGGAGGTCCTTCAGCTCGCATGTGATATGCGGATCCATCACATATGTGCGTGGCTGAGCACACACGCAGCTACAGCACGGCGTCCAAGTACTGCAGCATGGGGTATGTTGGGCCACGACAGGTATGCTACAATTTTACTCGCGAACAGGGCCAAAGACCTTCATCCACCAACTACCATTGGTCTCAAACGGGTGACACGACAGTGACGTAACAGCTCTAGCGAATGTGTACTACGTGATCCCTTCCACCTCATTCTGGCGCCATGCGCAAGCTATCTACGAGCTGCTCATTTGCAATTGACCAGTGCCAGTGCAACCAAATCCGGCCTTCCTGGCTAAATAGTACCAAGAAGTCCACGTGCACAGCGGCAGCCGACCACTGATGGACGTGTTTCTAGCCTTCTCCCTGCAACCGATGGACAAGTACAGATTGAAGCATACCTGCTGCAGCTTCAGCAGCTTGCCGGGCGGAAGCTCCCTGTGACGCCGGCGGCGATCAACCCGCTGACCATACCAAAGCCCAAATACAGATCAAAACTTGCTAGAGAAAGTGACACACCACCAACAGAAGCAGAACTCTGTCCCTAGCAACCACACAAACTGGCGAGCAGCAAACTTCTACTACGCCAGCAGCAACTGCAGCCGGCTACTCCAGCGTACAGTGCACTCAGCTCAACTCAGGCACGCATGCCTCCGGCCTGGCTAGTGGCCACCTTTTCCCAGCATGTCAAACGCACGTACGGCCGCGGCCCCGCCGCCTCGCTCACGTTATGTTTATGTTAGCTGCGACCATTCAACGCAGCGGGCGTGTGCACGACATTCGCGCTACGAATCACGCCGCTACCCGCCACGGTGACCACTAACGTACGCCGACACGGTCCGCCAGCACCTCACGGCAGTATTACTTAAAGCTGCATAACGCTGCACCCTAGATTTCTTTCTTTCTTGGCGACAATTGTCAACATTTGTCCGATACGTTGCAGTTCTACAATTTGTAGACTACAAGCGCCTTCACTGGAAGCATGCATAGGTAATGCTTTGTCTAAGCTCTCATAAGACCGGTTGCAGTATTTCAGTAGGGCTCCGCTGAGTTTCACGTGCGCTAGGGGCCTAATCCTAGCAGCTAGGGGCAATGCATTCTGTGTCGTAGCGAAACATGGCGTCATGGGCGTGGGGGCTATGCAGCACAGGTCCGGGTTTTGCAAGCCAGTTTAGCTGGCCACGCGCGCTGCAGATCTGTCCACCTCACAAGGCGCCAAAACCCAGACACGCCTGGATGCAGCCAATCATGCGCCTTAGACGAAGCATCCACGGGCCAATGCGCGTTGCGACACGGCACTTCGCTTATTAACGTTGTACAGTATACCCTCGATGTAGTCACCACGTATGTTTTGAGACCTATTGGCACTGCATGGAGGAAGTCTCTACCTCGGTGTAGTTACAATGGTCGTTACAGCGCGTTACCGTAGAGACCCGTACAAAACAACCCACACTCAATTCTGCAAATCAAAATTTTTTTTTTACCTTTTGCTATGATGACCATAAAAGACAATGAATGCATAACATGATAATAAATAAAGACCTATAATATCATATCTCAATTATAAAATTAAGAAATTAATAATTGTGGTAAGTTGTATTGCACGTGTCTCTACGATATCTCGTTGTGTGGCACAAATTGTCACGCAATGTTGTTATAGCGAGGTATTTACAAATGTAGTATATTGCATAAAGCAACAGCTAGTCACTACATTGAGACCGGTCAGTAGCAGAGCTTGCAATGCTGTTGCAAGCTTTGCATCAGCTATTGCACCTATAAAAAACTATAATCCCTCATCATTGCATATGATATAAACATGGCATAGTCACGTTGCCTACTGCTGCCGTTAGTGCTAACAGCGAGTATGATACACTTTATAGAAGACGAACTTCGCTACATGTAGATTGACTTGCTATGAGGTTGCTACTATTATGAGAGTGCCATCAAAAGGAGTAAGATCTCAGCGAGAGTAGACTGTACAGAAATTGAAGTAGGTACAATTGTTAACCGTGGTTGAATATCGTAATGCCCGGGACGTTAAAAAGCGGTGTTCCTCCTTTTTGAAAGTTGTTTCATAATATGCTATATGTGCATTCATTTGTTCATTAAGATTATAAGAGCAGCTCTTATAGGTAGTTTATGTTATAATTTGGCTCAAGGCACATGTTCACAATACCATTAGCATTAAATCTAAGGCACATTAATCAATATCATTATAAACGTTGTAACCATTATGGTAGTTTAAAAAGTTTACAAGTGTTTGGGTCTTGAAAAAGGGAGAACACAATGCCGGTAAACAAGCATTGTAGTATACAACGTACTTCAACTTAATAAAATATTGCATACGGAATAAATTATCGCTCCAAACTGGAGAGGTGATACTGTATTGTGTATGCATTGACCTTCGAGTACAAAATCTCGCCTTATAACTTGGGCGAGAAACGAACTACACTGGCTTAATCTAACAAAGCAATTGTTATTGTAACAATGACGTTGTTATTATGTTAATATATTAACCAGTTTGTACTCAAGCTCAACACAAATGAACAAATAATGAACTTATACTCTAACAAAGAGATTAAGTAAGGAAGTGTAAATGTTTGGTTTTATCTCTTATATTGTATATGTATTAACTTTTTCAATGTTTAATGTTTTAATATTTTGTAAAGAAGTGCGTGAATTATATTTACCTATGTACATATGTATGCTTTGCATTAATGCATAAGAAGATACACACTTGATGTTCATATAGAACATATACTGTATCTACTCTCGGGGGGGGGG
>RHPI01003467.1:38116-71545 GCA_009103225.1 Chlorokybus atmophyticus
CCCCGAGTAGAAGGAGACTTTAACATTATCATTTTATTTTTTTACGAAGGGTGCTGTACCTAATGCATTGATAAGCATATGTAATATATGAGTTATTTTTAACGGATGGATGACATCCATCCGTTGCTTTGAAAGCAAGTTTATTCCTTATGATACTTGTCATAGCATCACACCGTACGAAGTGCGTGATGCTTGCGACGCGACCTTTATGTAAGAGCGCCGGCTCTTACATTAGAGAGGAGGACCTTCTTGTAGCAGATGAAATATATAACATAAACAGTATTCTAAGAAAGAGGCCGAGTTGTAGTTTTACAATCGATTTTAAGCTCCTCGGCTTAAATGCATGCATTGTTAATTTATGAAATATTGTCGTATATGATTATTGACTAATACAGTAGTGCACAATACGTGTTGCGTTGTTGTATATATATAATATGGTACGCATACGTACTGTATACATTCACCGTATTTCGTCGAATACAATCCCCTTACAAATAAATAAATAAATAAAGCCCCTCCCCCCCCCCTACATTTTAAAGAGGGGGGGGGGGGGGGGGGGGNAGGGTCTATTATACTTGGGTGGTAGTGTTTATGCGAGGCGTTGCGCTGCGTCGCGTCAATTACACGATGCAACATGACCTGGAGCCGTGTTTGGCACGTGCGCCGAGGCGGCGCACCACAGTCGTGGCAATGCCACCACGTCATGAGCATTATTCTAGCCTTGGACTGTATACAAAATGCTAGATACCGCAATGCTTCCACCCATTGATGACAACCCCCCACTCACTGAGGGGTGTATTAGGGTAGGGGGGAGTCCATGACAAAGCCCCAGATATGAGNGTAAGCACGACAGCAAAAGACATATGCATTGAATCTTGTACTGCATGCAATATCACGACAATAGCAACCATATGATTGATGTATGCACATAATAAGGGCTAACCGCTAAATACCAATTATAAATGATCGTAATCGTAATCAACCACGACCTTTAACAACATCGCACCATGTGACAAAGCTTGCAGGCAACAGAGATGGGCACTGGTAGCAGCAAGCACAGCGACCGCATTTTCAAAAGTTGCAAGTGCAATTCACATGAAATTTAACATCACTGGCGGTGTGTTATTAACATTGCGAAATGAATGCCATCATTGTTGTCATCGACGGACACTTTTGACACATTACATGAAATATTGCAGCACTTTTTTTTGAATAATAGCTATATGTTAATTATGAGGAATGATGTGTATTATTGCATTGAAAAGCGCGCATGCATATGTCAGATGCGCATCATGTCCGATGTGCATCAATGTGACATATATGCTTTGCAACATGCTAACAATTTTGATGAACATATGCTGAACACAGTTCATCAACATTGAAATTATGAAATGGTAACATGTTAACGTATCAATTATACACGTTGTATAATTTGATACATAATATTTTCATTTTATAATGTGTGTGCGCTTGACGTATCAATAATATAGTATGGTATCAAATATGCTGTGGATTATATATTAATTGTCATGGAGTGGATTGTACACGTTTGTGCATTTTGCCTATTTAAACCGCCCATGTATGAAACATGTGACACCGCCTACATATAGCAACAACTCTTGCTGCTATGGCGTAGTGGTCAAGCGTCGTACATTAGGCAAAAAGTAATGTTACGCCTGAATTACGATCTCACATCAACACCAAGTCGGCAATTGTCGATCGAAGAAAATTGCTTACAAAATTGATTGTTTAAGGAATTAATGCACATGGCTTGTATTCAAAGTATAACATTGAACATTCCTTACGATTTGCGCACATAAAACCAGACAAATATTACGTAGGTTGATCATGGCGAAGCCCCATGCGCCCCCCAACAGCATGGCAAGAGGCGAAATCTTAATAAGCTCCAAGGTGACCTCATTATTAAACTGCGGCATCCTGCTACTCCCGTTGTTCGTGTTGCCGCATTCTCTTCAGCCCCGCAACCACGCATCCCCTCCCGCCCTCCGCCCTGGCGTGACGCCCCCACCCGTTTTGCAAATGGTCAAAGTCTGTCATGCAGTCTGCCATGCCTCCAGGCAACTCAGCTCACTTATAAGATCCTTGCATGTGGTTGTGTATGTAACCAATTTAATACCTTGCCCCAACAACGTGAAGAATTCAGCCACTCACCACATGCACTGTCTTGCTGGTATCCGCTATTGACACCAGTGTTTGCCCACCCACACACTCATCGTAATGGGGACAGCTGCTGCAGCACCACAATCGTGGACGTGTATGGATGTCAAGGTTGGTGAACAGTACAACGCATACCTTGTATGGCCAGCAAACACGCCCTGCACTTCAATTCCCACTAACCTGCGACCTGAAGCTCCACTTTTGGGCCTGCAGTAACAAACGCATGTGACACCAACAAGGGTAAGCAATGCGCAATAGCGTGTACGCTATGTATTTACAAAAGGGCATAATACTCGATCCTATAAGAAGTTCCATCGATGATTGCAGAACCTGTAGCGACTTGCACTGCCTCTCTCCTTGTTGTAAACAAGCAGTTGATGTCTTGCACCAATGGTTGTATGCCTCCAGCACAACATACTGACATCTCCACAGCTGCAATGGAGCCTTGGGAAGGTGAGACGGCGTACATGCAGAATGATGCCTTTCTTAGGTTATTGGCGGCAATCGATGTCAGGGCGAGTTGCTCATATTTTTGTGTATTCAACAGGGTAGACCATCCCTTTTTAAACTCTTCGCCTTGTGACCATGTCGCAATTAATCTCTCGTAACATGCCATGACAGCAACTTTGATCATACTGTCTGCATCTACAGGCTATGCTTCATGTTCTGCTTCTTGTCGCACACATCATTGTAGGGTGGTGGCAGCACATACTCCCTGGAGACTAAAGCCTCACAGTGCTTGGCAATGAGAGCTAGGTCGCGAGTGTTAGCATCATCATTCCTGGACTTCCTGCGGCGCTTATTAAGCTGTCTTTAAGTGTCATTGCTTAGCATCTGGTGGCAGTTCAATGGCATCGCAACCAATACGACGTTGCAACGATGTAATTGTACACATATCTCGTCGGCACGCGGGCGTTGGGGTTGAGCAGGCTGATCAGCAGATGCGGCGACCAAAGCGCTGGGTTGTGGACTAGCGTTGATGGGCTGTGTGGTGGCACTTCGCAACCGCAATATTGAAGTTGCCCTTGTCACAAAAATCCTGAACGCAGTACAGAACACCCGCGTAATACACAACAGCAACCTAATGGTGTACACAGTACTTACAAAGCACGTATCGTTGCAGACTGTGGTGTCGTTCTTGCACTTGCCTTATCCTGGCCATCATGGTTTGGACGCAGGACCGCTTATTGTTGCACCAGGTGTCAAGTTAATCTCCAGTTGTTTACTAAGGCGCCTCATTTTGGGTGACGCATTAGGGGTGTGCTAACTGGCGTTTTAATACATAGCATGCATGGTCTTAGACCATCAATACACGCAAGTAATGAACTCCAAACAAACGGGGTCATGTTGCCTCACTGTTGAGGCTTTAACTTGCAGATCAGCCTGATGCTTGATAGAGCCTGCCTTTAATCTTGGTGAGTGCCCCGCTATTAAGTCGCTATACGACAACATCTGTATTATGCGCATGATATGTCAGGAAAGGGCTGAGAGTGGTGCGGTATTATATGATTATAAGACTGCTGCGCACCGGTGTGACATGCAGCGCGTAGATGCAAGTGACACAAGGACCTGCTGCAACATTGACCTCAGCCCACTGTCCTTTTAGCTGGCACACAACGAGACATATTATCATAACTTCACGCAACATGGCGCCCATTCGTCGCAAATTTTACACAGCAAGTTGCCAAAGAAGCACCCATTTGTAGCACGCAGGAGCGCGTCAATGCTTGGTCCTGTGCAACTTCCTGTGTGTCAAATCTTTGCGCACACATACAACGTCAACATTGTCAATTGCGATGCTGGGATGGCCCCCGCATGTTGTGCATGCAACAACGGCATGCGTACCCAGAAGTCCTCGCGTGTGGTTTTAAATTGGCACCCATGCTTCAGCGACACAGTGGGTGAGTTCAACATTAGCAAGTGGCAGTTCCTTTGATAGATACGACACCAGTGCCGGATTACACAAGAAGAGTGATCGCCGGCATAGCTAAATCTGGCATGCCAGTCGCAAGATGTGATCCTCCAGCCTGCGGGCAGACCACTTAGCATCAGGCATTTGACTATGTGTAATGTAGTTACTTTTGGCTAGCCGTTGTGCAACACACCAGTGCTGGTGGCTGCTAGTCCAATTACATTCTCGCTCTTCACGCCACACCGCTTTCATGTGATACTTGCTGCGGACGTGTGATCTTAGTTCGTCGAGCGCGCGTGCAGTGCACATCCACCTATGCTGCTCACAGTGCACCGCTGTTGTAACTGCAGCTGCTTGGCAAATTCAACACTTCAGACCAACCGTGTGGAACTGAATGCCTTCCGTGAAGTCTGTGCCACATCTCCATGGCACTCGCAACCTGTTGAGTTGTTTGTAGTGTCGCTGATTGCGCTGCACTAAAGCACTGTGATGACAGATTAGATCGATAATCAAACTTCGACCACTACTAGTGGCTGACTTAGTCATACAGTGTCAACATATTATGTTACCTGACTGCGCATACGATTCTACAAGCTTCCCAAACACGGTATACCACCTATGCGCCATCAAGCGTGTGGATGGCGCAGAGTGCACAGCTCGGTTCCCAATGTGCAAGTGCAATGGCAATGGACTTGGACATAGCATTCACAGCTGAGGGCAGCTTCCTGCGCGCCACAACGTCATGGGTCTGCGCTCTGCGTGCGCCGTATCCAGCGTCTCGTGTCATGCATGCTATGCACAGGCACTCGCCCTAATGCAGCTAAAACAGCGACATGGGCAACCAGAGCAAGCTCACCCATACGCGACGGAGACATTGAGCTTTGCCATCACGTAACCCGCGTCTATGACACTGTGACTGGTAGTCTCCAGCACTTTGGTGTTCTTTTGGACCAGTGTGTCGCCTGATGAGCTTCGCTCCCAAAGCATACTTGGCAACAATAACGGCTGCAGCGTGCTGATGTACACCAAACATGCCAGCGTTTTCCAACGGGGAGCATACGACGTCACATGCACCATGTGTGGAGCCAATTGCGCCGAGATACCACAGCGGTGATATGCTTGAAATTGCGAAAAATATGACCACAAACGGTTTGCGCATCAAGTGGCATGGTGCACATACAAGCACCAAGTCTCCGGCACTCTAATTGAACAAAAACACAGCAGCTGAAGACTCAAGCATGTGATTTCACATGGAAGATTAAGTATGAACCAGGTATGCTTCTAGCCCCAAGAACCATATATGTTATGGTTATACCAGATTCATCCATATATGTAGTGACTGGTTTGGGGACTGCGAGACCATACATGGTGCGCGTTGTTGGACCGGTCGCCGATTCGTGAGCCATACTAGCGGTATATAACGGGAAATCCACACCATTAGTGGTTGTGAAGTGTACGACCGCGCATGGCCATGTAGTTGTCGCCATACTGTCATGCATACACACCAGCGATATTCATAGCCATGCACACCACTGTTGCATGCACGCCAAGGATGGCCATAACCATGCACACCACACTGCGGTACATGCACGCCTAGGATGACCATATCCATGCACACCATACTGGGGTGCATGCACGCCAAGGATGGCCATAACCATGCACACCACACTGTCGTGCATGCCCGCCAAGGATGGCCATAACCATGCACACGACACTGTCGTACATGCACGCCAAGGATGGCCATAACCATACACACCACACTGGGGTGCATGCACACTATATTGCAAACTTTAAAGAACTTGAAGTGCCAATGTTTCTTACGCCGCCTGACAATAACTGCTGCTGTACGACTACTCTGGCTGCTAGACCAATGCTGGTAGCAATCTTCATCAAATTACTCAAGTCCTATATACATATGACAAAGACTACCGCAGTATCAGCTGTATCAAGCTGTTGTTTATACAATGGCATGCAATGTCTAAGCCTTCAAGTAGTTCTGCTTGTTTACCTCACTAAAATTTGTCTTGCGCCACTGCACTCCGGGTTGCTTGCTTTTTGCTGTCCACAAGTCATCGCTGTCATGATTTAACCGAATCCACCTTTTCGTGATGCTAAACCAGTACAGCTCCCTGGCTTTGCTTATCATGCTAGGCGCCTTTGAGCTGCGCTTGATGAGGCTATCATACGAGGACCAGTGGCTGGCCATAAGTTCATTCATCAGGCTCGCATCATTGGATTGGCACTGTCACAGATGCATGCAGCAGCCTTCATCACCATGAAGTTATTGACTGGCGTGTTACAGCTGCCGTTGAAGTTGATATTTTGTACAAGTATACCTTATTAAGATCACATCATGGGCAACAGCAATGCACTATGTACAATATTTAACTGGTTCAGCACACGGTCATGCACCACATACCTCCTGGTCAAGTGCTGCTGCGTGCATTGTGCTATCGGGCCATCCTTGTAGGTCTTGCATGCAGAACTCTAGCCGACATGGCTCCTCAAATGGAATGTTGCTGCACCTGCTACATGGGCAAGTAGCCTTGCGCACGCTCTGGAATGTTGGCCACTCAATCATGCCTCCCACCTGCTACACAAAATAGTTGCGGTCATGTAATAACAATGCAACAATCACATGCGAAACCAAAGTGCAGGCTATTTACGCATTTGATGAGGCGATGCGCTGGCTCACCATGCCAGCCAACCTTTTCTGTTGCTGGAATGCAGATGCGCGGTGCGGTCTGCTCACAAGGGTTGAACCGCGCTATTAACTTCAGCTCCACCTCAAAGGTACGGCATACGCTACTACTGTTGGCGGCTTTGACTTTCACTGTGCCGACGGGGATGTATAGATACATGGGGCAGGCACATCGGCCTGTTTTGCCGCTGCAAGACATGATGGTTAGAGAGTCTCTAGTAGAGACACTAAGGGCATGGTGGTCGCCCTCAAGAACCAGAGCCCTGATTTTCTTTTTGGTGCATCCAATCGGATCTCAAACTTTGTGGATGTGACCTGTGCGGAGGATCACTTTGTGGCGAGGTCGTGCCTCGCAGCCCTCCACCCCCATGGCGGATAAGGGCGGTCTTCCAGCGGGATCAGCAAATCAGAAGCCATGTTCGCCTGATCAGTGCACGTGATCCACCCAACGAGTATGCCGCAGCTCGTAAGCCGCCTGTCTAGATTTCGCCATTGCCGGCAAGGTTGATGAGGCCCGGGCACCATCCTCGCCCTACACTACGGTCTTGCAACAAAGGGCACGACATCAAGGGCTACGTAGCGAAGGACTAGAGTAAGAGTTGCAGAACCAACGACCGCTAGTGGCGAATTGAAACCAGGAATGCCATCACGAAGGAATGATTCCAATGCAGTTGCTTTCATAATTGTGACGTAGCCGAACAGGCCATGGTGCGTGAACCTGCATCATTCCGTGCACAAGCGCTTGCATCGAAACAATACACGAATTCCTCGTGATGGGAATGTTGCTGCATTGCTTATCTCAACAGATGGAATCATGCACGGTACTAGCCATCTTCTCAAGGCAGCTGCATGTACAAATCTAGCCTAGGATGGTAACTATTGTTGGTGGCATGCTAGCACGTCAATGTCAGCTTGCTAAGTGCTTATGCGCGCTTAATGTGCCTCATGTACCCGCAGCATGTATACTCCTTGACTCAATATCTTTAGTAGTGAGTCAATCTAATGACAATCAATTAATTAAGTATGATATTCGATATCTTACAATGCCTCACTACTTATCTCCCCTCACACATGAGTAGTGTCTCATATTCATATGTATACCTTGTTAGATGGGAAACAAGCAATGAGTCAACCAATGACAATCAATTAATCAATTATGATACTCGATATCTTACAATGCCTCACTACTTGTCTTCCCTCACACATGGGTAGTGTACCATAAGCATGTGTACACCTTGTTAGATGGGAGACAAGTAGTAAGTCAATGAATGACAATCAATTAATCAATTACAATACTCAATATTTTACAATGTTTGACTACTTGTCTCCCCCTCACACATCATGGTACACTACCCATGATGGGTAGTGTACCATAAGCATGTGTACACCTTCTTAGATGGGAGACAAGTAGTGAGTCCATTACTGACAATCAGTTAATCAAGTATAATACTCAATATCTTACAATGCCTCACTACTTGTCTCCTCGTCACACATGGGTAGTGTACCATAAGCATGTGTACACCTTTGATGGATGGGAGACAAGTAGTGAGTCAATTAATGACTATCAATTCATTAATCATCATATTTAATATCTTTCAATGCCCCACTGGTCTCCCCCTCACACATATGTAGTGTACCATAAGCATGTGTACTAAGCAGCAGAGCTACAAAGCAGCTGGAGCTGCATGGACACCTTGTTCTAGTAGGAATAACTGTGGGTGTATTGGCAAGTGCAATGCTGATGTGACGTGCGTGTTGGCGCTGTGTCGGTGGTGAGGCAAGAAAGCGCTAATCAATGGTAGGGTTGCATTGTGCATGTTGCATGTTGCATTGTGGTTTTGTTGACTGGCGGCGCTACGAGGAGAAGTTGTAGTGGTTGTTGGCGAGCCGGCGTCGCTGCTTGGCAACTGCGCCTAGGCTAATTGGCAGGTGGGTTGCTGCGATATGCTGACTGCTGGGATGTGATCAATGCCCATGCGCACATGGCTATGGTCGCAGTTACGTCGGTGCCTAGCAAGCGAGTGCTGCGCCCACTAGTTGTGTTCGCCAAAGAACGAAGGTGCATGCATGTCCATGCTGTACCAAGTGCAGTGCATGTTATTGATCAAAACATAACGACAACGACTCAATGGTATCAAATGCAGCCTGGCACCTCGAGGCTCACTCCTCAGCGTCACGCTGCAGCTGAGGGTTACGCACGCTGTGTACATATGTGTCATACCGGTCGCCCAAGAGTCCTAATGTACAAGCCTTCAGTAGCATTGTGTTGTAGACATTGTACAGCTGAACACTGTGTTAGTTCAACAATTGCACCTGTTGTACAACAGCATCTACCAATTCCAATATTAATCGTTTTGTGCCAGTGCACTTGCATGCAAAAAGCTGGCAAATTGTTCGTGATAAGAACAATGCTGCCCTGCGCATCTTAACACAACAAATCATGCATGTTACTAGCCAATCTCTTCACGCAGCATGTGGTAGTCTTGGGGCGAATGGCTGTTATCGTCAATGGCATTTTGGCGCATAAACGGCATCGCGCCAGGTGATTATGATTTCTTGGCTTACGACACTCTGCTTGCTTAGTTTACCTCTTTAATTATGTACACTTAGCATGCGTGGTGCTCGTGGGTAGGGACATTGCCACAGCACAACTTGTTGGAGAAATATGCCATGATCACATGTCAGACCCATGGCATTGCCAGACATAGTATTGCGGACACAGTAACGTGTGGCATCACTGCTGTACTTTAAAGTTGCACAGCTAACGCAAGCACGCAGTTCATCCGCCCACATCTTCCCTACGTATCTAAGCAGCGGCATGCGTGCGGCTGCGGGATGTCTTTTATGCATCGGATTTTCCCTGCTTGCCCATTGTTGCCCAGAGCGCGGCATCCGGAGGCAGACTGATGATGAGGGTCTTGAACACGGCTGCTGCAATGTTAGCCTCGAGCTGCCACTTGTCTGCTGAGATTAACTCATTGCGACCCGTCGATGCACTTGTCGATGCCACGAGAGGGTTATAAAAAGCACTGCCAGCCACCTCTTCGTCACCGGCCGGCTCCAGTCTCAAACCTCTTAGCGCATCGCATATGAGTACTGCAAACATTACAACAAGGCCCGCGGTCAGTCTGAGTGCGGCAGAGACCAATGACGTTGACTACCAGTACATGTCATGTACCAATGGCCCTGGCGACGGCAGTGGTTGGCAACGACTGCAAGCAAACTCAACCATGGCAACTTGATCACCTCACCCAAGGGCGCCATTGGAGCATCCCATAGTGCCGCCAGCAGACCGGCGTTTATGAGGATCTCGAATCCCTCCTTCTCGGGACTTCAGTTAGCCGGACTGACTGTGCACTCTTCAGGGTTTGTGTTAACATGCGAAGCACAAATCGCCACCGTGACAAGGGGCCCGTACTATTGGAGACGCAAATTAGCAGCAGCTCTGACAAGGCCGCCTACGATTTCAGTACATCATATGTATGCGCTCCACCGTCACGGTCAACTCACTGCTGCCGTTAACCACCAGATTCCGACTCGGTTAACCGCAATGCAGCCTTTATCAGACGCTCCAAGCCACCCAGCGCAGTGCGCATCGTTGCATGACTCGTGTCCCGTTCTCAACAGTAATTGCCGGCAAAGCCTCTACCATGCTGACGACGCCGATGCGTTGCATGTCAAGTGGCGGGAGCCCACCCAGGATGCGGTACAATGCTACCCCCCCACCTGCCATTCAACTGCTGCGGCCGATTGAGTCTACAGATGGTCAAGTTCAAGATTGTCGCGCATCGCAAACTGTACCTGCTTCAAGTCGCGATTGCCCCTCCTTGAGTACTTGGCTTTCTACCAAAAGCAGAACTCGCGCAAGCGCATAAGCCTTCGGCGCCTCGCCCTCAAGCTGCACAATTAAAAACGGCATCAGCCACACCGCTTGACGTTTTTGGACCACAAATGGTCCGTACCTCCGAACCAGGAATTCCCCAGCTAATTGAAAACGACGGAGCATAGACGATCCGATGTTCATTGATAGTCGGACCATGTATGGTCTGAATGTCACGTCATATGTCCTCATGTCCCTTGGTACGCACCAATTAAAGTCCGGCTGATTTTTGTTGTGTCAGGACAAGGTATGGTTCGGCCAGCGGACCACGGACCAGGTCAAATAAAAAGATATAATTCCCATCCATACTAGTCCGAACAGCAAACCATGGACCGAAAAGTGTTATAATTTACGAAATAATGAGTACAAAGGCAGTAAAAGTTGCGCCATTTACAGCCGACGGCACCGACCACGCCCGACGTGCGGCGCATGAGGCCACGGCGATCCCCGCGGCATCACTGAAATGGTTCGTCAAGAACAAGCATTGAGTCGAATTCAATCTTAAGACCTTTAGCATGCAAAGGTGACGCCCTAACCACTAAGCTACAAGTGCATGTACCGTACTAGCATAGTGAGGTTGCAGTGGTGTCTAAACACCTTTTCATATAAGCATCGGACAGCCTCCGGGTGTACACAGGCCAATTGAGTCGGGGACGTAAAATGTTCCTTCCTAACTGTGAATCACATGTATCATTCACAACCATCGATATCACAATTTTGTGAGTAGTAGCGAAGATGTCAATAAACTGGCGGTCTCCTGCCAATGCTGGTAGGCTGCTGCAAGGGCGGTGGGGTTGGGGCGGCGGCGGCGGCGGCGGTGGAGGAGGAGGAGGAGGAGAAGGAGGAGAAGAAGAAGGGGCGGCGGCGGTGGTCGTTCTCGTAGTTCTGGTTGAGAAGAAGAAGCGGCGGTGGTTCCGAAGGTGACAGCTGCCACTAGGCGATTTGTGAGCTTGCAGGACGGTCAAGCGGAAGCAGAGCTGCGGGACGGCGGGAGGTGCTGATGTTGCGGCTTGTGTTGTTTGTTGTTGCTCTCGCTGTTGATGTCGATTTCGGTGTTGTTGCGGCTATGGTGTTAGTGAATTGTACATTTCTGCAAGTCAAAGTGTGCGCACGTGTTATCAATATGCTATACAGCGAGAAGTTGCTAGCCACCAGCAAATTCTTTTATTTGCTAGTGGCCAGCAACTAGTAATAAACTAAATGCACCGTAAATGCATTGGCACCACAAATGCGTGCACGCAAGGCTAGCATGCAACTGAAACTTGACGCTTGCATTGCAGCCTATGGCGCCAGCACAAGCAGTCAAAGAGACATTGGCCGAGTTGACTCCTGCTGAGCCGCTATAATTGTGAAGCGTAGTGTAATGCTGGAGTTAACCGTTTCCTATACTTAGCTTCTTAGTGCCCCTCAGTTGACTGTGCAATATGTAACTACAACGGCTTGTGAATACATACGCGCAAGCACAACACATGCTTCAACCTTGCTTGCTGCTTCGCTGCACGGGCGTGCACCCAATCACCATCTTTTTACTAAAGTGTTCTTGCCGCTGATCACACACACACACACACACACACACACACACACACACACACATTCTCTGTCCATACCCACATAGAGACTCATCTGGTTGGCTGCCGCAGGCCTCTTGCTTTAGCGTAACAAGGCATGCTGGTGTCCTCGCCAGGCAACCTTGCGATTGATTTTGTCAACCTATGCTTTGGCAATCACTCTCGCTGTTAGTGGCCACCATCACACTCAAAAGGATATAGACTAACTTGTACGCCCAGTGTATCACGCTCTGCACTTCTGTGGCAGCCTAGCATGCCTGCTGATTAATGGCTGACGTGCAGGTGAGCTGTGGCAACAACTTCGGCGAGTGAAGCATGCTAACAGGTAAACCCCATCGACATTTGCGTGACAAGGTTGGACATGCAAGCAACTTAGCTTACTGCGTGACACTTGCTTATGGCACGTGCAAATTTGGCTATGTGTGTTTTGTGCAGTGCGTGCGTGCAAGTTTTCCCTTGCAGTGCCCAGGATAGGAAAGGAGGTCCTTTTCGCTCTGCATGGGTAGACAAGAAGGTTGCTTACTTGGTTGCTTGAAACTGCAAGCACAGCATAAACACACGCTTGCATAAGAGTTAAAATGACTAAATGACACATCATGCAGATGTTGCAAGTAGGGAAGGATGTGAACGCCACTCACCTTGACCCACTACAACACTGGCTTGGTACGATCATGTTGTCTATAGTGATGTTGTGGGTATGTTTACGTGCATACAGCTGAGATGAGCAATTCGCTTGTGACAGTCAGTGCAGGCTTTTCCCTTGCAACTTGCAGTTTGCATGCTTGTGTGACTCCTCTTTTGTTGTTCTCGCTGCCAGACATCCAACACTCAAGCGGACTGCTAAGATTGCCATAATGCATTATCAAGCGCCTTCAAGTGCCAGCTCGCAAATTCCAGTGGCACGGCACAGTTTGAGATTAGCTCTCAAGGATAGACCTTGCCCATCATACAGATGGCTGCCCTAAGTATCTATTTGCTTAACTCTTTATGCTGGCTGCAAGTCACATGCCGACCCTTGTCAATGACTTGAGTGCTTGGGGTCCAGCACCCTTGCTCACGCGAGCATTGCGTTGGCGCAACGTGGGGAGGTCGGCGACATTGTTTGGCAGCGTGGGCGAGTCTCATGCTCCCTCATTGCTATTATTGCAACACTCGTTAAGCATTATTGCTGCTTCTGCACAACATCATCACCATCAACGCCAACACAATGCACCAATAAGATGGAGCATGTTCCCCGTTATGGCAGCTGCGTTATGTTGCTTGTAATCTCAAGTAAGTGCAACTATGGCAAGCATTGCATTGTGACTGAAGCCGCACCCGTATGGACACGCTATTGCTCTCGTATGCGATGTCTTAGCAAGCACTTTTGCAGGCAAGCATGACCGGTGATGATAGCGACGGGAAGACCCATATTAACAACAACGATGGTCAGCAAGAGGAGGCTACTGCACATGATCCACAACCACTCAACATTGATGATTTGCTCAGCAGAAAGGAAAAGCAGCGCCCAAAGAACACAAGCAGCAAGTACGACCGAGGCTTGAAGCAATACAAGGTAAGTTGCACACATGCGCGCTGAGAGGTATCATTGTAATGTTAACATCAACTTTGTGTCTTGTTTAGAAGTGGTGCATACAGTAACAGCTTGGTGAGCGCATTCAAGTGGCGGCTGTGGAGAAGTTCATGCTGGCACACCAGGATTGGAGATGGAGTGTGTTGGAAAACATTATTAAGAGTATACATGATGCAGCTAAGGACCTGACGATGAGCGATGGGCATGGTACCACTCCTCTTGACTGTAGGCGCAGCCCTATTGTCAAGCAAGGGCTCAATGATGCAAGGCGCAGCATAAGGGACATAGCCAAGAAGTGAGATTGGTGAACTTGCACAAGCTTGAAGTATACATTATACAAAGAGTGTGAGTTGAAACATTGCGCTTACTGTATTGTCCTGTTTAGGGAGTTTCATAACCGGCTAGCAGGCACCGATGCTGAAGAGTACACCCAGGACGATTACTTCAGCATGAATGAATATTGGCTGCGCAAGAGTGCCAGTACTAGCAATCAGATCAAGCATGCTGCAGCTTTGAATGCCTAGTATAACTTTCTGACCTTGTTTTATTGTTGGCCCCACTGCATGGTTGCGATGACTCAGAATGCAAACATTTTGTGTTACACAATAGCTTGGACCTTGTCATGCGGCACACTTGTGTATCCAGAGGGGATGTATGTTACGCGGTTGTGGAATGTAACTTTTACAAGTATGACGTCCCTGATGAAGTCTTAGGTCCAAACCACGGGGTCATGCTATGCTTCGTCTCGCGCAACGGCAATGGATAAGGCGAGATCTGAATTCTTGAGGTTCGACATCTACCACAGAGTACATGTCATACACTAATATCAATAGCTAATGTGGTAAAATGGCAATGTGGAGTACTTTGGGGGCCTGCGCAATTGGAATCCCATTAACGACTTCTTTAACGCGTTGGTTTTCCATTTCTTCTACAGGTTTTACAATGCTCAAGCGCCATTCCCCACATTTACAAGCAAGCAATCATGGTAAGAGCTGAATTCGCTGTAAATGTGTTACTGCGGGCATGAGTGTGGTCCACATTAATGCTGTCGTTGTGCCCACATTCATACACAATGTGGAGTGCAGGTATGGCACGCATGTGTTTCCTGGCATGAAGACAGATGAGCCCATCACCTACCGACAACAATGGCAACGCTAGCGTGACGTCAACAGAGCGTGCAAAGTTGTGTGTACAGGCAGCACATGTGTTTGCGCGTGTGTTGATGCGTGTTTACGCGCGTGTTAACCCAGTTGTGTACAGGGCATCTGAAGACGGAGTGAAGCAAAACGGTCGCTGAAACAATGACCATTTCAATAAATCCTACTGCATGCAGTTTCCTGTCTACATGTGCAGTGGTGGCTGGTTATGGTCTTTGCAGCCATGCGACAAAACATATCCTTGCGCGGTCTCAGGTTCACATTATCAGACGCACTTCGCAAAAAGATTCTTCCCGAGCTTGACCAGCGCTTTGCCGAAGTTCTGCAGATACTACCATCAACTTGCAGACTTTAAAATATGCTTGTAATGTGACCAATGCATTTTGAACTTTTACATAGCGCATTTTCGAAGGAGACCTTAAGGACTTAGCAACGCACAAGCATCTTCAGATGCTGGATTATTTTCGCGATGTGATTGCTCAGGTTTGTTTACTCAAATAGATCAACCACACAAGGCATATTCAATAAACCACGGTCTTAACATTGCTTGCTGCAGGATGTAGCCATTATGCGCAGCGACAGACTGCAATTTATGGGCTCGAGCATCCTAGGCCTTAATGCGCTCGCCATCTGCAACCACGACATCATCAACAACTCGGAGTTTAAGGAGCGGGCGACTTCCGTTGTCAACGCGCACAACTTGTCCACGCAAAAGGAACTGTGACGGTGCTCGTGCCTTATCACCTGTGAGTTGGTCTAATTAACAACCCTCTCACCAAGACACGGTATTCACACCGGAACCTTGCCCCCTCTGCCAAGCACACACACGCGCGCCCCGCCACTCGCGTACGCACGCGCATGCGCTCGAAGCTACACACCGACTTGTGTAGCGCCTTGGATTGTCACACAAGCAAGCACACACCAGTGGACACACGCTAGCAACCCCTGCTAACCACCACCAGGCTTGCACACAAGAAATTAGGGAGCAAAAGGTTGTATTGCACATTGTAGAATGTCGCTTTAAGCCTAACGGTCTGCACATGCTACTGTCTAGACGATTCCCATGCTACACAAAATTAGATGCTAAGATGTCATTGCAGAACCTTGTAGTGTACTTTTAGACCTTTTTTTACGCACCAAGATCTTTTGATTAGGTGCTCATATGGTCAAGTTATGCTACTTGGCGCCAAGCCCTTCCAGAAATCTGGTCGAGCCCTTCTCGACTGGCCCTCCGTTTTATGGCACCTTCCGGACTGGTCTTAGGGGCGCGGTCGACATCCGCGGCAGACTCATAAGTCGCCAATATGTGCCACAAGTCACGAAAACGTGGTGCTCGATCAATGGGCCAAAAAAGGTCTTAAAATCATGAAACTTTGCCTCGACTGTTACAAGAACGAGCTGAGTACCAAGACTGACCTAATCCATTAAGCATATGTGTGCGTCGGGTTTTTGCAAACGCGTGTGTATGCAACATTGATTTATTATGATGCTTATCTAATGCTTGTTCACAGTTGGCCATGATACTGCAAGGGAGCTATGCGCTGTCAACCACCACCTCAGATCGCACTATTGATGTCGCAAGCAAGGTACAACGCTTAAATTCCATTATGGAGACAGGATTTGCAAAAATCAAGGCGCAGCTGAACACGGTCATAAACCTCATCGAAAACCTGCACAGCGGTCTCAATGTTCCTTTGCCAAAGAAGCAAACACCATCCTTTGATGATATGGTCCCCGATGTTACAAGGTCTCCTTTGCGCAAACGAGCCAAAAGCACACGAAGATGCAACACTAACCACTTCAGCTGCACCACACACTGTACCTATCATGTACTAGATGAAGCTGAAGTTGCCAACATTTGCAGCTGTTGGAAGGAGTACAGCGAGGGGATTGATGGTGGTCCTGCCATGCGCGACTTGGATGCGAGGTTCAAGACCACATGGCGCGCTGGCGATAACAGGATGAAGACGCATTATGGCAAGTGCAATGTCTTGTATAAAGCTATCAAAGAGTTGGCAGTGAAGGAGGGTGTAAGTGAAGACCAGGCAGCGCGACTACTGGATCTCATGCGTGAGCAGAAGCAGAAGCCATGTGGCAAGAGTTCTCGAGCATTAACAATTGCGGAGTTGCGTACTTTGATACGCTCAAAGCATAGTGCTTAGTTTATATGACGTGCTTATGGTGCTTTGCAGAGTGAATTGATCTGTTACACCCAAAGCATAGTGCTTGATTGATATGATGTGCTTATGGTGGTTTGCACATGTGTACACAAACGCACCTGGTTAAACCGTTTGTTGTTGCGTTGCCTTGATATAATCACTGTATTGTCGTTGCATATACACACTTGCTTGCACACCATGCATTGCAGATGTGCACCCACGCGCACGCGCGCACACACATGTATGCACGCGCATGCGCACGCGCAATCAAGTAAAACATGTATACATACACATTTATGTAGTTGCTGCTCGCGTGCAACATGCCATATTAGTATATGGATACTCTATCATTGAATGGTTATATACATATATTTATACATATGTGTGTGTATACCAGTACTTCATATGTATATGGCACATACATAATAACACATATATACAAGTCATGTCACTACACCAAGTTGCAATTAAGTATACATAGCGTAAACTACTTACCTTTATTTATATCATATACAACCTTTGTGTACTATGTAGGGTGGTCGGCGCAGCTCGCCCTCGTCGGCGCTCGGCACTGCCCTCCGCCGACGCGCGGTCAGCGCGGTTAACCGCGCGGCCGGCGCCCCACAGGCCGCGCGGCTCAATCCCCGGACAATCCCGCCGGTCGCGACCCCGCACGGGTGTCCAGAGCCCCAGGCCATGTGTCGATGGTTCCGACTCTGGTACAGACTGGTGAGTCCCTGGTACTCATAGTGTACGATGTGCCGCTTGGCGACTGTCGGTTGACGGCGGTAATTGCTGATGGACAGTCGGCGATTGTCACTTTGATAGGCCCATCGGCTGCGCCTATGCATGTATAAGCAGTCATAGACTTTACCAATGTCTATAAACGGACGATAAGTAGACAGCCGCAACTCGGCGGCTGCCAGTACACCACACGTGGAAGGCCATCAATGGCCATCCCATAATGTACCCGCGACTGCCGAATTGCGGCCCGCCTGCCTCTCAATAGCTAGAGGGCGATTACGGATCTATTTTTACAGATCTGGATCGTCCGCACATTCCCACATCATACAACTGCTTAGAATATATGCCAATATATATATATATATATAGATTATATCTCTGATGTGTTGCAAGATGAAGCACATATGCTACAACATGGTGCAATATGTATAGCAACCTGCAGTTAAGTGTTACAACACTTAGTATTCATTCCAACATATCATTCACGCCACGGTACGTGCTAAGATATGCAGTAAGTAATGCCAAGGTTACAACCATTAATATAATGCTCACCTGAATTACCTTAACGTTAAGATTCAACTAAAACGAAAAGTCGTATCGTTAGGCCACCATTTGGTCACGCAAGAAGTTGATCAAGTTGGATCGCAACGGAAACAACAGCCGGTGCTGCAACAAACAGCAAATTGGCGAATTGTTGCAGAGATGCAAAAAAAATGCTAAAAACTATCTCGGCGGCAATTGCTTGCCAACGGCGACCCAAAATCGCTAGCGATTTCGTGCAATTGCAGCATGGTTAGTGCTTGAAACGGCCGCATTTTTGGCGGTACGAGGTCGGGGCAGGTCCCATACCCCAAAGACATGCTGCCACTACTCACCCTCGTTCTAACTGATCCACTCTACCATCTAACGCTAATTGATTACACGCTATAGTTACTGCGTCATCAAACATGGTCAACAGCCGAATAAGGCTACAAGCTTATGTTGATTGCAACTTCATGCATTCTGCTCAACATACACATTATCAGTGCAATTCAAGCAAAACATTAGAATATAGTCGTATGGTAATCTATTGTGCATATCATTACCAATAAGTGCATAAGATATTCAATTTAATTATATACGCGTTTATTTAATGTTTATATGCTATGTTATTATATTATATGAATCACATTTACAAGTTACTTTATTTCATTATTAACTTGGAAATGTACAAGCGATCAAGGTGTATTGATTAATTAATAGCACAGCCGCAGACTGCAGCCGCAATACATGGACAGCCCCTTATTGTTTGACCTTAGGCCGACAGCTTATTAACTGTCGGCAAGTGTGCACCGACAGTCGGTGCGTGCCTGTTACTATATATATATATATATATATTATATACTACGTAAGAAGTCATGATAGCACGTTGACGGTGAGATACGAACCAGCATAACCAGTGTACGCGGTGCAGCATTGCGGTTTCGCCAATGACGGTTTCGCCAGGGGTCTCGCCAGGTTGCACTAGAGGCCCCCGATGCTGGTGGTTGGCGAAACCCCGCCTTTCCCGCCAACGCCGACAGTTGATTACAAATTCTTAAACTTTGGCGGGCAGTTCATGCACTAGTAGCGGCGGCGGCGGCGGCAGCGGCGGTGAGGTTGACGCTGTAATGGCGGCTATGTGCTTGAGTAACGATGAGGTGTCTGAGGGCCAAGAGCAGAGCACCCTCGCCACACGCAATGTTGGAGGTGCTCCCAAGTCGATGGTATGGGAGCACTTCAATCAGGCTTTGGGCATGGGCAATCACAACAGGCGAAAGGGGGCAGTGTGCAAGCACTGTGGCAAAAGGTACAAAGATGCACGTGTAGAAGCCATGGAGAAGCATTGCACAGTCGAGTGCAGAGAGATTGAGCCGTCAGTGCGGGCTGCTTTGGTGGAGGCGCTGGTATCAAAGAATGGGCAAGCAGCTGCCAATGCTTCTGAGTCTGCCATCGGGCGTGGGCGCAAGCGGCGTGTGGAGCAGTCTGTGCTAACTGCTCACTATGAAGGCGGTCCATTTGGAAAGGCCCTGCGCGAGGAACTTGATGCCAAACTACTGCTGCTGGTGGTGATGTGCGGCATCCCCTTTCGCGTAGTCGACAGCCCATACTTCTTGTCATTGGTCAACACACTGCGCCCAATGTGGGCCACACCAAGTGAGTTTGCAATGCCTTGTCTGCATGCCAGTTAACTGTCAAGTTGTTGGCAGCTGTTGTTGTTGTTGTTGTTGTTGTTGTTGTTGTGCACTTGCTGTTGTGCACTTGTTGTTGTTGTTGTTGTTGTTGTGCATATCAGTCAGCTGCCATAGTGTGGTTGTTGCTATCAACATTGCTGTTGTTATTGTCATTAACCTAGTCACAAAGTGCTTGGTGCTCTTTGTCACCTGCTACATTCATTGCATGTGCATGTGCATGTGCAGGTGCAACCAAACTAAGAACCAAATTGCTTGTAGATCAGCATGCTGTCATACAACACAAGTTTGAGGAGCGTATGAAGACTGAGAGCAGTGCGAGTGTGTGCATTGATGGATGGACAAACGTCAACAACCAGTCGATATATGCGTGCAATGTCATCACCTCCGACCGCTGTTCACACCTACTGAAGGTGTTGGAGCTCAGTGCTGAACGGCATACATCTGCCTACTTGACAGGTATGTATACAGAGGTTGTGCAACATGTGTGAGTATCAATGATTTCCTTACATGTTGCTTTGCATGCAGAGGTTTTCCGCGAATGCATTGATCAGGTGGGTGCTGCAAAGGTTGCAGCACTTGTGACTGACAATGCTGCCAGCATGAAACTAGCACGCCGCATGCTGACCAGCGAAGACGCTTATCGTCATATCATTGAGGTAAGGTATGCATAGCGTGGTGCTGACACAGTCGTCCCAGTGTGGATGTGTGTTCACACATGTATATGTGTACACAGGTGTTTTATGCATGGGTTTTACCTCACTATGGGCTCTTGCCTTGGAAACGATTGGGCAAAAGATATAGTAGTCAGTGCTCAAAAGGTTGTGACCTACTTTAGAGCCTCCCATAGGCCCCTTCAGCTGTTGAAAGACGCTGCCAAAAGTGCTGGCATCAACACCACTTTGTACAGCTCCAACAAGACCAGATTTACCTCCGTGTATAGGTGAGTGTGGTCTGTGTGTGTGCTCTGCACATGTTTGCGTTCATACTCACTGAATAGATCAGCCTCATCAGCCATCAGTGACAGTATCACTTGTTGTCTTGCATTGTGCAGGTGTTTGCTGTCAGTGCAGACCTTGGAGAGTGCACTACGCTATGTGCGCAGACAGCACCGTGACGACATCAAGAACAAGACTGTTATCGACATCATTGATAGGCAAACATTTTGGGCAGGGATGGCAGCTCTCTGCGACTTGCTTGAGCCCTTCAGCAAAGTGATTAGTGCTGTACAGGCAGAGAATGCAACTCTGGCAGATATTACGCGGTATTGGTTGTATCTAGCGCGGGCAATCAAAGAGGTCAAGCTGCCATCAGGTCTGGGTTGTTCATGTGACTTTGTGCATGCATGCGGGGCTGTCATCCATGGTTATGCGTTGGTTGTGCAGATGTGCGCCACTTTGTAGTCAACGCATACAATCAGCGGGTGAGAGAGCTTGATACACAATTGGCCAGACTGGCTCTCTTTCTTGATCCACGATACAAGCACGCTGCGGATGACATGACCAAGTGGCAGCAACTGCTAACACAAGTAAGCATGCCCTACAATGCCATGTCTGCTCAGCTACAAACAAAGCATGACCCATGCTCTGATGTGCAGGCTGTTCAGCTCTTTAAGAAAAGAGGGCATGGCGCAACTGAGTGCCAGCGCTTGCTATCGCAGCTGCTCTTGTACAAGAGTTCTCTCCATCCTTTTAACCAGCCAGCTGGAGGGGAGGGATTTAGCTGCAGAGCATGGTGGATGGGAGTATGCACTCCCAACACCACCGAGCTTGTCAACCTCGCATTGTTATTGCTCGATATCGTGCCGCATGCCGCAGCACCTGAGCGCACGTTTTCGCTCATGGGTTGGTTCCATTCCAACCGAAGGAACCGCTTAGCAGGTACTACGGTCGGGATGATGACTGCTATCAAGATGCACTACACAAGCGAATCAAAAAAGTAAGAGTGTGCTGTTCTCGCTAAGTATTTTGCTCTGCTTGACATGATGGGTAACGTGTGTGCATGTGTCAGACCTGATCGCAGTGCCATTGATGGTGACGGAGGTGATGCTGACTGGGAGAAGGATGCAAGCATTGAGGAGGATGAGGAAGTGGAGCCCGACGAGCTTGATACCATGCTGCAAGACCTGTACAATGAGACATGTGATGACGATTTTCTGACTGCTCCGGAGGCCCACGTTGAGCAAGTGTTGGGTGGATTCAACCTTGACCACCACACTCTCTCTCCCACCTACGTTCCAGTCATGGCTGAGGCTGTAGCTCCAAACCTTGGGCCCGCGCTTGGCAACTACACCGATGCTGACTTTGATGTGCAGCACCTGCTCAACGAGCACATGCTGACTCATGCTCACATGCATGCTCCACAACCCATTCCTACCATGCATGCTCAGCAGCCCCTCCCTTCCATGTCAGCGCAGCAAAGCTTTACGACAACACACATTTCCGCGACACCACCCGAGTTGCGAGGTCACGGGGTTGTGCTCAACCAGCACATGTATCAGCAAATGTGGAACACCATGCTATCTCAGTCGCAGAGCTTTGTAGATAGGCAGCAATAGACTTGCTGATTTTAATACGATGTATGTTTTATTTTTGTGTTTTTGTTGTTGTACATGTTTGTATGCTACAGTCAGTAGTACACAAGTTGTGAGCTCGTAGCAGCTTCCTAACAGCTGCATTGCAAGGCAATGAACGTGCAAACAGCCAAATACGACTTGTATGAGCCGTGAGAGGCTGTAAGAGGTTTCGCCAGGTTTCGCCACATGCACCTAGAGGGGTGCACCAATCGCCAGGGCTCGTAGGGTTGCACCGCGTACACTGAGCATAACTACTGATTTGTGCCGTACCGTACATGGTGCCGCACGGACCAAATACGGTCCGCCATAGCAGGGCCGCAGGGCCGTGGGACCGCACTGGTCCTTTTTTGTGGACCAGCGTTATGTACTGGTTCGTGCCGCACCATACATTGTCACAACGGCACGGACCATACGTGGTGCGCTGCTGCGCGCCAGGCTTTGGGGTCTTAAAAGAACCATGTATGGCCCGCGGGGTCCGTGGAAGGACCATATATGGTTCTCAAACGTCAAGCCGTGTGAGCTGCATCATATCTCCCATGTCGTCCCCAAGCTCCTCGAGCTGTGCGAAAGCTGAAGGGGGGATGTAGGTAGACTGCCGCCTTAAAAAAGAACACACGTGAGTTCAATGTGCGCCCTATGATGGCCGCAGTGGCCACGGTGGCTGCCAACTCACCTGTGCGCATGGCATGCATACATGAGCAGATACTGCATATAGTAGCCGTGTACGCTGCAACTACTATATATCGTCAGCTGTTGTGTCGGTATGTCCCACCTTTGCATCACAATGTCCAGCTGCAGGGGCAACCACCATAAGCGTTGAATGATGCAGCACATGTCAAGCAACCCATTGCTCTCAACCCATGAGTGCCGCAGTACTGGAGCCGGCCGTCTTCGGCACATGCTTAAAGGGCGATGCTCAGCACTTGGTCTTTGATTACGTGAGCATCGGCGTACTCAACCTTGCCGAAAGCCATTACTGCAACGGACAAACTCTCCAGCGCATGTCGCACGGCAGCGTAACAGACATCGTGCAACAGGCCCAACTGCACAGGCTCGTCAATCCACTGAGTCAGCATCCCTCGTAAAATGCCGCGCAACTCCTCTGCAGCAACTATGGCATGATCCGCAATTGCTGGTGCATGAAAGGGGAAGGTCCATACATGCACGCATTAAGCCATTATACACAGTTGTTACTAGCACATATAGATAGCCACACAGTTTGGTGTACACATGCAGCAAATTGCTACGCATGCATAGATAGCCAAACAGTCTGTTGCACACGTGCTTTTTGCATGCAGGGGTACCCACATTGCAAACTGGTCGACAGCATGCAAAGTACATATCTAGTTCAACAACACTTCCGATATGCATGCACAGGCAAACACTATAGTGCAAGCATGCCACATATATGCAGGGACTGCCACACATTGTGTTACATACATGTTACTTGCATGCAAACTACACATCTGGTTCAACAACATTTGCAACACGCACGGATAGCGTTATAGTCTCACGCATACTTGCACTTGCATAAAAAGTGCACATCTTGTTCATCAACTACGCTGACATGCAGCCACAGCCTTCACCACATACACTTGATACACGCCTTGCACCGAATTGCTTAACCTTACTTGAGCCATGGCCGCCTGTTGGTAGTCAATGGTGATGGGTGGAGGATGATGAACGACACCAGTAGCTGCCCCCCCGCCGCCCCCCCCTTCATTCCTCAACCAACCTCACTGCCACCGCCAACAATCAGTACCACCAGTCACATCATTGATGGCTGTCAATGTAAGCATTTTTTGGGCTTGATAGGAGATGACAGCTGCAGATCATGGTTGGTCTTGAGTTGCGAGTATTGAAATTCTTGCACGCATTGCTGCCTTTGGCAACAATGGCTGACGGCGTAGTTGTTGCGGGCGGCGGTGTAGTCGACCTCGACATCATGGGCGACCACATCACTCCGTCAAGTGGTCAGCCTGGGACTAGGCAAGCGCCTGCAGATGTCATGGCTGTGGCCGAGGTGGCTCCACAGATAACTTATGGAGCGCCCGTACATGGGCGTGGGACGGGTGGTCTTGAAGAGCAGGGCCAGCGAGAGGGGGCGCAGAGAGGGGCTAGCTGCCACCAACCTTGTCCCCCTGACCCCCCTTTCACCCCAACCAGTAAACGTGACCGCCCTCCCGACCGCAGAGGTGCTCGTGCTTGATGCTTACATTGCATGTCTCTCCTGCACGCTGCAAGCGGCCATAGCACGCACTACATTGGCACTCGTGTAAATTTCACTTGCATGACTGCATCTCATGTCCTGTCCGTTCTCACTACCAGTCACATGCACACACATGTACTCACACTCACATGCGCTTAGTGTCTTCAGATATGCGAGCAAACTATCCCCAACCACATCATTATCAACATTGCACACGCTACATGCAGCACGCACAATCTGTTCATCATCCACAAGTTCTGCACGTGTACATGCACAAACACCAACATCCCCTCTTAATTGCATGAACAGGGTCTTGCTGCACGTGTTACAAGTCCTGCACATGTACATGCACAGTCACCGACATTCACTCAGTTTTAATGCCAGCATCATACACGCATGCAATCTCCACTTCATCAACCCATTTGCAACCTCACAAACGCTGCACGCTGCATGCAGAGTCTAGGCATTGTCCACATCATACACTTAGTCTTCAAGCAAGCACGCATGCATGCAGATGTATAATGCATCTATATATGTCAATGCAGGCGTTTACATCATTCTTGAAGGACGAGACCAAACTCTGCCAGATCAAAAGTTTTTCGCTTTTCACAAAGCAGGCAAGCGACCATTGCCTTCATCCCACATCCCACATCATGCATATGTAACCAAATCAATGTACCTAATGTCTGCAATCGATCGACACCCTACACCGTATTATGACGGAATCTTTATAGCTGATCGAGTCCGGCAGACTGGCAAGGGCCCGCCTTCAGGAGCTAACTGAGCAGCGCAACAGCCTAAGCACTCGCAGGGCCACTGCCTTGCAAAAGAGCATGGCGGCGACACGCTTCAGATGGTCTGAAGCGCTGAAAACGGCAACGCCCAACGAGAAAGGCAACTTGCACATTCGGCTAGCAGCCGCCACAGCAGAACACCAACAGCTGAACGGCCAGCTCGCCGACGTATGCAACGCGCTAAGAATGGTCCGTGTGTTCATTGCTCACAATTGACACTTGTTGTTGTTTTTGCAATCAGCTTCTCTCGGCTGACCGTGCTATACCTGCCTGCGCAGACTCAGGCTCAGTTGAACAACGTGCATATTGTGGGAGGCAAACACGCTGACTCATTCTATCGCAGTCTGAAATACGAGATGGAATGGGGTGATGGCAGCGATGCCAACACTGTCGCAAACACGGGTGCCAAAACCACTTCAACAAAGCACGGGTCCAAGAAAAGCCAAAAGACTCCAGGCGTCAGCACCACAGCCGGTATGTCATGTGGGCGTCGCAGCACCAGAGGGAAACGACCCACCAAAGGCTCAAAGCGTCTTCCAAGTCAAGCAAGCATTGCACGGCAGTCGCTTAAGCCACACCGATTTCGACCTGGCACTGTGGCCCTCAAGGAGATCCGCAAGTACCAGAAGACCACGGACCTGCTCCTGCGCAAGGTAGATATGCACATACGCAGAGCAACAATCTTGCATTCAATGCCGACTACGACACTCAGCTACTTGATTGCGTTGCCTCCATTCTCCAAGGTGGTCAGGGAGATTGGGCATGATATTCAGATAAAGGAATAGGGGCCACACGTTCGGTTAACTGCCGACGCAATCCTCGCGCTGAAAAAATCTTCGAAAATCTTCATTGTTTAGCTCTGCGAGCAGGTGTGTTTTCATTCAGTGCCATTCATACATGACTTACACAGTATTAAACTAATGCCACAAGCGTGTGTCTACAGCATCTCGCCGGCATCCATGCGAAGCGGGTCACCCTGATGCCGCAGGACATGGTGTTGGTGAAACACCTCAACTCAGACATTGCCAGATTGCCAAAGCTGAACATGAGTTAAGAGACTATAGCTTGTAGCTGTCCCCACACCCCTCCACAAAAAAAAAAGGGCCCGGCTTGTTTGGCAGTTGACTCTTGGGCTACTATTGGTGTATAGGTTACAAGGATTGTACAACTTGTCACTGTATATCCACCCTTCTTTAACTGTCTATGTACTGCATGTGCACACTCACATACACTAACCGCCAGCATGATTAGTCAATGCGGTCAAGCGCGCAGTTTAATGGAAATTATTATATCTTGATATCCATAACGCATGAACACACGCCATTCGCTACTAGTGTTGCGACATTAACATTCGCTGCCATTGTGTGCATTCAGTGACAACCCTGCGGCTTATTGTTGGCAAGTAATGTCACTTTGATTGGTTTGTTTAATTTCTGACGTAGACTGCCGTTATGCGCATGTAACAATATGCCTGTCAATTTCTGGTGGCAAGTAACGCCATATGCACACGAGATTTTTCCCGTGGACCAGGGCTGGTCCGCGGATACGGACCAGGGCCAACTTGCCCGGACGGCTTGGGGTCCGGACCAGGGTCGCCCACCTTGGTCTGCACGCGGGGACCAGGGCTGGTCCAAACAGTACGTAATTGTCCCACGGTCCCCCCAGCCAGGGTTGGTGCCGGTTGAAAGCCGGTGTAAATCGGACCGGGAATGGTACTTTGCAGGGACCATCCTTGGTCCGCTTTGTTTTTTTCAAGCCTACCGTATTTACCCGTATAGAAACCCCCCCCCCCTATTACAAGCCCCCCCAGCAAAAAAGGGTGGGGGGCTTGTGTAAATACTTACAAGCCCCCCCCACCGTTTACAAGCCCCCCTTTACACATTGGTGTCTTTATTCAACATGTGAATGGTACACAAACATCATTTCATGACATACATATCATAAAATGGGTCATATCAACATGGATGCAATGCAAAATGAGCATCACATCATGTGCATGTCCTACACCTCCTCACCATCTGAATCAGTTAGCCTCTCACTATCACTACTACTGATCTCATGCACTAGAGCACTACACCCAGCATGTGATGCTAACTTGGAGACCTGCCTCTGCTTCTCGATATGCTCCGGGCGCTCGTTCTCCTCATCCTCAAGGGCTTGCTGCTCTTCAAGGGGCAACTCATCACGAGTCAGAAGCTCATCACCATCCTGCTCACCACCCGCAGCGATATGCTCCTCGACAATGTCGTCCTCGATGCCGTCCATGGCATGGCTCAGACCACACTTGACAAATGCTTTCTTGATGAGGTCAACTGGTATCTTCTCCCAACTTCTGCGCACCCAGTCGCACAGCTGTCTTTCGGTTGGATGGCGTTGATGTCCAGCCGGAGTGAAGGTGTGCTGGCTAGGGTCAGCCATCCACATGGTGAACTGCACAATGCCCATGTCAACACTGCAATTGTACAATGCATACACTGTCAACACAACATGTTAAGCAACCCACCTCAGCACGCATCAGAGCCTTGAAGGGCTTGTTGATTGACACGTCCAGCGGCTGAACGATTGAAGTTAGTCCACCAGGAATGACCGCCATGTCAATGTGCGCGTGAAGAGCATCCGCCTTCACGCTATCACACAGATGGGCACTGAAGCTATCCCACACCAGCAGCGCGCGTTGACCGAATACCTAAAAATACACACGCATGCATGCGTGTGAGCATTGTTATGAAACATGTATTACCGAGCAGACATGTAAGCAACCAGTACCGACCTGTCTAGGGCATTTTCTCAACACCTCTTGAACATACAGCCGCGACAAGTCTTCGTTCATCCACCCCTTTGGATTGGCCCACACAATGACTCCTACCGGCTTGAGATCCCGTGGCACGGTAGCACGCTTGAAGATAATGACTGGAAGCAACTTCGAGCCATCGGCCGCACACCCAAGCACAACTGTCATGTTCTTTCATGACCGGTCCCCTTGACATGCAAATCTCTACTACCGCAGGTTGATCGTGGTGCCCGCCATGAGGTTGTATGGCATGGGCGTTTCGTCCACGTTCAAGATGGTTGGCAATGCGTACTTCTTGGAAGCGCGCATGGTTGTGACATAGCGCCGAAAAGCATCCACCTTTTCAACGCAGTCTTTGGGCAGCGCTGGGCAACTTTGGTGCGTCTTCTCACCAGGTCATGCCGTATCATGAAGCGGCGGAGCCACCGCAACGATGCCGTCATGTTGACGTGCTCCTCTGCAGCATGCTCCTCATTTCAGTGTTTGAGCAGCTCGCGCAAGCTCCTGTCAAGCATAGCACACACCAGGGCATTGCAATTAATGCACAACAAACAACAAGCAGTCACGCAACCAACTTGTGTGCGGACCTGAACTAAAGGCGCGGTGACAGCTAATCCTTTTGTGCGTTGATTCATTACAAAGTTCATGCACTCCTCGTCAATCTCAGGAGCTAAAACTGCCCTGCCTCCACCCTTCAACCGAAACCGCACTTGAGAAGTGCCCGCAATGTCAACTCTATTCTCTACCCATCTACGCAAGCTTTGTGTGGAGACGCCTGTCTTGCGTGATACTTCTTTCTTTGTCCACCCTTGATCCAGTAGTCGCAACACTTTTTGCTACACGCAAACACAAAGGGTGGGTTTGTGCAGTTAGAGGTGAGGAGAGAGTAAAAGGTGAGAGAGCGGGAGATGTATGTGCAGATGAACAGGTGTTGATGAGACAGAGGGTGGAGAGTGAAAGGTGAGAGAGGAGGAGATGAATGTGCAGATAAGCAGGTGTTGATGAGACAGAGGGTGGAGAGTGAAAGGTGAGAGAGGAGGAGATGAATGTGCAAATGAGCAGGTGTTGCTGAGAGGGTGGAGAGTAAGAAAGGGAGAAGGCAAACGAGAGTGCAAGTGTCGACGTTAATGCAGTACACGTGCATATGAGCAGAACAGAGGAGCAAGAGAGCAGATGATCACAAGTACAGGTGAGTAGTAATGCAGCACAAGTGCATTGCAGTGCAGACACGTACTTTTTGCCAATTCGTAAACTAGTTGCGCAAGTACCGATTCTCTTTCTGCGCTCCACGCTCTGTATGGAGCTCTTTGCGACCAACGCCAGCAGGGCGCTCACCGCTAGCATGGCAAGCTGCCACATCCGCCTCACATGCGGCTGCAGCGGCAGCGGCTGCAGCGGCGGCGGCGGCAGTTGCTGCGGCCGCGGCTGCTTGCGCCTCCTCAGCTAGCTTAGCCGCTGCTCTCCTCGCCTCCTGCCTCAAGCGGGCCATGCCAACCACGCCGCCGCCGGCGGCGTGGTTTTGGCCTGGGCCGCCTAGGCTGGGCGCAGTTCGCGCCGCCACACGTAACAAAGTGACGAGTGCGCGAGTTACGTCACTCGCAAGCACATCTGCTGGCCAATTACAAGCCCCCCCGTACCATTAAAAGCCCCCCCCTATTACAAGCCCCCTTGGCAAAAAAGGGTGGGGGGCTTCTGTAGAAAGGGAGGGCTTCTAAACGGGTAAATACGGTAGTTGCCTGTGACAAGAGCCGCGCACCAGCCATGGTCCGCACCTACGCACCTTGGCTGGTGCGCGTCTTTGAGATAGTTTACACATTGGCCGGCTGCAGCCGGACTTGTAAGAATTCAACCGGTAGCAATTGAAACAACTGTGCTTTGGCAGCTAACTGCGGTCAGCTGCGGCAATCAGGCCGGCTTGATTGCCGCAGCTGACTGTAGTTAGGCCGCTGCTGCTGGTGGCCTGGCGGGCGGCCTGGTGCCCCATACCAAGAGCACTAGGTCACGCCTCTGGCCTGTCCATGCTGGTTGTTCCTAGGCTTGCATGACTAGGCCAAGGACGGTCGAAAGGCCATCGCCATGGCCTTTCAGCCGCCTTCGCCTTCTACAGCCGAGCAATAACGTACATGCATACATGCATAAGTCAGCAGACACACACATCAACCAACTAACACAAACAATGGATAAGCACAATCAATTGGTTGTATTGCAACTACAGCAGCGAACAACTACTGGCATTTGTAACTACTTAGCTCAATGCACGTTGACTACCTACTTGCAACGCGCACACCCACCCACGCATAGCTGAACACTCAGTCACATGCGCACATTGCAAAACCCGTACCTCCCACAGCCTGATGCCTGCTCCTCCCTACCAGTAGAGTGCCACACCGTACCCCTGTTGTGCGAGGCCTGCAAGCGTGTGCGTCTACTCAGCATGCATGGTATGCGTTTGCGCATAGTGTGCGTGTGTACGAGCGTGCTACCTGCTCTGAACTTGCACCCATTGCGAGCAGGTGTGCGCTATGGTGTGATGCTTGTATGTGTGGCATTGTTTTGTGTGTTTGTTCAACACATATACGCGCAAACAAATAATGACCGTTTAAACTGCCTCATAGGCTCATAGGCACTGAACACTGCAGCTCATGAGGCAGCCTATGAGCCCGACTATGGCAACTGCCTAATAGGTTGCATTGAACAGTGCGGTCTATGAGCCCAATTGCAAGTTCAAGTGTGCGCGTGCGTGCACATTCACACATGAGCAATGTCTCACAACACACAAACATATACACATGCATACGCGTATGCACGCACGCACAAACGCACACGCATGCGCTTGCGCGCACACACTCTCGCACCTTAAAGATGGTGCTGAGCACGGGCAGCTGGGGCGAGGTGTAGTAGTAGTAGTGCGATGTACGCAAAGCAACGATTTGCTGATTGCCAGCTTGGGGGACAGTCCGCGTACATGCACGTGCGCATGCGCGTGAGTGCATGCACATGGACGCGTTGACATGCGCATGCGTGAATGCTTGTAGACGTGTGCATGTGCGCATCTCTTGAAGGAGGACGTGGGAGGGATGGACACCTGTTCACAAGTATAGTACACGCAAAACTGCCTTATAGGCCACACTGGACAGTGCGGGCTATAAGCCAGCTTGCAGCAACTGGCTCATAGGCCGCACTGGACAGTGCGGTCTTGCAACAGCTGGACACTGCGATGTGTAAAGCGACTGTAACAAAGAATGTGTATCTGTGTATGTGCATGCGTGTGCGATGAAGCACACGCATGCTTGCACACGCATGCCCGTGTGCGTGAGTTTGCGCTTGCGTATGCGCGGACATATCCTCCCCCATACCACATCTACTCAAGATTGTCGACACACTCATGCACGCAACACTCAATGACAGTCGGAGCTGTTGGCATGCAAACGCATACACACGAATGCGTGCTCATAACAAGCAGCTCTTACCTGCTTCTTGGTGGCGTGCTGCACCTCTCTCCGCTGACCTGCAGCCGTATGTTGGCAAGTGTGTGCACCTATGACGCACATGCGCATGTGTGTGAGCAGCGCCGCCGTCATATATGCTGCAGTTGTATGCGCGTGCGTTTGTGCGTCTGCATGCATGCGCATGCAGACTTGCATCATGTACACGGTGTGCTTGAGCGTGCAGACCTGGGTGTGCACGACTACTCATGCTTGTAGGGGGAAAGAGGGGACTCCCTCGCCTCCCTCTCAAGAGAATGAGGGAGGGGGAGGAGAGGAAAGGGGNGAAAGGGGGAGACGGGAACACACACAGAAACACACACTCACACTCATGCGTGTGCACAGCAACACCCGTGAGAGTGACAAACGCAGCAACACTGTGCATGTGACATCATGTGCATGGTGTGCATTATGTCACACATATACACGCACACATGCCCGTGCGCGTGCGCACACACACAATGAGTGGCACTGATCGCACCTTGAAGAGGGCACGGACAGCTGAGATGAGGACGACCTGTCTAATAGGCGGCACTGCAGCCAGCAGTCTCATAGGCGGCCTATAAGACAGTTCGTCCTCAGCCAGGGCTGAGGACGAACTGTCTTATAGGCTGAGTGACTCAGTCAGGGCTCATAGGCCGCACTGACCAGGCTGGTGCGGTTCATGAGCCTGCCTATTGCAAGACGCACGCACGCACGCACAGACACCCACATGCACACTCATGCGCATGCGCACAAACACCGCTTGTGGTACCCATCGCACCTTCAATATGTTGGAGCCTCCAACCTGAGGGCACGGACAGCTGGGGTGAGGTAGTGCTTACATACGCACTGCCTGCTTGGCAGCCGTGCGCTACAAACTCAACTCATGCCGGCTTGGCGGGCAGTCTGCGTACCTGCGCGCGAGCGTAGGTGTGAGCGTGCACATGCGCAAATGCTTGTACGTGTGCGTGTGCGTCAGTCAGTGCGGTCTATAAGCCGCCTATAGCAACTACCTCATAGGCTGCACTGGACTGTGCCGCACTGCCCTGTGCAGCCTGTGAGGCAGTTGCTTGGGCTGATAGACCGCGGTGGTCTATAGCCCAACAATGATGTGAATGTGTGCATATGCGTGCGTGCCAAAGTGCACTTGCATGCTTGTGGACAGTGCGCATGCCTGTGTGGGCAGTGCGGTCTATGAGCTCGTTGTAAGCATGTGCCTGCACATCTACACATGAGAAATGTCTCACAATGCGCGCACACGCAAGCGCACACTCTTGTCTTGGTGGGGCCTCCGCGGACTGTTGCGTTCAGGAACGCGCGGACATGCCCCCCTGCGCGAGCATCGCATTGTTGTTAGAAAGGGCGAGACATGCGCGCGTGTGTTGGCAAGTGCACATGCATGTGTGTTTGCATGCAAGAGATAGAGAAAGACCGTGTTGCCTGGCAGCAGCCAACGGCACCCTGCGTGTTACACATTAACACTGGCAGTGGCATAGACCGCTGTGCCCCCC
>RHPI01003488.1:0-58614 GCA_009103225.1 Chlorokybus atmophyticus
AGCCACTACTATAGGTAGTGCTGTTTACACAGTTCTTTGCGTGAGTGGGGGAGGAATTACACTGTTAAGTGAGGTGAATGAGCAAACAACACGTGGATGCTATGCCCTGACTGATGCTCACAAGCACGCCGCGACCAAGTACACAAAGCTCACAGCAAGAACAAGCACAGTGCACAAGAACATGCACAGGCTCTCACACGGTGAGGGGATCCTTGGGAACCAGGACGGTGTGTTCGTAGTTCAAGTCGCTTCACAAGCTCTTAGCTTTCTCACTTACAGTGTCACCAGCTGATCTGGTGAACACTGTGCTTACTTATACAAGTCAACTCATGACTGTCCAGAACATAAGCTAACGGTCATATCGAGGCTATTTCCACAGGAAATGCCCACTCGATATAGAACCGGACTTATAACTGAACTCACAACTGCACAGCTACGCGCGGTGCCTATGCAGGCTATGGTCACGAACTACTCTAGGGACATGACCTAGCTACTGGTCAGGGAGGCGCACGCGGGTTGCCATGCTGGTAAGCCGGGCGAGGGTCTCGCTGTAGGCATGCCCGATGGCGACTGGCATGCTGGGGCGATAGGCATGACACATCCCCACTCCCTTGAGTCGTTCCAGCACCGCTTCGATGTGCTGAAGATGCTCTTCGTTGCTGCGGCTGAAGATGAGGATGTCATCGATGTAGCACCGCGCATAGTCCAGCCCTTTCAGGGCTTTGTCCATGACGCGTTGAAACTTGGCGGGGGCATTCTTCAACCCGAATGGCATTACCTTCCATTGGTACAACTGTCGGTTGCCCCAGAAGGAGGTCTTGTGCTTGTCCTCGTCCTTGATGGCGATTGGGTTGTACCCCTGACGCATGTCCAGGATGCTGAAGACTGTGCAGTCTCCCACATCATGAAAAATACCCTTTGCTGTGGGCATGGGGTACCGGTCTTGCTTGGTCTTGTTGTTGAGGGGGCGATAGTTGCCACACATGCGTCGCTCTGTCCAGTTGCCTGCTGAATCCTTCTTCAGTGGCATGACGGTTGCTGCTGCGAAGTCCGATGTGGACTCTTCGATAAGGCCTGCATCCAGCAGCGCCTTACATCTCTGTTCCATTAAGTCTTCTTCCAACTTGAAGAGCCTGTATTGTCGTCGAAACACCGGCTCAGTGTCCACCAGCTCGATGTCCATCTGGTACACTGAGCATGTACCCAATGCCTTCACATTAAAGCTGAATTGGCTCCTCCATTTGTTGAGGAGAGCCTCCAGCTTCTCTCAAGTGTCTTCTGTGGCCAACGGGCCAATGGCATGGTCCCAGGAGGTTGCATTGGCAACCACAGGAATGTCCTCCACTGTCACTGCTGCTTGCTCCTCCATGCGGATCACCTCGAGGGTTGTGTGAGCTGCCTTGGTGTCGGCCACGCGATTAGCCCACCCCCCAGCCAAGTGTTCGAGATCCTCGAAGGACACGTGGCGGTCCTGCAACGCGAAGCTCAGCTCCAGCAGCCATACCATGCTGTTCTGGTCCATGGCGCGACCAAGCAGCTAGCATTGCTGGCTGTCCGTCAGCGATGAGCCCGTGATGCTGTTGGGGAAGAATCCCATGGCGCGTTCACGTTCGCGTGCGTTAGGTTCTTCCAACCTGTTGTTGGTCGCATCGAACACCATCCCGTCACCACCGTTCCGAAATGCGTAGGAGCCCGGGTAGGACACCAATGTTGGGAGTGCGCGACGGGGCTGACCGGGCTGATTGCACGGGTAGAAGTGGTTGTGGTCATGACGCCGGACAGGTTGTGCTGTGCGACCGGGGTCAAGGATGTCATCGACCAGCAGGTTGCGCGGCCGGGCGCTGCGCGTGTATTCGGCGGTCATGAGTTCCTCCACGCTGGCCAAGTTTGTCCATTTGGCACGTACACGATGTGCGCGCGAGCCATGTCGTGCCGCGTTCACCTTGAGTGGGTGCCCCAGAATGGAGCAAACTTGTCGGTAGCTAGAGGCCACATGCGGACGCTTGTCGTCCTCTAAAAGCACATTTTCGATGACGTACCCCAGGGGTCTGGAGATCTGGTGGTGTTGAAGGAGGTGGATGATTCTCATCAGCTCCCAAAACAGCCCGGAGCGAGGGTTTTCGAGGCCTTGCCCCTTGCCTGCCCTGGAGTGCCCTTGACATTCCCATCCAGCTATTAACAGGTCGACGTTGCCGAGGGACAGTAGGTGATCTTCAGTGATCAGCCGGATGTCCTGTGGCAATGCTTTGAGGCTGCCTTGCAACGCCGAGAGGGGCAGTTGACATGGATACCTGGCGTGCAGTTGGCGTAAGTGGTGCTTGAGGACCGTTTGCGCGTGTGGGTCTGGGTCGCAATAATAGTATTTGACAACCTTCACGCCTGTGTTGAGGACCGCAGCAAGACCGCTGCCAATGCCTCCAAACAGCTCCAACACTGTGATGCCCTGTTGCCTGCGAAAGGTGTGGAACTCCACCACTCCGGTGGCCACCATATGGTGGTCCTGCACCTTGACGTGGCTTCGGTAGTTGGGGAAGCGCGTGGTGATCAGTGGATGGCTGAGCAAGATGTGTGCGTCCACCTGTGCGCGCCAGCGCCGTTCAGCTGGGTCTTGTAATGCTACTTCCACGGTGGCATCCTCCTGCTCCTCGTTGTACGGGATGGGAGAGGGGTCGCCGGTTTGACACGGGGTTGTGGCACCAGCAGCGACTTGCGTCCGAGCACCGTCGTATATGGCCATTACAGCCTTACGGGTGCGGGCGTGTCTGCGTGTGGCCATGGCAGCCATTTTGCGTTGGGCGCGCGTGCGCGAGACCAACTCGAGAGGCAGGAAACCCTGTACCTCTCCGTCATCCTCATCCCAATGTGGCCGAAACCACGCTCGCTCTGTCCAGCAGTCGAGGCCCATGCCCACAGGGAAGTTGAAGTCCTGCCCAAGCAGAAAGTCGAAGGAGCCGGCATTGGTGACCACACATTGCTGGACGATCTCGGTCGTGTGGGTTGGGTCCAGCCCTGTCAACCGAATGCAAAAGGCCTCCCTGGTGACTCCCATCACCTTATGTCGGCTACCTGTGGCAGTGTCCAACACGTACGGGCAAGGCACCAAGTCGGAGCTGGTTATGCCTAAAGACCGCGCGAGGAAGCGCCCGATGATGACAGGCTGTGCTCCGGTGTCCAACATTACCCGCTTGGGTGTCAGACCGTTGATGGTAACGTGCTTGCCTTCGTTGGCCACCATGGCAGCATTGGCGTCGATACGCAGCCTCTTCATACGAGGTGTCTGTACCTCTGACTGAGTTGTCTCAGCTGGAGGTGCTGAGCGCATGGCAGCCAGAGCTCCTCTACCTGCTGGGTCCGGAGAACCCCCTCCTTGCCCTCTCCCTCTGCCGAACCGACCTTGTCGTGGTGGTTGGTAGACACGGGGGGGCCTCGGTGCTGGAGGTTCCGGCGCTGGTCGTGGTGGCGGCGCAGGTGGATGACGCCTCTGCGAAGCTGGAATCATGCCCGCGGGTGTACCCAATGGCTGTGGAGGAAACCCCGGCGGACCCGGTGTTTGTGGGCCTGCCTCGCGTTCCGCTTGCTCCGCGGCGTACGTCCATCGAACAGCATGAGCCGCTTCTCCAACCAATGTCCCCTCCCACGTGGCCGTGGGCTCGGTGTCCGTGTCGGTCCAATGATGATATTGAGGCATGGGCTGCAGGTATACGGCGCGTAGTAGCTGTCGCCGCATGTCGTGAGTGATGGTGGGGACTCGCAAGATCCCTGCCAAGTAGGCATCCCATCTTCCTTGTACCACTCCCACATCGAGCACGGTCATGGCGCGAGCGCGTAGGGTGCGCTGGAGGTCAGTCTGCTGTGCGTGTAGCTCATGAGCAATGGCGATGCGCCGCCGTTGCCGTGCAGCTTCCACCCCTGGCAGCCGCAGCATTGCCTCTTGCACTCCCTCCAGCGTGTCCGGGGCTGTGGTGGCAGCCTCGTTGTATGCTTGTCGCAGCGAACGAACGAATGCCCCCAACCATGATGCTCGGTTGCCAAAGGCAAACAGGGGGACAGCAGGGTGATTGGCAACGAGCCATGTCACGAGACGGGCTCGAGCGGCGCTGCCCTCTTGCATCCCCATCATCTGTCTTAATGTGTTGCCCAGGCTTGTGCAACATGACTGCTTGCCGGATGAGTGCGGTACGGAGTTGTTGCTCCCCCACCATACCAGCTCCTCCTCGTTGTGTGGTGTCCCCTTGCGGGGTGAGGTACCCTCGCCCTGCATCGCGTTGATCCTCAGGCATGTCTTCGACCAAAGAAGGCAGCAGCGGGGCGATTACCCCCCTCAATTGTTGGGCCAACGCTCTCGCTTGGTCCGCAACAGTTGCGTGTCCTGGCTGCTCGATGCACACGGATTGACGTTCAAGGACCATGAATGGTCCGTGACCATGAATGGTCCGTGCAGGACCGGGATTTTCCCCTGCTAAGTGAAATTGCCGGACCATGTATGGTCCGGCTTCATGGACAGTCGGACCATGCATGGTCCAACTGTCCATGAAAGCCGAATTTCACGTGAATGGTACCATTGTCCCTTGGTACGGACCATTAAAGGTCCGGCCGATTACTGTTGCGTCAGGACCAGGTATGGTCCGGCCATCAGACCAGGGACAAAATCATATCATTACAATATTTCAATCATAACTGGTCCGGTTAGCGGACCATGGACCGAATTGTATTATGGAACAATGTAAATGAGTGCAAATGCAGTAAAAGTTGAAACATCTTTGTCGGCGGCACCGGCTACGCCCAACCTGCGGCGCACGAGGCCGCGGCCAGCTCCGCGGCGTTAGTGGAATGATTAGTCAAGAACACACGCATCGGCCGGAATCGAACCCAGTACCTTTAGCATATCAAAGACGACGCCCTAACCACTAAGCTACAAGTGCACGTACCGGTAGGGTTGCATGGCAACCTATATTATGTAGTGTTGCATGCGCCGCTTGGCGACTGTCGGCCGGCGGCAGTAATTGCCGATGGACAGTCGGAGATTGTCACTTTGATAGGCCCATAGGCTGAGCCCATGCAACTGTAGCATTCATAGGCTGTACCAGTTACATGGACGGTGGCAAACTACATACCGGTAGCCGCGAACTCGGCGGTTGTCAATACGCCAGTACAATTTGTAGACTTGTTAGGGGCTGTCATTGTGACAATGCTTAGCGATAGTAGCCAAATTGCGACTGTCAATGCAGCCAGTGTACCTTATCGGGCTGTCGATGATTCTGTGGTCGCATGAGGCTTTTATAGGCCATTTATGAGGTTATACAAGTAAGGCTACAAGTTATAACATCTGACATTGCTTGCGCTTTCGTTTCGTACAAATCATTAAAACCAAACATACCATAAACTACGCCTAGCAATGCAACATGCGAACAGCATCAACATATGTATTCATGGTATGATGTTAACGGTTGTCAACATTATGATAATGTAATAACCAACAAACTATATATAATGTAATTAACACGCGCAACGCATGGATGTAAATTTGATATAATGATTTTTTTAGACTATGTAATTGTACAGCAATCATAACACTTTGTACGATCATATTCTTATACATTATTTGAGATGTATACAATTTTGCATAAGAAAGGTCTAATGCACATGTGTGCGCGCATCAATATACTTACAACAATGTATATACATGAAATAATAGATATGAAGTAATTGCACGGCTGCAAATTGCGGCCGCAATTCGTCAACAATTTTTGCTTGTATACCTTAAGCGTATTCCTACATGCACACACGTATATTTATCAATATATATATATACATATATGTATATATGTGTATATATACACATATATTTATATGTATACACATATCCATATATACATATATAGGCCACAAGTGGGCAGCCGCAACTGGTCGGCGGCTGTCAAGTTAAAGTGTACGTAGTGTACGTGGACAGCCGGCTGTCAATATACAATGACAGCCGCCGACCATTTGCGACTGTCCACTTTATAATTAGCGGCGACAGTCGGTGCGGCCTGTCATTTGTTAAATGATACACACAATGTACGTATGTACTCGTTGATGCAATAACGATACTACAGTCATGGTACACGTGTAGCGCGCCCTGCAGGGCCGCCAACCAGCAACATTGCTGGTCCATGCCGCCCCATACATGGTGCGGCACGGACCATGTACGGTGCGCGGCTGCCGGGCCGCTGAGCCGCGGGCCCACTCCTGGTCCGCATCCAGGAACCAGCGTAGAGTACTGGTCCGTGCCGCACCATACAAGGTGCGGCACGGACCATATGTGGTGCGCGACTGCGCGCCAGGTGTTGGGGCCCCAAAAGGACCATGGACGGTCCGTCCCTCGCGGACCAGACACTCGTGGTCCGCGGGGACGGACCATGTATGGCCCGCGGGGTCCGTGGAAGGACCATGCATGGTCCCCGAACGTCAATCCGTGTGATGGCGAGTGCCGTGGAGTACGCTGTGGTCAGCCCCGTAGAGGCGCCGGCAACATTTGCTGGCGCTACGGTCGGTACGATAACGGCGTGTGCTGCTTCGTACGCTTGTCGGCGCGCGTCCACTTGGACAGCTTGGTCCATGCGATATCGATGGGCCTGTTCGAGTGCAGAGAAACGCTCTTGACGACTGCCTGGAGTGAGCCCCCGGAGAGCGGGATCAGCGCCCAGCGCGATGTTAGACATGGCGACCACGAGGTCTTGCATTTTGTGTCGCTGGAGGCCGAGTGGGTCCAGTGGCGAGGGCTCGAAGTCGATCTGTTGAGCGGGCATGGGTTGCTGCGTTTGACTGGGTGCGCCCTGCAATCGTGCGTGTAATGCCAGGAACAACTGGATGGACAGCTCCAATACCGCAGGTCGTCGATAGGTGACCCCGAACAGACGATCCCTCATCTCTGGTGCAGTGCCGGCGAGGATTTCATCCTCCAGCTGCTGTTGTGTGGGTTCCGGCAGCATGTGGTATTCTGGAGGCGGCAGGGGCAAGATGCGATCATCGCGTGCCACGCGCGTGGTGCGTTGCCCCCCTGGTCCGTACGCAACGGTGGTGGGCTCCACATTGCGCAGAATCGACGCCCAGGCGCGTCCTGCTTGTGGCCCGCGTGGCACTTGCTGTGTGACGTCCAATGCTGGTGGCGGTGCCGTTCGAACCTCAGGAAGTGGTGCAGTGGGTATGGCAGCACTACAGGAGGCGATGGTGGTGGCACCTGCAGCAGTCGTTGTTACTGAGGTGGCGGCTGTGAGGGTGGCAGCAGTTGCGGTTGATGTCGTCGCTTCGATGGAGGCAGGAGTGGTGAATTCACCACTTACAAACCCAACGACCATGGTTGTTGCGGCGTGGGTGCTCTCCATCACCGGGGACAGCGTGGTGCCAAGAGTGGTGACACCTGCTGTCGTGGTCGGTGTGGACGCCGATGTTGTCGTCGACGGCGTCGTCCCAGCGGTGGTTGTGGCTGCCGAGGCAGCACCACTTGTGGCGTCCGACGATGCCGCTGTTGACGACGCGCCAGCTTCCCTACGCGCACGTCTGGATGGTTGTACGCGTGACGGCGTGGGAGTGTCCCTATCCCGTTTCGGTGCCATCAGTGCCCACCTAGCAGCATAGCAGGCTTGATAGTCCTGCTTCTTGTTCTCCTCCAACTGTGCCACGCGCGCCATCAGGGCTGCCACTTGGTCAATAGCCGGTGGATTGGTTGGTGCCTTTACAGCAGCAGCTCCAGCACGAGGACGTCCCTCAAGTCCTTTGTGCTGTGGAGGGCGGTTTTTCCCTCTATAGCCAGCTTCTTCCTTGCGGGCGCCAGCGTTGTTGTAGTTGTTGGGGTTGTGGCCACCAGCGTTGTTGCCGTTGTTGCGACCACCAGCGTTGTTGCTGTTGTTGTAGCCGCCAGCGTGGTTGCTGTTGTTGTAGCCCCCGTTGTTGTTGTGATTGTTGTTGTTGTTGTTGCCGCGGTAGCCAACAGCGTTGTTGCCGTTGTTGTAGCTAATAGAGGGCCGCAGCTCAGGGAACTTGAGCCAGCATACTGTCTCCAAGTGTCCCGTCTTGTGGCAGTGGTCGCACACAAGGTTGCCGTAATCTTCGGTGCACTCCTTTTGGTAGTGGCCATGTCGACCACACCGGTGGCACAGCACTGGAGCCACAAGGGCAGCATGAGCTGCCCGTTTATCCTTGTGGTGGATGCCTTGCGGCTCTCGGCTGCGGTCCCGCTGAAGAGGCTCTGCACTTGTGCCTGCCATAGGCCGTGAGGCACTGCGGTTGGTGTCCAGCACCGCTTTCTCATACACTGCACGCTTATAGATGACTTGTGCAGTCTCGAAAGCTTCCGTGAGGGTGTAGCCGAGGGGCCTGCTGTAGTTCAGCGTCAGGCGCGTTGACTCACTCAGGGTGGGATCCAACTCGGCCACATACACCACTGCTGCCGCCTCCTCACTGACAATCTTGTAGTCAGTGTCTTTAAGCAACCCTTCCAACCGTGAATACAGTCGGAGGGGGTCCTCGTGGGGCTTCCATCGAAAACGCCTCAACTCCTACACCTTGCTGTTGGTTTGAGGTGGGAAGGTGCGCCGGAGTGCGGCGTAGAGGTCCTTCAACGGGGAGTCCGACATGGCCGCGCCCATCGTGAGCGCGGATGCACGCAATGCCACTGAGCCGAGGGTGAAAACACTGGCTCCCGCTGGAGCACGCGAGTTCGGTGTTGGTAGCAGGGGCGTACCCATCTCCAATGCTGCAGCTTGCTGCTCCTCTTGTTGCTCCCTAATGATGGCAGCGGTGCGGTTGAGTATCCCGATCCGGCGCTCGGCCTTCTTGCTTTCGATCTCCGCAGGAGTCAATGAGGCCACTACCACCTCAACCTCTTCATTCTCTGCCTTCTCCATGGCTGCAGCTAGAGAGAGACCCGTGACTGAGGCGGGCGGGGCCGCTGCTACAGGAACAGTAACCGATGGGCTGTGCAGTGACGTGGCGGCTGTTGTGCTGGCCAACTCGCCATAGCCATCAATCTTGTGCAACTCAGCGACGGACTTCCACACATCGTGTGCTTCGTGGTCAAGGTATTGAGCGGACACATGAAACGATACCTCATCTGTCCAGTCCTTGCTCTTGAGGGCTTGCTGCCGCATCTTGGAGTGGAACTTGATGATGAACTCGTCAAGTGAGGTGGTGCCAGGGCGTCCGGAGAAGCGTAGGGAGTTGGTTGAGCTGGAAGGCTCCATCTCTTCGTCGTCACTGTCCGACGGTGGTGGAGATGCTCGTTGGCGAGGAGTGGAGTGAGAGGAGGTGAAGCCGGAGACGGGGCGTGAGCCTCTGCTGCTACGGTAATCGCTCCCTTCACTTGCGCGCTCGTAGGTAAGGTTGGAGGTTGGGCTCCAGCTGTTGAGGTCCCCTTCTTTTATTGGCGAGAAAGGGGTGGGCCTGCTCATACAGCTGATGCGATGGTGAAAGTGGATGAAGGGTAGAGTGTTTGTGCTCTACAATGGGATCTCCAGTGCTGCTATCACCCAACACACTAGCGCTTGTGCGCGCTATGCGATGACGGTGACAACACTGCACTGTGATGTGTACAACTACAGATTGCGATGCTGATGTACAGCCTGCAACTACACTCACTTGAGCAAAGAGGGTGGCACTGTAAGTCAACAAGCCATTACGATAGGTAGTGCTGTTTACACAGTTCTTTGCGTGAGTGGAAGAGAAATTGCACTGTTAAGTGAGGTGAATGAGCAAGCAACACGTGGATGCTATGCCCTGACTGATGCCAACAAGCACACCGCGACCAAGTACACAAAGCTCACAGCACGGACAAGCACAGTGCACAAGAACATGCACAGGCTCTCACACGATGAGGGGATTCTTGGGAACCAGGACGGTGTGTTTCGTAGTTCAAGTCGCTTCACAAGCTCTTAGCTTTCTCACTTACAGTGTTACCAGCTGATCCGGTGAACACTGTGCCTACTTATACAAGTCAACTCATGACTGCCCAGAACATAAGCTAACGGTCATATCGAGGCTATTTCCACAGGAAATGCCCACTCGATATAGAACCTGACTTATAACTGAACTCACAACTGAACAGCTACGCGCGGTGCCTATGTAGGCTATGGTCATGAGCTACTCCAGGGACATGACCTAGCTACTGGTCAGAGACGCGCGCGGGTTGCCATGCTGGTAAGCCGGGCGAGGGTCTCGCTGTAGGCATGCCCGATGATGACTGGCATGCTTGGGCGATAGGCATGACAATATAGATGTTGCGCTATTGCAGATGACAACAGCATTTGGTTAATCTTGGTGCTGTATCATATTTATCTGCATACGATATATGGCAGTATCCATTGCATTTGATATGTGAAGATGTGAAGGATAGCCATCATTTTTAGGTTAAAACTGTGTAAAACCCATTTAATTGTGAGTAATTAAAACGCTATCAATAATGAACACGCGCACTTCACATGGTTGTCAAGCTTGCCAACCCACAAAAAAACATAACGTTTATATGGTATGAATTTTGTGTTTCAGCATGTTCGTAGAAGAGGGAGGATGAATACTACGGACGAGTAATACAATTGTTGAATGGGTGTTGCTGTTATCGTGACAATCATCACATTGTGTCTGGCAAGCTGCAATTATTGTGCGCTGAGCGGATATTGTAATATCTGACAATGTCAATGTAACGCATGCACCAAAGATGCAGTGCGCTCAAAAAGTTGAACTTGGCTTCTACGTTTTGAGGCAGGGGGTCCGCACATAAGATCACGAGGAAATGCACATGGTGTATGTGTGTGTGTGTGTATTGTGTGCTATGCGTGTGCTCATGTACTCATGTACAACCTTGGCTCAGCCTTACAAACGTCAATGCTTGAGCTTGCATTGCATCAAATTTGTTGAATTGCAACAAAGCAAAATTGTCACAACTCACTCGACCACAAAAGACTTGATGCTTTTATGGTCGATTTGTGGTAAACTAATGTACCTTCCCGATACATTCCCCCCCACTTAAGAACGCTGACGTCCTTGGCAGCTGGCTCCCATCAGCTGGGGAATCATCCCAGGGGTCTGAGTAGGGTCGGTCACCGGCCCCACCGCCCAAGGACCGGCCAATTTAGGCCCATACCGGTCAACGCGCGCATAGCGCACCGTTGCCGGCCCCACAGGTCGCATCGCGACAGGCAGGTCGCGTACTGCTGACTGAACGCCGGCGCGCCTTCCATTAAGCAAGTCGCGACCCATCGATGATGGCACTTATGACCATTTCTATGTTACTGGATCGAGAAACAACGACCGCGGAATTCGTGTGCAAGGCAGGAATTAAACCCGGGTTACAAGCTCCGATGACCAATGTCACAGCCCACTCGACCACAAAAGACTTGATACTTTTATGGTCGATTTGTGGTATTTTGATGTACCTTCGCGTTACAAAAATGCGATTGTGGCAGAAAACATCAACAACACAAGACAGTCGCACAGAAGGAGGGGGAGAAGAAGGTGTCCCGCGGCGCTATATATTACAAAATCCAATATGCTGAAATATGCACCTCCCATCTGCACATCTTTTATTTTGTTGAACAAATGAGCGAACATGAGGAGAAGTCTCGCGGAGTTGTTGACAGCTACGAGCACATTAAGCTATATATAAAGCATGCACATCACGTTACTTTCTAACCTTGATGCATTCAACAACACAATGAGGAGGAGCGGAAAGCTAGCCAGCTTTTAGTTGTCAGGCTTTTGTGTTCTGCACTTTTACTTGCATGGCAAGCAATGAGAATTGAAGATGCTGCAACCGACTGGCATGCACTGGTAGGCAGTGCATGGCTCGAGCAAACACGTCAGCCATGTGGCCCACATGATGTGGGGCGTTCGCTTGTTCAAATCAAACTTGACCGTCGTTGCTTATATGGAGGGTGGACATTGTACCGCGAATCCCGTTTTCGTACACCCAAATGCCCTGCTGCGCGGTAACCTGGCCACCCGCACTGCGCAACACCGGTCCCGATGGGAATTCTGGCGGCGAACAATGCCGTTGACACCACCAGCGCCGCCGCCAACGCTGCTGAGAACCAAAGGCGCACAAGCACTGAGCGTGTCTAGGGGTGGGGGAGCCACACTGTGAAAGTCAGGGTCCCATCAATTTGCTTGAAGGAGGCGCCTTAGAGCTGGTGTTGGTGGAGATTTGTGGTACTGGTTGTTGGGCAGGACCCAAGCCAGGCCAAGTCAGGCCAGGCCGGGCCAAGCCAGGCCAGGCCAAAAGCCGCACAGAGCACTGAAGCCCTTGGTTGCCAATATGTGCAATCCACATGACGTGTTCACAAGCAGTTGACAAGCAAGCAGTGGGCGGGGCTAGCAGAATGTTGACGTGATGTGCTGCGACGGGATTTGACCAGTAGCATGGTCGTCATGCCAGCTTCCGCTGCAAGGCTTGAGGACATTGTGGAGGGGCTGTCGTCGCTCGATACCGAGGCCAGATTAAAGGCGCTGAGGGACGTGAAGAACTCCATCATCGGCAACAAGACCAAGAAGATCAGCTACATCAAACTTGGCGCCGTGCCCAGGGTGGTTGAGATCCTCGCCTCCGACACCGAATCCTCCCTTCTCGTCCAGTCCGCTGCCACTGTTGGGTCGTTCGCTTGCGGCATTGACGATGGAGTGCGCGCGGTACGTGCTGGTTGTGGTCGTTGTTGTCGCTATTGCTGTCGTTGTTATTGTTGAGTCCTGTACACCCTCATGCATCAATACTCCTGTAACCGTGTTGTTGTTGTTTTTGTAACCGTAGCAGTGTAGTCCAAGACACCACCACATGCGTTCTTGTAACCGCTGGTCACAATTTGCGAGTATGAAGTCTACAACAAGCATGTGAAACTGTAGCAGTTTCAACTTGAACTGTTCCCTTTGCTGAGTGCCATGGTTTCTGTCAGACACCTCCTCGTCAGGCAGGACCTTTGTGGCTGCTGCAACTGTGTATGCAATCAAGGAGGACGTGGAGACTGTATGAGCAAATTGTTGAATAACATGTTGCCAGGACTGTGCTGGTCCCATTACCTTTCAAGTGTGTTCTTCAAGCAGTCGCGGTCTGCTGCAGGTGCTGGACAGCAACGTTCTCCCGCACTTGTTCAAGATGCTCTCCAGTTCTGATAGTAAGGTCATGGAGGCGGGCGTGCGGTCGCTCAAGCTCATATTCCAAAGCAGCTTGGCGCCCAAAGCACGTGTGTTTGAAGGCACAACCATGCAGCTGATGATGTCATTGCTGAACCACCAGAACGACAGCATCGCAGAAGTGGCGGCCAGCGTCCTCGCAAGATGTTGTGAGACAACAGAGCAGCAGGAGGCCATAGCCGCTGCGGGCGGACTGCAAGGTGTGTTCCGATTGCTCGCGTCACCCGTTTCAAGAAGACCGGTATGTTGAACACAAAGGAACAACTTGTGCTTCCAAGAAGTGTGTGTTGTAGGGTGGTAATTGACCGCTTGCTGTGCTGGACTTGTAGGAGGCTGCATTGGACGTGCTTGCTGCTTTGACTCGAGACAAAGAGGCCATCTCCCGGCAAGTGTATGAAGCGCAAGATGCCATGGACCACATACGAAGATTGCTTAAGGACTCCCACCCACGAATACGACTGCTGGCCTGCACGTGCGTGGTGAACATTGACAAGGCCTACAAGCTCGCAAAGCTGCAGGGCGATGTCAGGGTGGTAGTTCTGCCGGCGATTGTGAAATTGTTGGGTGAAGGCAGTACCATAGCGGAGGATGCGCTGTTTCTCCTGGCCAAATTGATTGAAGACAACGACTCGCTTCAGAGGTTGGCATGCGGAGCGGACGCCATCTCGCGGGCTGCAACATTTCTGAGTCAGGCAGCTTCCACAAGGTTGAAGCACGGGGCACTCTGTGCATTGAGTGCGCTGTGCTCCAGCCTCGAAGAGGCCCGCGCTCAGCTTGTCGACAACGAGGTGCTTATGATGAATTCTTTGCTTCCTGCTGTGCTTCGATTAGCACCTAGTAACCTATGCACACTTGCCATTTGTGCCTTGGTGTTCTGACTTCGCAGCTTATGCGGCTTGCATGCAGGAGGTTTGGCATCAAGCTTTGCCTGTTATTGTGTCGTCGCTGAGTAATATTTCGGAACACGTTCGGGAAGCAGCTTGCAACTGCGTCTGCAGCCTCTCCCGTTCTGTTCAGGTGCTGCCTTCAGCATGCATTGTGCAGAGGACCACACACAGCAGTGGCAACTTGTGGCGAGCTTTCGTGTTGTGTCAAAGGGCTTGCAAGACAGCTTGCAGGGCTCATAGGACTCCGAGGGCGCGTAACAATGTTTCCATCACGCATGACTGTTGGTTGCATGGACTGCCCTTAACTATGGCATCAACAGGCTTTGCGCAAGGGCTTCAGTAATGTGGACTGCGCGCCGGCCTTGTTGAGACTGCTAGAGGATGGCACTTCACCTACAGTGCAGGTATGTCTAGCAGCCTTGGACATCCAACTTGCGTAGCAGCATAGGGCCTGCCTGCCAAAGGGTTCAGTAACAAATACTTTCTGTGTTACAGGTTGCGGCTGCCAAGGCGATATGCAACATGGTGTTGGATTTTGCTCCCATGAAGAAGGTAATGCAGCTTCAACGCAGTGACCTCCAGCACAGTGCTGACAGGTGTCCCCCATCAGGGTGTACTTGCTGCAGGTCTGCCAATCCTTGTTGCCCATGCGCATTCCATGGAGCCACAATTGCGTGTATTGAGTGTGAAGACCATTGAGAACTTGCTGTTCTCCTCGACTGTCCAAGTCAAGGAGCAGGTGATGGCAGCCCTAACATATCCCGCGCTATTAGATCTGCTGCAAGGTAGGTCTCATGTACACTGAATGCAGTGAATCAATGCTTGAGTGTTGTGATGTTGTCAACAAACTTTGCTCACTGTCATGATAAGCAACTGTGTTGCCCTTGCAGATCCAGAAGAAGAGGCTCAAGAACACGCTGTTGCTGCGCTTCGCAACTTGGTTTTTGGGCAGGTATGGTCTTTGACTTCCAAGAGCTTGCCTGTCCTTCCAACTGCATACGCCTCGAACGGAACTAACAAATATGACTGCACTGCTTGTGTGGCAGCCAGAAGACGTGGATCGTGTACTGTTGTTTGAAAATGGCGCTCTTCTACGCGTTGTTGAGCGCACGCTGTTGTCCAGAAGGCACGAAATACTGCTGCAGGTACTGTCTTAGCAGCATTAAGCATATCTGGGTAGCAGAGCTAGCAGTAGCACTACAAACGAGTGACCTGGATAAGCAGTGGTACTGAGTCTTTACTGTGTGGCAGTCGCTCTACTGCATCTGCAATATTGCAGCTGCTACGGAAGCTGCGAAGGAAGCTGTGATGGCAAGCAGTGTGCTGGAATCACTTCCACCACTCATGGCTGATGCGAGTGCTCAGATTCGGGTTGCAGCCATCTGGTAGAATTCTTGGCATCAGTCTGTCACCGGGTGCTGGACAACTATGTCCTCAGAGCTTTCATTGCAGGATACTCATCAACTTGAGCTGGAGAGAAGGGTGTCCACCTTTGGCTGTTTCGGAGCGGGTTGCACGGCTGAAATACCGAGGCCTTGATGTGAAGCTGGCAGCTATGCTAGACGACCCATCATTGGAAGTCAAGGTACGACACACCCTTGGGTGGTATTCAGGGCTTTGTTGCGGTCAAACTCACGGCATTCCATTGCACAATGCAGGACCGCGTGAGGATAGCACTGGAACACTTTGCTGCGGCAAGCGAGCGCCGAAGTACAGATGAAGAAATGCAGCTGACACCTTTAAGATAGCAGTATGCAGGTGTACATATGCATATGCAAAAGCCGCTGCACAGTTTGGTGTCATGGCAGGTTATCTGTGTTACCGTCTCAGGGGAGGAAAGGCAACTAGCAGCTTATTTTCAGGCGAAACAATAGCTGCTACATAAGCTACCAACTTGACCTCCAACCCTAGATTACGCATCCAGTCAGCTCGCGCTGTATCTATAAGCAGTTTGCACTGCTCGCCCAGCAAAGCCATCTCCTCTACTGAGAGATCCAAAGGGCCAATGATGCCTCCAGTTGTCAACCCGTGTTTGGGTTTGACACTACACACAGCCCAGCTGCTCATTCTAGTCATTAAGTTGAAGTCGGTGGGACTGAAGCCCCTCTCTGCAAACCAAGCTGTATCTGCACAGCGTGTTGCACTTCAAAGGATGGACATGGGAAGAAATACACAGCCAGAGTCTCAAGAGAGTGGCCTTAGCAAGTATGTCTCCTTACTTATAAATGAATGCCAGCGGCACAGGTGGTGACAGCAAGGAGCAACACATAAGCCGTAGAACTGTGTATGGTGTTGGTCACTTGCAAGGACAGAGCTTTGCAGCAAGCGGCCGCAGCAATTGAGTGTCATATCTGCAGCAATGAAGTACACATGACAGCAATTAAGCACATGACAGCAATTAAGTACAAACATAACAACAGCAAGCAGCGTGCTTGTATCTGACAGACTGCCATCACCACTGCAGCATAGACATCAGTTGGCAGACGTGTAAAGCCGCAGAATCTGCAACTTAGTTCCATACCTGTAGCTGGGCCACAGATGTGTTTGCCAACAGCAACAAACTTCTGGTCGTTAAGCTCCTGAACCCCAGCCAGGTCCAAGTCTTGAACTGGCGCCGCAACACACAACAGTAGGTAAGCGTGCAACTTGTGCTACACTCTGCATACATAGTCCAACTTACTGTCAAGGTGCAGGCGCTTGATACACTGTAGTTGTTTCTGTTCACCGCGCTCTGCCTGCATCAAGTGCGCATACATTGATGCCTTGTTGTCTTGGCTTACACAACAGATTGCAACGCGCCGCCATGCGGAGTGTAACTGTAACTGTGCTCTCACCTTGAAGCGGTATGCGCGCCGCTCAACTAAGAACACGTCTTTCACGCCACAACACTCCCACAGCATGTGACTCAAGTAGCCCCTGCCAGCACCAAACTCCACCACTGCAGGCATGCCGGCAGACTCAGGGTGGCTCACAGTAGCATTGTCTGTGAACTCCTGTACACAAGAACTAGAAGGCAACAGTCCGACCAGTTGTAGATGTCCTATGATGGACGCTTGCTGTAGTGCATGCTTGAGTGAATACGGCGTTGCCCTGCAACATGCAACCGCATGTATGAGCGACCATACATTAAAGCTCGCATAGAGTGTGCAGACAGGTTGCTGGATCCGTGCAGCACCTGCCTGCATTGCCAGATACATAAGAAGCACATTCTTCAGGACAGAGCAACTCCACTGTCGGTGGCTTTGGGAACTCCGCAGCGCATGTTTGGCGGATGCGCGCAATCAGTGTGGTGAGGTCTATTTCGCCGATTGGCACATCAGGGTCTCCTTGTTGAGGAACGGAGCAACCAACGACGTTACAATCTTTCCGGTAGTAAGGCTGGCTATGCATGCGAGCTGCTTGTATGGTGGATGGACAGCGCGGGACATGGGCATCCACCTCCGCCGCTGGAACGGAACTGGACAAGGGCAGCAAGCGTTTGGGCAACTGATGCTTGTGCTAAGGGCTGGATGCAAGTGCACAGCACTCGAGCATGGTTGTTTCCTGGCATCTACTTCTAGTACAAATAGTCCATACATGATGGCTGTGTTGCGATTGATATTGTGAAAGCAACAGCAGACATGCTCTTGCGCGACCAAACAGCATCGCACTCAGTCAATATCTACTCTACGCAGTATAACAACATGCAGAATTCTGCCATACTGTCTGGTGTTTGCAAGCTGTACGAGCACGACAAACCAAACGCTAAAGAGCAACTATAGTAATGCCTGTGTGCTAAGATTTAAGGCAATGCAACATGGGAATTGTCTATGCCGCATGCTGTCCAGTGTAACATTTGTTAACAACGCATGTGCCGTGCGAGAGGCTGTCACGGGCGGGCACTCACTGAGATGGGTCCACAGGGCATGGGACTCGCAGACAACTGGGCGCATGATTCCCGCAGTACTCAGAACCAGGCCGAGGCGCCAACCGACATCGGCGTCCTTTGGCAGGAACATACATCAAGCACGTCACCCTCTCCTCACCCATACCGCCGACGACCCTGGCACCGCCGCCGCCGCCGCCGCTACACCCTGACTGCAGGGTTTGGTGATCCATGATGATGGCCACGCAGTTCATTGAGCGTGCTAAGCGTTCAGTGAACCTGAGAGTCTCGCTCACCATCCGCCGCGTCCTTGTCAGAATTTGCCACTTGCACTGTATTTGAATCATCATCTTCACACACGCCTTCCCGCGTAGATCATGGCGATTCTTGTTCTCGCACAGAGCACGTGCCTTTCAATTGCCAGCCGTCCGATGCTACTCGGCAATCTTCTTTAACCGTTCAATATAATGGAAGTTTCGTATCTCCAGATTACGAGCTTGCAGCTGGCTTCGCCAACTGATAGCGGAAGTAGAGGAACCTCAGCTTACGACAAAGGAAGCAAGCTTGGAAGCTGTCTCTAACTGGACAGTTTCCCAGCAATCTCTGTTATAAGCTGTGAGACCGGGAAGCCGCCGGCCACCGCTGTGCACCCGCCAAGTGTCGCGCATTGCACAGTGCAAATCTTACACTGCTCGGAGCGGCCATCACTACACCGGCCAGATTCGGCTGCCTCAACCGGTCAGCTGAGCAACGTGATCAGTGATCTGACAGTCGGTGTGGTTAAACTGGCGCACTTTAACTACAGTGGTTGAATTTGCGCAAGCAGCAGCAGAGCAGGTAGCTTGCCAGCAGCGGCGGCGGCGGCGGGTGTGGCGTTTGCAGAGGCGTTGGTGTCTAGCGATTGGCGGATGTGCGTGATAGCCAAATGCATGTAGAGTCAGCTGCTTGCTGCGTTGATGCGATAGTTGTGTAGCATGCCTGCTGTGGGGTTGCTCAACGTTTGAAGAGGTGTTGGGAAGGCTCTCCCCAACATGCAGTGCTAGCCAGCTGGAGTCCAGCGTATTCCAGGTAATCGAGATTGTTCTCGTGTGTGTCTATGCGGGAGCTTGGGCTTGGTGCTTGAATAAAGGTTGTCGGCATGTTTGTCGTATGTAATGGAACGTCTGCAGCTGCGCAAGCTGTACACACCAGTACTAGCGTGTCCAACAGCAGCTTTTGACATGCATTGTCATTCCCAGCACAGCAATCAACTGCAATCTTGAAAGTAATGACACCAGCACAGGTCGTCTCACAGATTACAGCATGCTGTTTAGTGGTCGGAAGGAATAGTAGTGCTTGAACTATGCGTGGAAGTCCGTTTACTAGGCGTAATAGATGATGATACTGGTGTCTTAACGCATATCCAATGAAAGTGTGGATGGAACATGTCACCCTTAATCACATGGTTGCCAAGTCATGTAGCAGTCTACTGCAACATGAAGAGCTGCAGAATCCTCTACACTGAATACAGTCGTACACTGGCAGTGTCTGGTGTCAAGCGCAGTGTCTGATTTTGCTGTGCATACACCATGCCCTTGAACTGCGCATGACTGATCCGTGTATACTCTGCATGGTGCACTGTGAGCACAGATAGCTCGTAGCATGTGGCGGCCACTATGGCTGTTGGCGTGCTGCTGTCTGGTTGCGGCGGCACAGAGCGTAGACCAGACAGCAGTGCAGGGCGCTGTGGGTGAAGACGTAGTGCTGGCAACAGAGAGGCGAGTTGAAGCGGCAGCGATCTGGCTTGATCATGACTGGAAGTTCTTCTACACACTGTCGTTAGTGGCGACAGCGCATGGAAGCTCGTTGAGTTCTGGCAGCGGCGGCTTGTATGGTATAAGCGCGGATGCTTTCACCAGCACCCAAGACTATGAGCGAACATCAGGCCTGAGCAATAAGTTGCAAGCCCTCCTCGGCACCGCTTGGGATGTCGTTAGCTATGACCAGCTGGATGTGCCCATCTTTTCTTCCATTGCCGCACACCTAGTAGCTGCGGCAGCAGGTGCATCGTTTCCTCAAGGTCAGAGCAGTGGCAAGGCACTGTTCAGCAACCAGTGATTTCTTGTGAAGTGCTAAGGCAGCCCAAACCTTGTGCAGCTCCGGCGTCGCAAGCGGACTTCTGGGCTCAACAGTATGGTGGCTCTGACATTGCAGCATGGCTGGCTGCTGCTGCAGGAGCTGCAGGTACGTCTAGTAGCTGCCTTTTGAACTTGCAGTCCTGCATTCTGGTGTTGCAGCACATGTTGCAAGGTCACCTACTTGATGTTTGAAAGTAGAGTACGAACTTTACTCAGATAGTTACAAGATGCTCAGCTAATCGAAAACCGCGCACCATGTAGTCACGTATGCATGTCTATGCACACGGAACAAGCAGCAGTCTACACCATGAAGTAAGACATGCATGGTTATGTGCAGAATGCACTCGCAAGCTGGACATTGTGTTTTTGGTTGAGGACTGCAACGGCGAGGATGACAACTATCAAGCGGGTTTGTCGCTTGCGAGCACGGTTCAGTCTCTGTTCTCATCACCTGAGGCACGAACTGCGGTGGTAAACTTCTGTGAAGCCACGACCCCAATCAGCCTGTTTGATGGGACTTCTGCTGCGGAGCATGTAGGCCAACCGTGCTCGCGGCACCATGTTGCATTGACATCATGCAGGCTTCCATGCATATGCACGCTTGGTATGTGCAGCATAGCACAATGTCAAGCTGACCGCCACCTCATGTTTGCAGGACGTCAATTACGACAGCCCAACAGGCTATCTCTCTCCCGTTCCTGGTGCCAATGTTGGCTATGGCATATTTTGGGTCGTGGACAACTTGTTTACTGAACAAGTCATGCCCGACCCATCATTTGGTCCTCGTCCAGCATCGGAGGGTAAGCTGTTCAGCGGTGTGGGAGGCAACTGACAAGTTTCTCATGACACGTCCCTGCTACAGGAGCTGCTCGGGTGACGATTGTGGTTACAAGCTCTGGCCCACTGAACCAGCAGGTCCTTGAGTCAGTGGGCGCTTCAAGGTGAGATATGGGTACTTATTGCTCAACTCCTGAGAGGATACACACTACTCTTACATTGCAGGCTCCCTTTGCATTAATTTACTACATTCGTTGCGCTGATGCAGTAAATTCCATATGCTGTGACAGTTACAATTATGGCGTGACGGTCATGGCAATTGGTATTGGGAGCGACGCAACAGCTGTGGTTGAAGCAATTGGTGGAGTAGCAGCTCCAGATGGCCTCGTTCTGCAAGGGGCCCGAAGCTTTATGGTGTCAGATGCGGCTGAACTGGGAAGTCTTGCTGGGCTTCTGCAACTCGAGCTCTGCAAGAATGGTAAGCTCCTGGTTTGCTCTATGCTCTGATCTCTGCGTGCCGTAACACTTGTGTCCTGTGTCCCCTGAAACTCACACAGCGTTTGGCAGTGCCATTGCGCGTTGGCACGGGGTGCGTCCTCGGGCAGTCTGTCGCTGCTGGCGGCTCAGCAATGTACAGCACATCAGTGCCTACTGAAGGGCTCACAGCTGCCATTACTGACGACAGTGGGAGCAGCACATGTTACATATCCACAGCCATATACCCAAATGCAGCCTTGTACAGTCAAGTGGTCACGAGCTCTGGCAACTTGACTGTATCTGCAACTGCTGCTGGGGCTAAGGCTTACATCTCCTGTGAAAGCAGCAGCGGTTCCACGCTCCAGCTGTGCACCGTGCCCGGTGTATTCAGCACCCCGTCAGAGCCGAGTGAGTACTGGTCAAACTGTTCCTGTCTCTGCCGCGTTGATAGTATGTGTGGTAGCCGTGTAAGCTAATGTGCTCTTACGTTCTGTTGGCAGATCCCCCACCAGCACCCATTGCAACCCCGGAGTCTCCACCACCCGCAAGTGCACCTCCTGCAAATCCAGCACCTGAAAGTTCACCTCTTGAAAGTCCACCACCTGCAGCTCCAGGTAGATATTTGATTTAGTGGCAGGGCACGCAGCTCAGTGCGCACTGTGTGTGGTGTTGGCAAGCGTGCAGCATGTACATGTACGTACAGTATGCACACAGTGTGCATTGTGTTGTCTTCAAGCAGCAACATGTTGGGAACAGCCACCAGCGCAGCCGACAGCTAGGCTAGGAGGTCATCTTTGTGTTGTTGACCAATGCATTGCTCCAGGCGAAATACCGTTGCCGCCGCCGCCACCATTGGCACCTGTGTTTGAGCCTGCCGGCCCTTTTAATGTTGTTCCACCTGCTTCTGCTCCACCGATTGCTGTTGATACTAATATTCCTCCGCCTGCTCCTGGGACATTGTTGAGTCCGTCAGTCCCACCTGCTTCTGCTCCACCAATTGCTCTAGATACTAACATTCCTCCGCCTGCTCCTGGAACATTCTCGAGTCCGTCAGTCCCACCTGCTTCTGCTCCACCAATTGCTGTGGATACTAATATTCCTCCGCCTGCTCCTGGGCCAGTTTTCAGTCCGTCAGTCCCGCCTGTTCCTGAGTCCTCAAGTCCAGGTGCTGGGGTACCTCCTGAGCAGACACCATTACCTGCTGGTAGCCCAGCACCAAGCGTTCCACCACCTGTTGCTAGTCCTGCAGGCAATGGCACCCGCCTCATTGCAATCTTGTCACTCAGAGATAGGTGCTCGCATGTGTGGTCAATCAGGTTGCTAGGAGTCAGTGACCTTTGCGCCCCATCTTCCCCTGGGTTAGGCGTTTGGTTGTGGACATCTGCACATAAAATAGATCTGTTACATGGTGGACGGCAGTGTGCACGACGTCATCTCCTGACGTTGCAGTGCGCTTTGTTTTACTACGCTTGGCCATGAGTGACAAATGCTCATGCATGCTCGCATACGCTTGAGGGCAGGCGTGGGGATCTCAACCCATACTCAGTGTCAACAAGCCCGCGCATCTTTCTTGCATTGTTGCGTACTCGATTGCATGACATGCTGATAGTTTCGTTCATTTGCAGGTACACCTGTGGTGGTTGCGCCTGTCACTGCACCGCCAGCTCCAGACGTTCTGCCACCTCCAGGGGTTCTGCCACCTCCAGGGACTCTCCTACCACCATTGCCTCCGCCATACCTCGGCCCACTGACACCTTCAGGGGCTCCAGCACCTGTAAGTGTACAATCACCTCACTAGCAGTTCACCATGACATGGCATTGGCCTGGTGACACAATGTGGCTTCTTGGCAGGTGCCACCTGGGCCGCCTCCTGTGGTAATTGTGGGTTCGCCTTTGCCCGGCACCAATGTGACAGTCAACGGCACAAGTGCGCAAGTGTTTGTCTCCCAAAATGCAACCGTCAATATCATCGTGAATCTGCCTGTCCCTGGAGTCTGCAACGTTAGCAGCTTCCAGTCCACTGACAACGCCCTGGCCATCCAAGTGACCTCATCAGCTCCTGTGAATGTCGCCAAATCCTTCTATGTTCTGCAGGTGACTGGCTGTGACGGTGATAGACTGTCAGTTGTCGCACACCATGAACTGTTTCATGACAAGTTGCACTGCTGGTTACTTTGTGGTGCTTTGTGTGCAAGTGGACAGTCTTACGGTGTGCACACACGGCATTGCTTGAAATTGACATTCCGCTAAAATAACTATCACAATGTGCCTGCAGCTCACAATTCCCGGATCAGACCCCATTGGCATTGACATTCCTCCAGGGGCCTGCACTACGGTTGGTGGAGATACTAGCATTAACGTCGCACCTATTATCATCATACACGGTAGGCAATGGCATGCTGCTAGTGCAGTCGTGCTTTGCTTGGCTTGCTGTGCGCTGCATACTAATGCTTCTGAATGTGCAGACAATGCTCCGCCAGCGCCGATTATCTACACGACTAGCCCACAGACGGAAAACAACATCATCGGCCTTCTGATTGAGTTCGGAGAGCAAGTAGTACCAGATCTTACAGTTGATGACATGGTGTTATCAGCCTCCAACATCATGTATGAACAACACAGCGTTTCAGTCAGAACTATGACAATGTCTGGTAATTATGCAAGATGTTAACGCACATCTTTACCTTGACATGACAAGCTGCGCCCACGCAGTTCTACATCGCTTATTCGACTTGACCCTGCTTCATTCGCCATGGCCATCGTGCTGGCTGAAGAGGAACAGACGCTTGGAGCATACTTGCCGGCGGGGATTGTTACTGACCTTAGCGGTCTGTCTAACGTCGAGTCGAACCACGTCTTTGTAAACTACTGTAAGTGGCCAGCATCAGTGTGCTCTGCGTTTGCCTCCTGCACTAGTCAGGATTGCTGACTTGCCATGTGCTTGCAGACACGCCATCTGCCACAGCCAGCAACCTTGGCTGGGGTATATCTGCGGCGGTGTGGGCTACAACTGTTGTCACAGCCGGTTCCTTTATCATGACGGGGATGTCCTACATGGCATCTGGTGTCCCAATGGATGCCGGTAGTTTGACAATGCCAGCAAGCGCACTTGTGGTATGCAGTCAATGCATCCACATTGGATGATTAGCTGTAGCTGCCACACCTGTCTGTGCATTGCATCTTGCAGCTTCATCACCTAACAACTAACACTGGATGTGATGGAATTTGCTGCAGTACCTTTACTACCATGTCCAAGTCTTTGCTGGGATGCACGATTTAGCTGCCAGGCTACCTTCTGACTACCGCACCTTTTCAAGCCGATTGCTATGGTCCAATTTTCGAGTGGTATTGCCATGGGATGCTGGCAAGGAGTCCGCAAGCTTGTCTGCTCCTTCACCGCCACCTGCACGCCGCATGAGTCGCCGCTTGTTGGAAACTGTAAACACAGTTTTTCAGCAAGCAGACACTGGTCTCAAGTCCCTGGCGGACAGCGCTTTCAGCCTCACAACAAATGTCGGCAGGGAGCAGTCTGCTGAACAGAGAATACAACAGCTGTTTGGCAATGCGCAGCGACTTGGGTGGGTGCACTCTGTTCAGCATGTAGCCTGTGCATGCCCTCTTTGCATTCGCTGACACTCTTTGACCTTTGCAATCTGACCACAGATGGAAGGAGTTTGCGCAGATTGTGTTCTGGGTCGCAGTCGTGACTTTATTGCTGGTCGCACTTCATGTGGCGTTCATCAAGTTCTGTAAGAATGTCGCTAAATGGCGTCCATGGGGATTCATCCAGTTTCCACGACTTGAGATCTTCCTGTTCACCATCAGCGTGCTGGGCATCTCTCAAGCATGTGCATTTCTCATAACAGGTTTGACATCAACGTTGCGTTGCAATGTCGCAACATCGCCAGCCATACTAGGGTGCTGACCTTGCATATTTGACTTCTGTGCAGTACATACCGTTGGCAGTATCATCCTCGGTGTCATTGTCCTCGTGGTCTTTCCAGTTGGCTTTGCAGCATTCTCAACATACTGGCTTCATTTCCAACTGATCAAGGTACACAGTGTCTTGCAATGCTAGTGCGTAGCTTGCATTTGGTTAATTGGGCCTGTCAGTGACTTGTGTGCTTGCTGCAGCGCCCAGCAGTGCGCTTTGTGTTGGAGAATCGCACCAGAGCGAGAGGCTGGCGGCGCTTCTGCTCTCCGCTTATCGGCAGGAAAGTTCATGGCGAATGGAAAGTTGTGGAGCGCAGCATCGTGCCGCATGATGACTGGGTCGAGCGTTGGGGACTGTACTTTGAGGTGGGCATCCCTTTATCCGTTGTCTTCAATAAGCAGTTCCTAGCTGGCTGATCAAGGCATGCTTTGCCTGAGCGTTGGTCATCATGTTACTGTTTTTGTACAGGACTACATTGGGCCCGTGGTGGCGTCTGATGAGGTGCAGCATCACCATCTTCTCCGGCAGCACATTATGAACAACGTACGAGTAGCTTACATGGTCATGACCATCTGGCAACGGGTACGCGCGTGCTCGCACTCGAGGAGCTGGTTTCTGGTTGCATTGTTGCATTGAGAGTCTACATGTATTGTCTCAACTGGCATTTGGTCCCTGGATGCAGGTGGCTGTTGGTGTGGTCCTTGGAGCATTCGCGCGTTACGGCTCAAACAACAACTTTGTACAGGTAACATGTAGCAGCTTGTTGTCAAAGACATGTGGGTTCAGTTGGCTTCAAGAACATGTATTGATGCTGTACTTTTGTTCATTGGCAGGTCGGTCTGCTAGCCGGCATAAGTGTCTTCCAGGCATCCTTCCTCATCATACTGAGGGTGAGTGTCAAGTAGCTTTGCTATACTGCAGCTGGCAGTGTCCCTGTTCCCCCGCATTATCTGAGCCTCGCATACATGTGTGCAGCCCTTTGTGGATTTCGTGATGGAGACTATGGAGGCGCTGGCAGTGGTCTGCCAGATTGGCGCTTACATCTGCATAATCCTGACAATGCGCGCGGACGATCTAGGCCTCAGTGTTGATGCCCTTGGTGTGGCGATGATGGTTCTTGCCAGCGCAGCCATCCTCGTGCAGCTCCTCAACCAGTACGTGGCTGTATTTTGAGCTAACCACAATCGACTGCTGACATGTCCTGTGCATGTAACTCACTTGAGAGGATGGTACACAGGTGGTATCTTCTATACTTGAACTTCCACACTTATGCACCGACTGCCGCGCGACAAGTCCGGCAGATGCCCCCGTTGTGGCAGAAAGCAAAGAAGGCGATGCTGGCAGGTGAGCTCGCAAACTCGCCAACACCATCACCAAGTGTGGCTGCTGCGAGCGGACAGGACGTAAACAAGCCGCAAGACAAGCTGGACTTCGCTGTGGTGGTCTCTGAGGCGATGAAGGCAGAATTGAGAAACACTTTCGAACCCGAAAGCGACATGCCAAATCTCAAAGTGCTGAAGGTGGTCACAGAGGGCCCTTCACGTCAGTCTTCCGCACCAAGTACTCTTCTCGCCAGGGCTCTTTCCAACAGGCCTTCGCTGGCAGCATCGTATACACCGATTTCGGACGAGCACACGCTTCATCAAGTTGTGCGGGAAAAGTAGAGGTAGCAGGTGGTTTGACTGGTGGGTGTGATCGGCTTTGATTTGTACATGTAGAAGCAGCGCGGCGCAGGTGTAATCGGCGATGTTCTGTATCATTAACTTGAGGCGTTATTATACCTGTTGTGTAGAGTTCGTTAGCTAGTGTCCAGCCAATGAAGTGGTAGGTGTAGTGTAGCAACAGCAAGGTAGTTACAATGGACATAGACATTTTCTGTGCACAGTACTTAAGTTAACATTGTTGACATCACCACCTCTCCTTGCAAAACAACCATGCTCGAGATGCCCTTCACTTGGTCTCTTTTTCCGGCCTGTGCTTGGGTTGGTGAGTAATGTGTATGCTGCTACGGGTGCACTATGCAATCACTTGTGATGTACGAGTGATGCACCATTCATTGGCTCGTACAACTCTAGATTCATGTGTTACTTGGCATAGGTGATATCATCATCCGTAATACCAAAAGCGCTTTTGTCGTGTATGCCAAGACCTCGTTTTAAAGAAAAAAGACATTATAAAGCGGCGGAGGGCTGTACACGCTTTGCGCGTATGCTGTTACTGCTATTCAGCACACTCAATACCACATTTACGTATAGTACGCTTGCATTCACGTGTAAAGTACCCATGCACCGTGTGCTGAGTTACAACCACAATTGTAGTCAATTACAATTACAGTAAAAAACGGTACGGAGTTACAATCAACACTACAACTGTGACCTGCACTCACAATTGTAGTGGATACCATCGTAGCACTGTGCTACGCGTGGTTGTGCAGCTTTTATGGAATATGTATATCATTTGTACCATACAATAGTATTCGGTTATAGTCGCAATCACATGTAAATACGTGCAATATACGGAGTCTTGCAGCACAGCCCATGTGTGAGTTTGTCATGCATGTACACCGTTTGACATACTTTAAAATATGCATTTTTGCGTTGTGATAAGTGCGGGGAGGCGAGTGGTTTTTAAAGTTTAAGGCTGTGCTTTGTAAAGCTGTTGTTCTGCCAGTGATGTTGATGACGACCGTCGTGTGACGCCGTTCCCTTGACATCTCTTAAAGCCGTCATATGATGCATGGCCTTGGTTGTTAATTTTTCTTGTACGCAACGCCGATTTATAACGATAACTCCGGCGTTCTGCATTAGTGGACATGGCAGCGGCAATGCACGGCGGCTGGAGACAATATTGGTTGCAACTGCTGTACTCACTGCAAGCCATTCTACTAGCGATAGATTTAAATCTCCATCCATAATAGTGATATACGGTGTTATACATGTACAGCATGTTTGATATCACACATATATAATGCATCATACTTGTGTCGCACCACACATGACATGACATACTCATATCATAATTGCTATTCACAGATTTAATTCAGGAAAGCATATGATCCAAAAAATGATGCAATAGCTACCTTTACAAAGGTTTTTCATTCCGCTTGGTAAGCGCGAGAATACTACCATGCGGTATTAACATATGGAGCCCATCAGGCTTCATACTAAAGTTGTAAAGCAGTAACCATTTGACAAAGTGATTATAATAATGTGTAAAATACATTAACACTTTGCCCGTTTCTAATATTCGGTTGCCTACCCGTGACGCCGTAAGAAGTGTTGCGCCTCCGCTCATCGTAGCGCTTACGTTACAATGACCTAGATGGGTGTTACATTTGTAGCGCGAGCTTGGGGCACTAGTTGGAACCCCGTTGCGTCCATTTGAGCAGGGAAGGTGAATGTGCTGATGTGATCAATTGGTCGCACCACGCGCGGCTGCGTGCTGAATTGCGCGGCTATGATGACCTTGCCGGGACGGTGGCAATAGCTAACCCGCAATGCAAGCATGCGACTGTGAGTTAATGCCTGGAGGAAGGCGACACCTCCAAAAGTGTCGCGGATGCTCTCGTCATAGGGCTTTTGCTACGATAGCTTGATTAGTTGTTACACAAACGTAGCTTTTATTGCACTTGGATGTAGAGGCGTTTCTTTGAACATGCACATTACTTAATTGATTGATTGTGGCAAACATCCTAGCGTGTCATTGCACAGATAGTGCTGCAACCTCCTTTCGTGTATCTCTTTGAAAGCAGACACCGCAGAGAACACAACATCTGTACAACATGGCACTTGCACAACATGAAGGACGGCCCCCGGGCAATGCACATACCAAATTACAAGCCCGCTTCCAGCAGCAACCCCTCAAAGGCCTCCCAAGTGAGCCCCTGCGCCACGTACTGCGGCTGGTCGGGGTTGTAGGGCGCCTGCATGCGGTCAATGGAGACAATCGTCGCGTCCTCAGCAAGGACGGGCTCGCCCGGGTCGACTGCCGTCGGACGGATCAACGAGGAAGAAAACCCCTGTGGAGGATGAGTGTTTCACATTGCTGCTGGCCAACTGTAGCTCAGCTTGAGCTTAGGCTTGTGTTGGCAACTGGATGCGTTCGATTGGAATGCGCAACAGCACATGCAGACCTGAGTGTAGTTATGGCACTCGCCTGTCAAGTCCGTTGATAAAGCTTAAGTGTGCTATCAATCATCACTACAACAGCATCGTGGTAGTGCCATGCTTAGATGGCACAAGCACAGTGGCAAGTGCATGCAGACATACCAGAATATGCAAGCAACATGGCATGCATGGCACCATGCCAGCCGCTATGACGTCCCCTAGAGTCACAAACTACGTTTCAGTTAGTAAGTGAACTGATGACTTCAATCATAATGGTATAATGGTGTAGGACTACTGCACGGAGAAAAGTATATGCCAGCCGTGGCCACCAGTGGCAGGCTTTTCAGCACTAGCACAGACAAAAGAGGAGGGCTATACCCACTGCCCCCTTTCCGCTACCTTGAAGACAACGATGTAGTCCTCCTCACCGTCCACCTCAGCAGTTACGGCCAGCACCTCCTGCGGCCGCCGCTCCGTCCATCGCTCCAGGCGGGCGCCTTTGCTTGACGACCCCTCCGCCGCACAAACAGCGAACCGCAAGCGTCCGGCTGCTGTCACCCCACTTCCCCGCCTCACAGCTCCCTTCGTCCTCCTGCATAAGCACGATCCCGGCGTCCTGATCACCACCGCCGCCGCCACCGAGACAGCGGCGACACCCGCAGCGACATGCATGCTGACGACTGTGTGAGGAATTCCAACAGCCAAGCGAATGGCGTCGTCATGACCATTGCTATTGCAGAGCAAGTTGTTGGTTGCACAGCCGATTTGCCACAGCTGACAGACAACACACAATAATTATCGAACGGAGCATGCAAGCGATAGTCTGTACAACCATACACATGCTTGTGCAGATTATCGTTTTAGACCGGGACAATGGCTGCAAATCAGACAAGCCTGACGCATGCTTATTGGGCGGGAGGTTGTTGGCGGGGGCATTGGCGGTGTCGTTGACGTTGTCGCTAGGGCTGTTGGTGGCGTGGGTGTGGCTTTGGGGTTGGCATCGGGTGGTGAGGAGCGGGCGTTGTCCTGTCGGCAGCAATGAGCGGCGGCGGGGGCCCTGATCCGCTGTTTCTCGCACGCAACAGCTTCTACCTGGGAGCGCACCAGGCCGCCATCAACGAGGCGGCGGCTCTCCCCGCCAACTTGTCCGACCAGGACGCCACTGAGAGGGACTCTCTCGTCTACCGCTCCTACATCGCGCTCGGCTCATACCAGGTCACTTGCTTTCTGTGCTTGTCACGCTTGAACTTGTATACAGAATGTGACATCTGGCACAGCTGCTCGCATCAGCATGGCTGTATTGATCTTGCCTGCGTCAGTTGCATTGGGTGATGTTCAGTGACATGCTTTGGTGCGGCATAGCGCGTACTGCTGGTTTGTGGTGGTGTTCCTCAAGGCATGCTGGTTTTTGCTCTGCAGATTGTCATTGATGAGATCGCAAGCAATGCTCCTACGTCGCTACAAGCTGTCAAGCTCCTAGCGCAGTATTTTGCCAGCGAACAGAACAAGGTACGAAGCTATAGCTTAATAGACTGCCTTTGCCATGAAGTCAGCGGTAATGGCATGCTTCACCTGGGATTATTTTTAATAAACTGCTTCAGACAGCAGGCACTTTCTTGAGTTCAAATTAGTTTTGACATGTATGCACGCATGGCAAGTAAGTATCACTGCTCGCTTATGGTACGCATCAGCTCAGTTACTCAAGTTGTGTGTTGCAGGACATGGTGTTGTCAACGCTACAACAGTGGTTGTCTGATCCCAGCTATTCACTATCTGGCCCGTTGCTACTGGTGGCGGGTGTCATCTATAGCAATGAGCAGGACTATGTGAACGCGTTGAAATGTTTGTTCACTGGTGCAGGCGTGAGCTCAGGCAACCTCAAGCTTGAACTGTGAGCACTCGCTGTGTTCAACCAAACACGCATTTTGCTCGTACACTGTGTACTACAGATTATGACGATGATGACTCTCAGGGGTAATGTGTGAGCTCTCTCTGAGGAAGCTCAGAGACTGTGTTGTGTTCATGGCAGGATGGCCACATCTATTCAAGCGTACTTGAGGATGGACAGAGTTGATATTGCAGAGAAGGAGTTGCGCAACATGCAGTCTGTTGATGACGATCACACGCTCACCCAGCTGTCAACCGCATGGGTCAACTTGGCTGTGGTGAGTGACAGTTGCATACATGCGTATGTACAGAGTGTTCTCGCAAGTTCTGGCTCGTTGTGACAAATGCAAGCAACCACTGTACTACTCAAATGTGGGGTATGGTCGAACTATTGGACAGGCGGTATGCATGCAGTAGGTGACTCTGCACACCCTATCTTGTTAGGTCACTGTCTATACAGTCGCAATATCGCTGTCTTGAAGCTCCATCTTGCGCGCGCCCTATTAGCACATGCTTGTAGATAGCACAAGATGCATCAACGCGGGGTCAGCCCAAGACATGCGCATGCCTGCTCCATGGGTCATGTCCCGTCAATGCAGTAGTGACGTGCTGGGTTTCAATGACAGGGTGGTCCGAAGACTCAAGAGGCTTTCTACATCTTTCAAGAGCTTGGAGACAAGTACACGTGGACAGTGCGTTTGAAAAATGGCAGCGCACTGGCATCCATGCAGATGGGACACTATGAAGAAGCCGAGCGCGATCTTCTGGAGGCCCTAAACAAGGTGACTGCAACACTTATGAGTTATCAACTTGTGGTTATCAGTAAGGTTTGGCTTGCATTAGATATTGTGTGCTGTGTCTCTCACGCTGTTTATTTGATCGTCGTTGTCAATGTGACTCAATTGTTTGCAGGACTCCAACAACTTGGATACACTGGCGAACCTTGTTGTTGCCGATCTGCACGTGGGGAAGCCCGTCACTCGCTACCTGAATCAGATCAGGACATCAGGCCCCAACCATGCATTCGCTAAGCGGATTAATGCTATGGAGGCCGCATTTGACAGGGCGGCACAACAGTTTTCATAGACTGGTGGCACATTAGCCGGGATTGTATGGTACCTGCATTGCCCTTTCACCAATTGGCAGGAAGGGAGCAGGTATAGTGTATATTGGCATGCTGCGCATGCTGCATTTGTACTGAGAAATGATGACTGCCGTGGTTGCGGCGCCCAGAGTCGCCACCATTCTCACTTCACTGGTTGCAAGAATGAACATTCGCTTTGGCATCCTGTCACTGTGGCAAGTTTGCAATTGGAGGTGACCATTGTTGCCGGGGGTGGTGCGGTCTCGGTCTTCATATCGGGAGCAAGTGGCAGCGTAATGAATGTGTGTGGCCATGCTGATCTTGCTAGTACAGTCAGCGAAGTCAGCAAAGATGCAACCTTTTTGTGGTGTATACGCTAGCATGTCAATGCAAGTCTCATTATACACGTGTGTATAGGAGTGCTGTTTTTGCACGCATAGGCATGCAATATGCACACAGCAACACCACGTCATCGCTAGACAAGGTTGTAGTCAAACCCTACCGGGCTAATCACTATCAAATTGGTAGTTAGTGTCGCGCTTAGTGCGTAGATAGGCTAACATGTAGCCTGGTGGTGTTAAACGTAAACGCAAGCATGCAGTGTGTTGAGTTGGAGTGTGCTTGGCATGCGGTGTGCTTTGCATTCGCGTGATGCAGCTTGCATGTTTTGTAAACTACCACACTATTATTACCGCCCATCCCCATTAGACATGCATGCATAAGGTATATATAGACATGCATGCATAAGGTATAAGTCACAGGGCAACGAAGCATTTCAAATGCACAATAAGCAGCACCACCAGCAGCAAGCAAACTGGACACAAAGACAGGCAAGAGCAACACTTCCATTATTACAGGGGCTTTACAACTATGTGCACTACTTGCACTACGTGCTCTAGGCGGGGCGCGGCAGTAGGATGCGGTGGCAAGCAGCAGGAGAGAAGCAACCAACCAACCAACCAACCTAAGCACACAGGCACAAGCGCAACGACAGAATTCTGGAGATGCATGTTGACATGTTGTAGTTGTTACTTGCCCACAAGGCCGTTATATTGAGGGTGAGTCTCTTCGCAACTCCTGCACATAATGGAATGGAATTTCTGCGCGGCAACGCACATGAATGATGTCATGCAGCCTAAATGTTGGGTTTTGTCACAGTTGCGGATGCAATTTTGTTGTGGGTACCATGTACAAGTGCACATGATTGCGCTGCACTATTCACTGCGCTAGCACACGCGCACATCCATCAGCACACGCCCGCTTGCGCACAGCATCGCACAGTCGTGGATACATCGTTGTGCTGCTTGTTTACCACAACACACAACAACATCGCTGGTCGCCTTACACGTACACCAGATACGTGACAACATTTGCGATGCCACATGATTAGCAAGTCCCGGGTCAGGTGCTACACAGAGGCAAGAGAAGTGGAGGCACTGACTGTGCACACACATGTCGCTAATGTCACCAAATGCTTTGTGCACGACGGCACACCAGTGATGCTGACAGTAAAGCACTAATTTGCAACCTTGCTGATACATCAGTACATCAGTCCTCTTTACTTCTTGTTCTTATGAACAACATGACGCCGCCATAAGCCAGAGCGCCTGCAATGATAATGCTAGCTAGCGTGGTGAACTGCAGAGAGTGACCTGCATGTTTGTACTCGATACGGCACAGCTTGAGAGATTCCCGTGCTTTGATCAACTCTTGCTCGACCACACTGCACAAATCAGTGTCATTAATGTCATTGGACGTATGAACTAACTGCACAACATGCAGCGTGTGGAACAAATAATGTATAGCTGATGTGTGCCAGAAAAGGTAGACGAAGTTTGCTGCATGAATGTGACGGCTTACTCTTCAAACAGGTGTACAGCCGTCAGTATGCTGCTTGACCGTCTGTATGCCTGATCCAGGTCATGCGTCCAAAGCAGTTCTCCCAATTTCACCAGCTGCTCTTCAAGACCCTGCGCATTTGCACCGACGCATTGCAACATGTTGTTTAGGCTCGCTCGAGCAATGCGCATGCAACCCCCCAACTTTGCCTGTTGTTTCAGGCTAGACCAGTCATCCGCAAACATTCATATCAGTCATGGCTTTTGTCTGCATGTGGTGTGGGAGTGTGTGGGAGTGCTGCTACCTGCAACTGCTGCTCAAGACGCTGCACGGTCGGGTAGGGCAGTGGCGGGGCGGTTTTGCCGGGGTCTCTGAACATGCGGTCGAGCCACATCTGAGGAGTCCTGACGTGCAGCTTCTCTATGCGTTGTCCGAAGGGGTCTGCCAGGTGAGTCTCGGCAAACTCTTGGATGCGCTGTGGTACAAGGCATGAGTGACAGCCCTAAGCGTGCAACTGGACGCATTGTGTACAGAATAGTGCAGATGCTTACCTCCAATGCTTGACGAATGGATCGCAGAGCTGTATCCGCTCTTGACAGTATGGCATTGCGATGTGCAACGTCTATGTGCAGTTGACTCAAGCGCGTGCAATTGGTGAATGGGCCGAAAGGGTGATGGCCCATAGCCCACAGCCAGGTCTCTTCCCTTTGACCCTGAGGCAACACACAAAACAGAGTAAGCACCCAACTACCAGTGTGCATTAAGTGCATTAACAACGACATCATGTCGTATAATATAAGACACATTGGTAACGCACCTTGATTTGTGATATTCTTTCACAAGGAGCTGTAAGGCCACCCAAGGCCATTGCGACTCCCGCAACCAGCTGCTGCGTGGAAGCAATGGGTCGTGCAAACTGCAGCTCAGACTCTGAAGCAAACCTGCATCCACCGCAACGTTCAAGTGATTGTTCAATGAAGCGCTTGGCAAACCAACACACGACAGAATGTTCTGGTAACAAATCCAGCACAAACCGCATACTCTCTCAATTGCACTGTATGAAAAGTCAAAGTCACACTTTACGCAGCAATCAAGCAGCTCTGCACTGATATTTGTGTGCAGTTTTGGCAAGCAATGTAGAAGTGTCTCACCCCAAAGGCACAGCTTCAGAAGGCGTTTGAAGAACAACAACGGCATCTCGTGATGCAGCAACAAGCGACTGGCCATCCAGCAGCAGATTGTGTGACGCCTTCCCAAGTGAGAACACAAAAACGGGAAGTACGCGCATTCCAAAATTGTGTGCGAAGTGCTTGGAGGACTTCGCCTGGCTTGTCAATGCTGCATGCATGCTGAACCGGTCCAGAGCCGGCACCTGCTTGCAACAAAGCCTTCAAGCTTTTTTGGCAGAGTTACAATGCATTGAAATTGATGAAGTGCCCCAACTGGTGACCAACCGTAGTGCAGTCTGCCTCAGTACTTGAATTGTAGGCACACTGACAGGCTGATGCATGTGGCATTACCGCATAAAATGTGTCAGCTATGCCAGGGTGTGTTGCGCGTAGCAGTCGTGCTGTCACCGTGTCTCCAACTTGACGGAGTTCCTAAATAAACAAAGCCCCTTTGTAAGACACAGTGCGCGGAGCCAGTTGCTTGACTAACTTACATGCGCTATGCCTGTTGACAATAGCCTTTGCTTGTCCTACAGTCATACCTCCAGCAGCACGCGCGAGTCAAGCACAGGTGTTGTTGTGCTGTTGCGCTCCTCCTGCGAATCCTGCATGGACCAGGCAATCTGGATAACGTGTCACACACAGCACAACTGCTTGCTGGCTTTCACCCAGACTCATAGACCACATGTACAAGTCATGCTTCAGCAGACTGACGTTGCTTGTACCTGTGGGTCTGAACTTGGCGTGGACTCAGCAGGCATTCCTTTGGCCAAAGCCATTGCCAAGGGCTCAACGTCTTGAAGCATATGCACTGCACCAACCACAACAACGTCCTGACTGGATGGTGTCAACCGCCGGATCTGACATACAGGTGCTTGAGTAAACACTGCAAGTGTGCATGTGCAAATTTTCATGTATGCAAGGGTCACACGAGCAAGGGCAACTTGTTGTGTTTATGCAGCAGACCTCTTCTTCAACAGCAAGAACATCAATGCTCGCATTGTGCCCAGGCAGAAGCGGGTGGAAGTCGCTATGATCCCTCAGTACAAGGATGGGAACAAGCACGCGATGAGCAAAGTCAGGCGTTTCTGTCCTGCAATGGCATGCTGACGCTAATAAGCAGCTGCAGATGTACTTCATACTGACTCCATGAAACTGATGTTCGTGTAGAACGCAACCTCACAGAACAGCAGACGAGCCTACAGTGCCTGTGCCAACACAAGATGCCTGCTGGGCCATATGAACAACATGTTCACTGGCCCAGAGTCTCACAAGACATACAGCGAGTTACTATATACGGCACACAAGCAGCAATCACATTGGCTGTAATGCGCCAATGCAAGATCAGCTTTTTACCCTCAGTGGCGCGTACCTTATGTCAGGCGCGAACAGGTGCTGAACAGCTGAGACCACAAGCGCAGACAGTTTGCCCCTGAACTGCGAATCTTTGAGCGGCTTGTCGGGAGCCGGCATGTTGGTGCTTAGAGCCGGATGTAGCAGCCCAGCAAGGCGCGGAATGGTCCTGGGCGCAACGATGCCACCCGCGACACCTGTGCGCCCATACGTGCATGGCCCTGCTGACAGATCCATCACCACAAACCTGCACCGTAACTGCATGTTGTTGTTGCAGCCCAACCAACTACCTCAATGCCAACGCCCTGAGAGGAGCTATGCACACAAACACTAAGCAAGTTACACACGCATGCACACGTGCGCACCATATCCACATCAACAGCCATACCGTTGCGAGCTGAGCCAAGTCGCTGTGGGTGCTGCACCATTGTATCGGTACCTATAAAGATAGCCAGCCTCCTGTTTGACCATGTCCACAGCACTCATGCTTCCAAGATGGCTGTAAGCCTTCACGTTCACATAAGGCTTGCGAGGGTCCATGCGTGTTTTGTCAAAGTTTGAGATGAATATTGCAGCGCCTCTGTTTGTGTCTCGGTTCGCCCCAAACAGTTCAGTGTAAATGTTCATGTACTCGGCCTCAATGCGCTCGGCGTCAATGTCGTACACTTCCCAATCCTCGGAGTCCTGCCACACAAATTGATTCATTACCTGTATGCACAAGTCACCAGAAAGATTTTTAAAGCAAAAATAGTAACCTTTTGGATGCTGCCAGCAGCACGCAGCAACTCATGCATGTTGCGCTCCATGGATTGAACCTTGTCAGTAGCAACGCCCATGACATTGTAGAACATCTGGTACTTTATCTGCAGCTGCTGGCCGGTGTCCAGGCAGCTGGGGCGATGCTCAGGAAAGCTGTTGGCCAGAAGGTTGGCCAGAGCCCGCTGGTCGACTTCATAGCGGTATGCGGCGTCTCCCGCCAACCCAACAAGAACCACATTGATCTCGAGCGGTAAAACAACTGGTGTCTGCAACGATGGCATGTTTTTTGGATCAATCAAAGGTATAAGTTTCCAAGTTTTGTTGTTATTACGTGGGTTGAGTCACATGTAAAATCACAGGTCACACCCAATTAAGCAAAGCAAAAACGGCCAAACAATTGTGACTGTGGTTTGCCAGTGCACATGAAAAGCAGCACCTTGTCCTTGTTGTGGAGGAAGGAGTGTGCAGAGGCTTGGGTTTGATACTCAATGCTTGCAAAGCTGCGATGCTTCTGCTCTGGATTTGTGCGCGGTTTTGCGTGCAATGGCAGAACCAAGAAGCAAGTCCACAGAAGCAATAGTAGACATGACACTCGCAGGGTGCCTGGCTGTTGGGAAATGTGTGCCACCATGCCTGGTCTCTATGCTTGCGTTTGACACCCAGGTAGCTTTAGCACGGCCATGCTCCAGCCTGCTTGCAAGCACCCAGAGCACGCAAGTGAGATTCTCACCACTTTCAACAGCATCTGAAAGCTGCACAACAGTCGGGTGCATGCCACATCACAAACTGTTGCCTTGCTTCAACCTACGTTCTACAAGAAAATTGTCTAAACTTAGTGCCCTTCCTAGAAGGCATCACAGTGAGAGAGTTCGTCGATTACATATACTAGCGGTAGACAACATCTGCTCGCAGTAGACTTCATGCCTGATTATTCGCTACACGAACAGCACAAACTTCAGATGGCTGTTAACCTTCCAAGTCCTTGACCGTATATGTCACCTCAACGCAAGTTCCCCATGCGCAAACAACACATACTCGTACGCAGGTGCGATGCCTGCAGCTACGCATACAAGAACGCCAAAGCGCACGCAGACTAGCACAAGCTTGCGGTCGGGCACGCACGTACGCACGCACGCTGTCAGCGTGCCCGACCGCAAGCGCTCGCAGATATAGTTGTGAACTAGACTGCCTGGCGGTATGGGTTTTGCTAGATGTAACACTTTGAGTGTAAGCGTTGCTACGTTTAACCGCGGTTTGCAAAGTTGTTGATCTAGCGCACGTACTATGTGGCACGAGAGCGTGTGTGATGCAACCAGGTGCGCATGCTGAACTTGACAACTGATTACCAGCAATTGCATGTCACATCCCACGAAGACATGCGCGCACCTCCATGTGGCAGCAGCCGACCCGCAATTGGCAGCGTTGTTGCGCGTTGTCACCACACTAGAAGCCAGCGGCTGCACCAGCTCACCGGCAATTGCTGTTTGGTTGTGGTCAGCAGTAGCGTCAACCGCAAGTAACATTACAATCAGCAGTGACCACGACAACAACAGTGGCGCCGCCTGCGCCTTTCCATTAGCCGCTGCCCACAACAACACACACACAGGTACACTGGCGCTTGTGACTAAACTTGCGCTAGACTTGCGCTCAGTTTGCAATGCCCTTCCGTTGATTGTGAGTGAGAGCCGCGGTGCGCGAGCCAGTGCTACCCACATGCACATGGCTGACGTGAGCATTAACGTCGGCGGTATTGGTGGCGGTGTGGTTGGCGGCATGGGCGGGTGCTGAGAGAGAGGGAACGGCTTGTGGTGAAGCTTGGATGCTACTGTGTGTGTGCCAGCTGGCTTGTATGCTTTGTGCGTTGGGATGATGAGGCGCTCAGCGGCGGGGCTGCTGCGGCGATTGGGGCAGCAGCTGTCGCCTGCTACCAGCTTGCTGCGGGCTGAAGCTGCTGCTGGTGCTCCTGCCTTCAGGCATGCCGACGGCGGTGACATCGCTAGCTTGTCCGTCCATGCGCAAGCAGCTGCAAGGCATTACGCTACTGCTACTGCTGTACCTGCTGCTGTTCGGGAGGCTTTGCTGGAGGAGGCAGCCGCCAACTCTGAGCCGCAGGAGTTTCCCCGCAGCGTGGAGTCACTTGGGCGAGACTGGTTGGGCAATGTGCTCAAGGCTGCCGGCCATCTTCACCCCAATACGGATATCAAGTAAGCAAGCTGCTGGTCGACCATGCAGCCAAGCAAAGCAGCACATCACATCTTAGGCCTGGTGATGGCCCCCATGCAATCTAATCGGCATTGCAACCACTGGAGTCCAAGTGTGCATGTCATGACTTCATGTTCAGAACACCTTTTGTGACAAGCGCTTTGATAATGCAATGCGACAAGGAGACTGCATGGAAGCATGCACTGCACAAGTTGTGTGTTGAGGACCCGCCACCCTCCCTTCGCGCTGGACGCTTCATGCCCAGCTCAAGCATGTTATGCGTTGCACTGCATGCAGTTGACAAGCGCTCACACCGTTCACAAGCACCTTAAGCTCACAGTGCTATCTTGCCAATCTCGCAACTCGAGTCACAGCAAGCTGCCCTTATTGTTGTGTCTCACTGTCATCAGGCAGCTGAAACACCGTGTGGTTGACTGACATACTGACTGCCCAGATTGGCAGGTTAATAAAGCCCGTACCGATTGGGGGCGGCATTGGGCTCGTCAGCCAACTGTACAGATTGCACATCAAGTACTTTGAAAAGGCGCCGGGTGCACCAGTGTCTGTGATTGCCAAGTTCAGCTCTTCCGAACCGGACGTGCTGGATTTTGCAACCAAGAACCACAGCTACGAGCGAGAGGTCAACTTCCACAAGCTGATGGCAACAGGTCCGTGCTCAGCCTAACACTACTGAGGGGTGTGGCATAACCACTATTTGTATTGGTGCCTTTGCTCCAAGTGTTGGTGTTTGATACTGCTGCCATATCGCCTCTTGTAAGCAGATGAGTACCCGCTGCGAGTGCCAAGAGTCTACTTTGCTGGCTATCATGCACGCGCTCGGCAGTGCTTGGTGGTCATGCAGGTCCGTTCATAGTCGTACATCATGACTGGAGGTTGCGTTGATTTCATCAAGCTTGGTACACCTTGTCTTGTGCAGGACCTTGGTAAGGCTGAGGCACTGGATCAATTGCTCGGCCCTAGCATTGAAGATGTGAATTGCATCATAGATGACGCAGCCAGCCTCCATGCCAAATTCTGGAACCATCCTAATTTAAGTCAGTGGGAGTGGCTTCCAAAGGTTGATGAACAGCTGTTTAAGGAGTTCGATTCAAAGGTTTGTTGGCAGTGCTCGCATTATGTCGGTTTTGCACACGCTCTGAGTATACATCTCATGTACGCAGGAATTTGGAAAATCGTGGCCGCTTTGCTTGGAAAGGTTTGATGATTTGATACCAGGTAGAGTCAGGAAAAAGCTGGGCAACCTGCCTGCGCACACAGGCAAGCTGCTAGACGCGCTTGGCGGTGCCAACAAGACGCTTCTGCACGGCGATCTGCGCCTAGACAACATTTATAGAGTGCGAAAATCAGGTAAACCTGCCAAGGCCGATGACTATATTTACATCGACTTCGGGGACTGCGCCGCTGGCAGAGGCACCATGGACATAGCGTATTTTCTCAGTCAAAGCGTGGACTCGGAGATGCGGAGGTTACACGAGGGCGCCTGGATCACCCGCTACCACCAAGCATTGATTTCAGCTTCGGTCGACGAATCCTACACCTTTGCAAGGTGTTTTGAGGACTATCGCAAAGCGGTCCTGTACTACTTCTGCCTGGCGGTCAACACCGGAGGGTTGTCTGCAGCTGGCATGGAGAATAGAACTCACTTGCTGGCAAGGGCTATGATCCAGCGCTCTGTTGCAGCCATTCTGGACCTGGATGTCCTCGAGTTACTAAATAAACGAACATGATAGGTGCGCCCCTTGCTTGCAATGAATTTCTACGGTCACTGTCTTGCCTGCGTGCGAGTACGTGTGTACACCTGCGTGTTGCCCGCCGTAACTGCCTCGCGTACTGTGACGCTGCTAAGCATGTTGCTGACTGCTGGTGTGTTACCAATATGCAGTTCTGATTGCACTTCACAAGCACTCACAGGCAGTGATGCAGGGTGGTCTATTGTGCGCATATTCCGTTCAGCATGACTGGAGGTGATCAATTGCGCTAGTCAGATTGGTACATGTGGCTTGTAACCAGGATGTCGCAGGTGTGACAAGCATCAGGCTGCATACGACACTGCAACACTGGATGTTATTAGACTAATGAGTATTTACACAGAGGCTTGCCTGATGAGTAGTTCTGTACCCCAACCACCCAGAAACAGACATCATGTGCTGTCAGTGGTTTCACCTGGCCACCACGGCTAATGTCTATCATATACATTGGCAATGTGTGGTCACACACGAAAAACTACAGGCATGTGCCTAAAGCTTATGCAACCAGACTGTGCATGTTCATTGACTTGGGTAACACACGTATAGTCAAACAGCAATTCGCACAAATGGAACATCTCAGCTCAGTACACTGCAAGAGATAAAGTGACGCCAAACGGCAAGTTTACGTCTGACCTAGAAGCAAATGTCTTGTACAACCTGCTGTTTCTCTTACAAGTATGACAAGCTACGAGCTACAACTAGCCAAGAAAGCGCGGCCGGAAGGGCAAGTGCCCAATATCTACTTGTGCAGAGATTGCTGCGCAGAGGCTTGCGATGCCTTGGCTTGGCGCAGCGGGTCATTGATGCTGTCCAAAACCTGCGCAAAAACAACACTAAGCTGGGTGACGAGTTTAAGAGATGTAACACTGCAGCAGCTGCACAGCACATGCATGCAAGTCGCAGTCCCAGCGTGCACACTGTATACACCAATGTCTACTACATGGTGGTAAGGAAAAACTGTTCAAGCAGTACTGTCGGCTTGAACCCTTGCATGTATGACAGTCAGCTGTGCGATTGAACCAGTAACGCTCAGAAAACCAACAAAGCTGCAACAGAATAGTGCAATCATGGACGCCCTTATGAGCTGGAATCAACATGAAAAGAGAGCACACAGAGCAGGCTTACTTGCGGTCCAGAGTTCTGCTCCTCCACCTTCTGCTTCTCAAAGTCAGTCTGCTCTGAGCCCTTGGAAGGCGGCGCAAAGTGCCCCTACGCAAGAAGGACACAGCAAGGTTCAAGTATGCACACACACAGACCATGTCACTTGCATGCATGCACCGGCAAAGCCTCCTTCTCCACCTGCGTCAAGCCTGACATCTTCTCCTTGAGTATCGAGCCGGCCGAGGGTTGGGTGTCATCCCTCTCGGCGTCCCCCATCACCTCCCGAATGGTGCTGATCTCCATGCTGTACGTGTGTACGTGGGTGTGTGCGTGTGGGTGTACGCTGTCCTTCTCAGTATTACTAAAGCCACCAACCAAACACCCTCACCCAACGTTGCAAGTGTAAGTGGCAACACAAATGATTGCTTGCGATTTGAACACAACTTGATATTCCACATCCTTCCCACGCAGTATGTCCATGCCTTGCCTGCCCCCACGTCAGCGGCATAGCCAGCTGGCACCAGAGGATCTGATGCAGGGCACAGCAGATGGCTGGCTGCTGCGGTAACTTTTCTCTCTGCATCATGAATCTTGACATGCCACTCACAGTGACTCACTGTTTCAACGCCAAGCTTGACACTTCTTCATGTTGTTGTGCGCACCCGCTGTTATGCAAATATACAGTTATATTTTTGTAGTCTTCACTTGCTTGCATCGAGTCCGACGATAGCTCAGTTGGTAGAGCGGAGGACTGTAGTTGTGACAAGCAGACATCCTTAGGTCGCTGGTTCGAATCCGGCTCGTCGGATGGTTCATCCGGGATGACTTTTGCACTTTTTTCGTGCGTCTTGCGCGTAGCAATCTCATTTGCTACGTGGGCGGCGACGTCGCTGTCGGCAACCGTGACGGTGTTGTTGCGTTAGCAACAAGCCTGCGCTATTCTTGATCAGTGCTGAAGCGAGTGTTGGTGATGGCAATCTGCGCGCTGGGGTGGTGTTACAGCACCCGTCACCACCACCAAGGCATGCTTTCTGCTAGTCTGTAACGCCACCCTCACAGCAGCCCCCCCTCCTCCTCCTCCTCCTCCTCCTCCTCCTCATTGTCGTAGTCTGCTGGCACCAACACTTGTAACCATGGAGGTCAACGTGTTCCGCTTATGCACGGGTCTCCGCGTCCTAGGCTGGCTCATGGCCGCCTTCGTCCTGGGCATAGTGGGCATGACTTGGTGGGCCATGACCGCCGTCGCCTTCGGCCCGCTCCTTGTCGCTGCAGACTCCAACGGGGGCATCAGGCTGCTGGCGGCAATAATACTGCTGCTCTTCCATGCGCTGGTATGTGTAATTTGATGATGGATTGCTTGCTGCGTTAATGTTGAGATTGACAGGCATCGAGGTTGAACTTTGTGTGTTTGTGTTAACGTAATTTCCCATTGCTGGAGCAGCTGAGGGTTGTTCTCTTTCAGCTGAGTGTCTTGTTTAAGACGCGCTGTGTATGGTCAAGCCTGTCACTCAGTATAGGTTGCTTTGCATTCTCGACCTTGTGCACCAGTCACGCAAATTGGCCAGTCCTGTAGCGAGAAGTGAAACGCACTTTTTGTGTTGCGTGTGCAGTACGCTCAGATTCTCACACAACACAAGGCTCTTTGAACTTTACTCACTCTCTGTGTTATACAAGTGTACTTTATACTTGCAAGTCACATGGTACAAGTTCAAGCAAAGACGGAGAGAAGTACAATCGCTTAAACTAGAGCAAGCAGTATTCAGTCTCATTGCCCAAACCGTACAAGCAATGAGAGCAACATGCACTTCCCTCTCATGGCAAGCCGTGGCAGACACGCATGAACTGTTCAGCAGTAATTTGTGATGATGATGACAATCAAGCACTACAGAATGCTGTTGTTCAAATTGTCTTTGAAGTTGCAATCCCATGTTGCAAGTCTTGATGTGGCTATATCACTTGCATGCACCGCTTACAGTACATGTTGCCTAACTGCTGCTGCACCGCAGCTCTTCATGTTGCTGTGGTGCTACTTTGCCACGCTCACGACTGACGCCGGTTCGGTGCCGCCCGGCTGGCGTCCAGACTATCTCGATGTGGATGTGGAAGAAGCCGACAACAGACCGCTGATAGGTGAGCAGATGAGAGTGAGCTTGAGTGTGGGGACAAAGAAAAACGGAACTGTGTCTAGTAGTAGTGTATGCATATGTGTGTAGGGGTGGGTATGTGAGTGTGCGAGCGACTTGCGTGCGAGTGTGAGTGTGTATGATATTGACATTGTGAGTGTGCTTGTGGTGGTGGTTGTGCAGGGCACAATCGGGTGCGGCCACGTTACTGCCGCAAGTGCTGCCAGTGGAAGCCGGAGCGCACTCACCACTGCTCTGTCTGTAAGTTGCATGCATGCTGGTGTGGTATAAAGCATGATGCATGCTTTTGCGCGTGAGTAGTCAACGTGCTGTCACGTAGGCGGGCGTTGCGTGTTGAAGATGGACCACCACTGCGTGTGGGTGGTGAACTGCGTTGGCGCGCGCAACTACAAAGCGTTCCTTCTATTTCTTGTAAGTTGTGTTCATACTCTCTATCCCTCCGTGCTGTCGCCCTTACCACCAACAATACACATGTACGTGTCTAAAACACAGAATTATTATGTGTACAGGTGTACACGTGTCTGGATACAACACTCGTGTCCATCTCACTCCTCCCGTACACGATCGAGTTTTTCAAGGGTGAAGTCGACGACGAGGGAGACGACTCTGAGCATTGGGGCATTGCGAGCGTGTTCATGGCGTTTGGTAAGAAAACATTCCTTGTTGACGTGGCACGTGAAGCCATGACAATGCCGATGATTTATCTTGTATTGTCTGAACCTTTGCAGTGTTGAACTTGGCTTTTGCGTTGAGCGTGGCGGGATTTTTGGCGATGCACTTCTCACTCGTAATAAGAAACACAACCACCATAGAGGTTCGTGACACTGACCCTCCGCATGTGTGTTTGTGACCCCAAATAATGTAGACCAGAAAGAATGCGCGTGCATGCGTATGCGTGCACATGTATATGTCTTTGTGCATATGCATGCGTGTGCGTGCGCGGGCGCGCATGTGTGTGTGCATTGCTTGAGGCTGTTCATATCATCAGGCTTGTGAAAAGAGAGGTCCGGGCCGTTGGAAGTATGATCTCGGGCGGCAAAAGAATTTCGAGCAGGTACCACACCCGCCGCTTTGTGTTAGCTGCATTGGAATTGACGTAGTGGTGTGTTGACTACGTCACGTGTTGTGTCCATCAGGTGTTTGGCACGGAGAGGTGGCACTGGTTTCTACCGAAGTACACGCAGGAGGACCTGACAGCCATTCCAGCCTTGTCGGGGCTCAGCTACCCCTCCAGAGAAGACATGGACCCGGACGCCAACAACAACACGTAGCATGCATTGGGAGTGTTTAGTATTGTGTTTACGTGTACGTGTGTACTGGGTGCTGTATCATATGTACGTGTTGGTAGCTATCAAGGAGACTACGGCAAAGGTTAGTGTAGGGTTTGGTTTCTGCAGCAGCAGCTTGTGTGGCTGCAGAGTGGCAGTGCAATACTGGGAAATCTCGCTTCATTGTTGTGTCCGTCCTGTATGCCAATTTGCAAGCAAGAGTTGCGCGCTCTCATCGTGGCTTTCCCAATCTATCTATACGTGTTGGCCTGTGAGCGCTGCAGCGTGCGCAAGCGCTGGCAGAGCTGGAGCGCGGTGCTGTGGCGGTGGCGGAGGCGGTGGCGGCTATGCCGGGGTGGACGCCACTATTACCAGGACCTCCCATGGTTGAGGCGGACGCGGAGCAGGCGATGGCAGGCGTGGATATGGCGGTGTGGAGATGTAGATGTACATTATATAGGATGCAGAGATTGTGGCATGTATCACAATGTGTGGTGATGTGGATGTGTGGGTGCAGGGAGGCGTGAATGATTGTCGGTGGCACATGAGTGTACAGGATATGCTGCCAGTAGTTGTAGACATGCATGACATCACTCACAGCGTGCCAAACAGCATGCAAGCACAGTGTGCTGTGCATGCGCGTGATGCAGCTTGCCTCTTTTGTACATTGTAGCACAACCACTGGGCTATACACACTGTTTATTTTAACCTCACTACACTACACTAGTCTAGACCTCCCCGTAAGACATGCGAATTAGTAGTGTTACCTGCCCACACGGGCTATGTGTGACGGTGTGTGTGCATAGGCATGGACTGTGGACAGACTGTGGACAGGGCAAGCAATGTGACCAATAGCAACAAGAAACACCAACTGCGACACGCACAACCAGCAAGCTAGGTAGCTAGCGGCGGCAGCGAACAGGCCAAGTTAGCGTTAGCACAAGGCACAGCAGGCAGCACGTACGATAGCAGTAGCGCGCTGGGCCCTCAGCAGCGCGTGAAGCATAGCAAGGCAGCAAGCAGCCTCCGCTCCTCACCTACACAGGAGCGCACAGTGAGCCAGAAGCCGTGCATGCGGCGGTGTATGAGCGTGCGCGGCTGACATGCGAGGGAGTGTTTGCGTGCGGGATGGTAGGGGCGGTGTGTCAGTGTGGTGATGGTCAGCGTGCAGACTAGCGTGCTAGTGTGGTTGACATATCATGTACATGTTCACGAAATGCGGAGTGGAATTGTACATAGCGGCGAGGGTGTAGGCGAGAGATGGGGAGGGAGGGGGAGTCCACGTCCTCTGGTTGCTGTGGGTCGCTGCTGCTGCTGCTGGAAGGCCGTTAACCAAGGCGCATGTGCAGGACTTCACTTGCCATGCATGCATGCATGGCTAAAAGGGGGGCAGTAGTGGTAGAATTAGGGGTAGTCAGCATACAGGCTTGTCCCGGTGGTCGATGTGGTGAGTGTTGCATTGCATGTGAATGTAGGTTTGCATGTACGAATTCCCTCTTGCATCTTTTGTATACAGTGTACATGTAGTAGTGGTTGCCTACTGTTGGCATGGCTCTTTAGCTTGTCTGCTTCGATGACGAATATGACTGCGCGTATGGCTTGCACAAGTCTTTGTCGCACTCAGCAACAAGCAGCTACTTATCACTCTCACTCTAGCGGTCGTGCATGCTGGCGGGCAGCCCGGACGCTTCCAACACCAATAGGTGTTGGAAGCGTCCGCGGTGCTGGCGGATTAAACTGCTACCCTATCCTGCCCTTACCTGCTGCTCCCCTGTTCTGTTCTTAGCTGTGTACAGTCCTAATGCACTTGGCTCTAGCCTGGAGGGCCCTCTCACCGCTTGTTTTCATACCTGTGCTTGTTGCTGTGCTGTTTTTTTGTTGTTGATCAAGCAAGCTTAACCTTTCATGTGCTGGTGATGTGTCCTTGCCGTGCCACAGCCACTAGTTGTATCCTTGTGCATGACGTATGCACAAGTGTTCACATGCTCAGCCGTTCTCCTCTGTCGTCACCAATGTGGCAAGCTGTGCTATGCGTGCACGTGGCAAGTTGTGCATTGCTGCCTTGTGTGATCAGCGCTGGTGGTTCAGTCCACGATCACCACCTCAAGCCTCTTGCTTTTCAAGTCACGGTCACCCCAATCACAACGGCAGTGCTAACAAAACTAGTACGCTGTTTGTGGCATAGCGTTGGTCTTGGAGGCATGGCGGCGGTGAAGGCGCTGGCGGCGCTGCTGCCCTCGCCGCTGGCGGCGGCGCTGAGAGACGCCTGCTCCTCCTCCTTCTCCTCCTCGCAGTCGTCGTCCGCCGCCTCACGGCTCGAGGAGCTCGCCGCCGCCGTGGAGGCCGCCCTGCACGGCCACCACCACTTCAAGCAGGTGATTGCCACCACTCGCAAGCGTACAACCCACACAACACCTGTCAAGCATGAGGCAGTTAAACATCATCATCATCATCATCATCATCAACATGGCCAATAGGTTGTTGGAGAGCTCGTCAATGACGTTGACGGGCCGTGCGCCAAGCGCAAGGAGGAGGCGGAGCGGCTGCACCAGGCTGGGAACGGTGCGTTCAGGGGGGGCGGGTATGAGTCCGCTGCGGCGCTGTACTCGCAGGTGATTACATGTGCACGTGCGCAATATCACATACAGGCACGCACCAGCTTGCACACGCGAGCATGCACACGTACACACGCCGGTGCACATACGCATGCAAACGCATGCACAGACGCTTATGCGCGTGTGTACACAAGCTCTCACACACTCGCACACACACGCGCACTCATTTGCACACAGACACGCTCGCATACACAGACACGCCTGCATATGCGCAGCGCTGCATTCACAGATGTGTGCGTGTGTACATACATGCAAAAAACATGCATATGCACACACACGCGCGCGCGCACGCACGCACGCACGCGCATGCACATACATGTATACACTCAGGCACGCACTCGCATGCGCAAGTGCATACTAAGCATGCAAGCAGTTTGCATGTCAGCTGCCATTACTTGCTGGTTGTCACATTGGTACTTGCCACCAGCTGCAGGCATGCGAGTACTGCACTTCTTGCAGAGTGTGTTGTACCATTCTTGCGTCAATATGTCAACATGCGTGGGGATAGTGATGTTGAGAGGGGCTGGGTACTCAAGCATGATACAAGTAATTCACAGCGTGATTGGTTTTGTTGATCAACTCAACAGGCACTTCAGCACACGCGCCCATCCGACCGCCTGCAAGCGGTGCTTTACGGCAACCGTGCAGCATGTTTGAAGGTAGTTGGGCGTGTACAGACTGTACATTGTTTTGGTCAACGCCGCGTTGATTAACTGTTTTAACAGTATTGTGTGTTCCTTGTTCATCATCATCAGCACATGAGTCTGCTCAGGGAAGCTGAGCGGGACTGCACGCGCGCGATGGCAGCAGATTCCAGGTACGCAAAGGTACTGTCTTTTACATGCATTGACGAGATGTGTTGAGGTCATGGTCGATGTGGTTTCAATCAGATCCAACATGTCGATCGAACAGTGAACAACAACAACAACAACAGGTGTATCTTCGGCGCGGGCTGATCCGCGCCGCTCTGTGCGATTATGAAAACGCTCTTCGGGATGTGCAGCAAGCCACTGTGCTCGAAGGCAAAACTGGTGTGTAGAGTTAATGCATTGTGCTGAGCTTGATTTCAGCTTTGCCATACATACCATACAGCATGCTTGCTCGGTATGCACCCTCATGCATGCCTTTGGGCATACATATGTGTGCGCGCGTGCGTGCGTACGCATGTTTGGTGCGAATTTATGTGTGTGTGGGTTAGGAATAATGTGCGTGCGTGCGTGCATGCGCGCGTGTGCGTGTTTGTGCGTGCGTGTGCCTACCTGTGTGCGCTATATACTTCCGTCTTCAACTCGCATCAACCCCACCGCAGATGACGCGGAGTACCAAGCCCAGCTGCATCGAATACAAGCCGCGATGCAGCTGGCCGAGCGTTCAAAGCAAAGCGATGCAACATGCACCAGCAGCAGTGAAACTATCGATCGTCATCACCCTGCTGTGGACAACGTCACCAGCGTCCACGACTACCCTGGCATGGGCCGCGGCCTGCGAGTGGATGAGGTTGTTGAGGCGGGAAGGGTTGTGATGGAGGAGTACCCCTTTGGGGCGGTAAGTGAGGTGGTGTAGGTGGACGGCTGTTGTGCACAGTGCGTGTGTTTGCATACGTGCGCGTGTGCGTGCGTGTGCTCGTGTACCGTGTGATCATGCACTACTCGTATGTATCGCAGGTATAATGGCAAGCCTGAAACAAACCCCCCCGTGCAGGTCCTGTTGAAGCCTTGGCGCACGTCCCGCTGCCACCACTGCTTCTCCCCCCTCCCCCCTTCCTCCCCCCTCCCCTGCGACGGCTGCGCGACGGCCCTCTTCTGCCGCGAGCGATGCCGCGACGCCGCCACATCGTCATCACACGAGGGAGGCGATGGACGGGGCGGGGAGCATGTGATGGAGTGTGGAGGGGGGAACTGGGGGGGGGTGATGCCGGTGGAGGTGGTACTCGCGTGCCGCGTAGTAGCGAAGCAGGTGAGTAGGAAGAGGCGCGCGCGCACATGTGCACGTAGTACGCATGTGTACGCGTGCACGTGTGCACACACATAAGCGCCTGTGCGCATAAACACGTACAGAGAGAGGCATGCAAAGAGACGCACGCATGCATGCACGCAGACACACGCATATACACGCACATGTACACATACGCAAATACACACGTACACGTACACATATACGCTTGTTCCCAAGCAGGTGACTCTACTGGACAATCGCGACATTGATTTGTGCTGGGATATTGCTAGTCTGCATGAAGATGAAGTGGTGGACAGTTTCGTGCTTGCTTGCGTGGCAACAGCGTGTGTCAACCACTCCCTCCAACACCGACACAACAACAGCAACAGCCCAACATCTTCCCTTCACGTCTCAAGCGTATTCCAGACGCTCTGCATGCTGCGTGCCAACGCAATCGCCATCACGACACTGCTCGAGTCAAACGACAGCAACCACGCAATGTTGGGTTTCAGGCAGGAGCGCATCGCGCAGGCGCTGTATATACACGCGAGCATGGTGAACCACTCGTGCGATCCCAATGCTATGTTGACTTTTGGTCCATGTGGAGTTGTACGCGTGAGAGCTATTTGCAACATCCCAGCTGGCAACCAGTTATTCATATCATACGGCCCGCAGAGAGGAGAACACATAACCCAACAGCGAAGACAACTTCTTTTGGAACAGTATTGCTTCCTTTGCCAATGCGAAGCGTGCAGCGCCGCACGCAACAACAACATTGCGGATATGTGGTTCGACGGCTTCGCGTGCGGTACACCAGGCTGCGATGGCGTGTTACCCAGCAACACGCCGCAAGTTGTGTCGGCGCCACATACCCACATATTCGCAGCGTGCTCGCAGTGTGGCCGCGAGGCCGATATTCATCAACTCTCTATCAAAGCTCAAGCTGCTCAGCGCAGGCTCAATGAAGCGATACTGACCCAAAACCTCAACAATTTATCATCATCCTTAGGTTTATTACAACAACTCCTTCACCAATACAATCGCCAGCTTGCGCGCGCACAAGACAACGTGGCAGAGGCTTTATGCAAAGCAGGGCGTTTCAGTGAGGCAATACCACATCTCGAAGCTTCAATCGACATCTTGACACAACATTACCCCGCGTCGAGTGTGGTTGTCGAGCACGAGAGGGTGAAAGTGGCATTTGCGTTGGTGGCAGCGGGAGAGCGGGAGCGAGCTGCGCAGGAGGCAAGAGAGGCTTTAAGAGTAATGAAGATGCACTATGGAGAGGAGTTGGGTGAGCATGCAACGTGGTTGGAACTCATGCATCTGGCGGAGTGATGTATTGTGCGGTGATGTAATGCAATGTGACATGATGCAATATATGGTGCCTAAATGGCAGCCGTGCGTAGTTAAACGTGAAGCATTGCAAACAAGCTGAGTATGCACACCTATTAACAATACACGGGCTAGAACACTTGGCAATTAAAGTACTTGTGATGCACAATTGATATGCACATGCTCTGTTCAGCAGGATGTAGGTATAGACGAGTACAACACTCGATTGCATGTGGATATAGCCATTGATGTTGTTGTGTATGCAGTGTTTCTTGAAACGTCTACCTATACTTGATGTGCGCTACTTTTTTGCTTATCATGGGCTCTGTTAAACCCACTTCAAAAATCTGGCATGAGGTTTTTCCGGTTCTCATAAACGCAGTCCTTAGTGAGCTTTGCGCATGGACTCACACGTCGTTAACGAGCTCATTTCACTTTAAGGATTTGAACTTAGCGGCGCTGGCTTCCCCAATCTGGCTGCCAACCCCTAGTTTGCCCAGGTTTACTTTGCACGTTGCTTTATGAAGACTCATTTGAGCTTATAACGGGAATTTGGACTTAAGGCCCCGGTTTCGTTAATCTCGACTAAGGCCTCAGCAACTTCCATTAACTCAGCCCCAATTCACCAACTTTGCACAATGGTTCATTGCGGTGACGTGTCGTGCATATCACTCACATTGCCCGCACACCAAGCATGTTGGCATGGAACCATACCCCTTACATACACGGTTACCGGTGAGCTCACTCCGCTTCATAAATTGAGCTTAGCGGCTTCCTTTTTTCTCAACCAAGGCCTAGCCAATCCTTGTTAATCACCCATTCATAAGCCGCCGACTTTGCGCCAATTGCCTTGAGGGGTATCGGTAATCTACAAAGATTAATTACGACTGTCATTAACAACCTTCTTTATGCTCACTTCACATCTTTTATTTTCACTTCACGGCGGCTTTGCTAATCTCGATCGGCCTTCACCTCAATGCCACTGAAAATGTTGTATACTTGTCTTATCTACACAACTCACTTCATGTGTGTTGTGTAGATCAGACATTGAGTAACGCCACATGCAAAACTAGCAACTATTGATTGTACCAACCTTGTTTTATGTCTTCAACTTGGACTGCCTTTTTGCATTTAAAGTCAAAGACATGCAAGATTGAACCCTTAAATAGAAAATCTTAGAGCAAATTGCAAATTGCATGAATTATATAATATGCACATCATTAAGGTATCATCATATACATCTGAATATACATGAGATATTGCCATGCTGAAACTTAAAAAAAAAAAAAAAAAAAAGCCTTTGAATCAACCACAATAAGTTAATATAATCAAGCACGTACATGTAAACACACAAGCAAACCTATTCGGCAAACAAGGCAGCATAGGCAAAAGTACATTCAATTGGACAACACATATACGGAAAGCAACGGTCAGATTGTTACCTCAACAGTACCTATTGAAAGATCATCCGTCGCCGCTTGCTTCATGTTCCATTGCAAGGTTTTAAATCAAGCTACAAAACTCATGAGAAGCACGTGCTACCCACGTGACCAACAGATCAATGCAATGCGGAGTGCACGTAGCAAACTTCTCTATCCACACCGTGGACATATACAAAAGCCTTTGCGCCAGGTACATGTGCACATCTTCAACACTTCCGCTGCAATAATTGCTGCGAAATAAACAATTATAACAACACATGGCCGAGAACATTTGAGAATCGTACTAGCTGCTTGACAGCGCACGCATTGCTGTTTACAAATGTACATGTTTCACAGATAGTCACCACTTGGCTAGTGCACAATACGCATGCACGCAATTGTATCACTGCAATAAAACGCACAGGTCAACATCAGGACGCGAAACGCGACTTATGAGCCACACTGCATCCTCCTACAACAGCTATCGTCATCCTCCGCCACTTACTCGGCCGTCGCTGCATTGCATTTGACGTTGTTGGAACTTTCAACTTGGAAGGGCGTTCACTATTATTGGCGTCGCGCTTGCTGTTGTCAACACGCATCCACGCACACATACACATCTACCTTATTACGCAGCTGCTCCGCTAAAGCACACCCTGGCGCCCCTGCCAACAGAAACTTTGTTGTTAGCTATGCAATCCTTACTACAAATGGACCCATTGATGCAAAGTATGCACGCATATGTAGCTGAAACAACATATGTGTGCTTGCAATACCTTACCACATAATCATAATTTGCGAGGCGAAACTCTGTGCTAGCAGGTGTAATATAAAGCACTTGCGCCACACAGGTTGTTTCCACGCAAGATCAGCAACGAATTGTGTGATCTGCGCTGCCGTGCCCTTACAAGCATGCTCCAATACAACATCTCCGAGGACACTGGCTGTTTGCAAGCCGCAAGCCGCCTCACCGGCGTGCTGTACCATTGTGGACTCCATTTATAATGACCCGCCCGTCAGCCTCCACAATTGGCACATTGGCAAGCTTTAGACGCGAACGAATTTTGTCGATGAAAAAACTCACAAGGATTGGCCTCGAATGCGTCAACCGACCCATGCGTGCGCAGTCCTTAATAACTTCAAAAGTCAGCATGACAGCGCTTGGCGTTGCTCCCATACGTAGCTATACACCTCCCCCTCCTCCTCCTCATGGTTGACGTCGCGGACAAGCCCATTGGGCGGCGCCATTGAAGCTGAACAATTGCTGACAAAAATAGCCTCCAATCACTCATGCCACCAAAAAAAGCTATTCCGCTTAGCCTACAAAGCTGTAGCTGGAGGGTTTTACGGAAGGCAGTGCTCCCGCGTCCTTACTAGATTATGATACGGTGCTGCAAGTACCGCAACCATCAACAAAACTTTACTAGAAGTTGATGTGTGATAAGTAAATATTACAAGCACTTTACTCTTATTTGATCGCAAACTCGACGTCAGTAATATTAATATGAGCCCGTTGTACACACACCACAAGCACCACAGCGTTTAAAAGAGCAAAATACTGAAGCTGTAGCAGGCGCCCCACGAACAATGGCCAATCAATGTTTACAAAACTACAATATAAATATGGTATATATACATTTATAACTACTATTATTTTTACAACCAAGCAGCAACAATAACCATTGTGACAACACATACACAATACTTCAACATAAGAGCACACAAATCTTATACAAGAATAACCATGTAACAATAGGCCATAGGGCATGAATCGCCAACTTGCAAAATAACACATTATCCTGCACAACACATGTATACACAACGACATATTTATGATGGCCATTACAACATACTCAGGGTTTACAAGCTTTTTAGAAGCGCCAGACAGGACCCCACTAATATTGTGATTGACTCGAATTTGAGTCATTGAGTGCTTTGCTAAATTAACAAGAAATGCACAATGTAAACACAACCGCACACTACAATACCAACAAGATACAATTAGAACTCATTTATTTCAGAATATGCTTAACATGCACGAGCTTAAGTTGCGCGATGTCCTTACAAAATCAGATGCTCGCATGAATGCATGTTGCAATGAATTTGCATGAGTGCAATCTCACAACATCCGAATGTGGACCTGCATGTAATATGACATCACATAATATAGTATAATATGATAAACACATCTGAACAAAAACCATGATACTGCTTATTTGGATTGCTGGCACGCTGGCTTAAATTATGGCCTCCAACTCATGAATGATGTCCTTATTAATAATATAATGTGATATGAGTCATCACGTTGGTTGTGGCTCGTGCAAAAGTAACGTCAAATGGCGGTAGGAAGGTTTTACTGAACCATAAACCGATCGCATCAAAAATCTAATCAGCAATACTGGCAACATCATCATAAAAAGACAATGCAACTCATTGATTTATGCACATCCCCAAGGACCAACATCGCAACTTCAACACCCGCCGCTGCCGGCACCAACTTCGTGGCGGCGTTGATGAACAACGCCGTGTTTATTAACGCCGCCACGAATATCGCCACCACATCAGCGCCACCGCCGCTACTCGGCCCAAACTGCCACAGTGCACGTGCACTACCCCCGGTATGCCATGCAAAATAACCAATTTTACGGCGCTAACCGAAACCGTAAGCTTACTGATAATAACATCTTGCCCAATATACCAACAGACACGATGAAATGTCATTCAACCTTATAGTTCACTGAGCAACTTGATCGCGGTCACCAATGGTTGCTTTACTTAACAAATTGTACTCACTCTGAAAATGTCAACTTCGCCAATTGTTACTAAGCCTGTGGGCCTGACTACTTATTTTCAACAAAGGTTTGCGACTTGTGCCACTTGTGCCACTTCACCTCATCAAGTGCTTAAGTTACTTGACAATTTTGTACTAGAAGACCGTTCTGGTAATGCAGGCTTTGTGAAAGAGCTTGAGGTCAAATGCCTATCGTCCAATCTGACTTCAATATCGAGCTAGCAACCGCGATCAAGTTTATCATGGCTGCTTCATTGAACAACATGTCGCATTCGCTTTAGGCATGCAAGGTTCGCGACTTGGCGACTTGTAATCGAGGCCTTCTTTGCTTTGATCAACAGAAGTTGACAACTCAATGACATGAGCTTATAAAGCAGCGGAAACCCTCTCGAGACTTACCTCAAGCTCCGCGATGCGGATCGGGTGCCCGTTGTTCGTTGAGACTTCATCAGCGATGCTAAATTTAAGATTGGAGGGCATGCGATGTTGAGGAGACTCGTGCAACTGGCAGGGTGATGTGGTGTGATGTGATGTGATGTGGCGTGAGGTTATGTGATGCGATATACCATGCCTATATTGCAACTGTGCGCAGTTGACCATAAAGCATAGCAAACAAGCTGAGCATGCACACTTATCATCCATACACGGGCTAGGACACTTGGCAATCAGAATATGTGTGATGCACATGTGACACGCATGTGTTTGCTCTATGGAGGCAGGATGTAGATGTAGTCGCGTGTACAACACTCATTACCTTTGGATATAGCTGATGGTGTTGTTGTATGAGCAAGTGGGGCGTGTACCAATTCACACATCGCCGTCTGAAGTGTCCGCCTAATCTTATTCTATTAATACTTGCATGCTACTTGCATGCCAGCTTCCGAATGCTCCTTGCATGCTTGCATACAGTTTCTGGAGAGTTTGCTTAACGGAACTCGTATGTGAGTTTTTATATGACTAAACAGGCAAGTATGCACTAAAGTACAGAACACACTGGCAGGCGCGTGTGGTTGCCGATGTGATGTGTGGTGTGAAAATGCATGTTTTCAACAGCCTTGTGCTTATCCTGTACACTATTGACACACGCAACAGCAGCAATGACTCTGCAGTTGCAAAGCTACATTTCTGTACAGATTGACTACACATCATACTAACGCATGGACGCAGGACCAACAGAGCCACCCTCCTAGCCTATGTACGCCAGGTCCGTACAGACCAGCAGGTAGCGGTCCCGGTAAGTTATCTTGGACTCACGGAAGGCCACAAACGGCACGCGAGGCAGCGGGAAGCCCGTCGACAGCCTCTGGTTGATGCGCGGGATGACCACCGCGTTGACTATCAGCTGCACCGCGCGCTGCATCTGAAGCACCGACAGCCATATTAGTCAAGCATGCTTACGAGAGTGCAACCTTCAACCATCTTACCAGTGTCATGGGGAAGGAGCCAATGTCACTCCATAGCAGCGACAAGCTCAGGGTGTCTACATGCACGGAGCCCGTGATGTTGGTTGAGACCACACGTGCGCGGCCCTCCAGATCCACGACCAACCCAACAGCTGCGACGCCCTTTAGCGTGTTGTTGGGCAACACCACCTGCAGCAACTCACTGGTTGGTCATGGATGCAATCAACCACCGACGTCAAGCCTGCGCCTCACATGTCAACTCACTTTTCACTCAGCCAGCAACTCAACTGGTGAAACAATAACATGCATACAAAGCATGTATGTATATCACTACCATGGACAGCCATACAAGCATGTGCATACATGCATGTGTGCGTGTTGAGCGCATACCCCCTTAACTCGTTTACATGCTCAGCCAATCAACAAATGCACGCGCGCACGCGCACCTGTATGAGCATCTCCCCATCCACGGTTGCCTTTATCCCCTCCTCTGCCGTGATCCTAAATTCCGGCAGTGTCGTCGCGTTGACGTGCAACACCATGGCCGCATCCGGGTATTCGCGGTACAGCGGGGGTACGATCCACTTCCAAGCGGTTGTGTTGAGCTGAAGGCTGAAGGAATGGGGCAGTTCATCGACGTCCCAGTGAAGCTGATCAGCGTGGTAGTAAACCCAGAGGGCGGAGTTCACGACGTAGTCAGTCACGGCAATAGTCACCTGCAAAAGCAAGGACAAGGGTAAAATCGGTTGTAACTTTTGTACTTCGGCGTGAAGCTGACGTCTGTAGGGTGCACACGAGACACTTGTACCGTAAAGACCAATCTTTACGCATTAAAAGAAAACTCAGAATGATAAGAGCGTAATCTGTAACAAACGCATGTACTTCAAAATACGAAACCCCCGGCCTTGAACTGCCGCAGGTCGCTGAGCAGTCAATACATGCATTGAATGCCGGCGGGCCTTGGCCAACGTCGCGCTTTGCGTGCACAGATTTTAATGAAGTTTTAATGAAGTTTACCTCAACACTTGAATGAAGTTGAAAATAATGGCAAGAAAAGTAAAAACCACATAAAGTTCTGGTCTTGATATCATGAGAATAAACATGTTCTGTTCGAGGAATGACAGGCTGAGACCCGCAAAACACCAGTCCCAGTAAGCAACAAACTTCAACCGAAATGTGTGGGTGGGTGGTGGTGGGGGGGGTATACGGAAAGCAACGGTC